>JAVGWX010000017.1:15461342-15618842 GCA_036924085.1 Ariolimax columbianus | reverse complement strand
TTAGATTACAGTGATCTAGAAGCTATATTGGTCCTCCATCTCAATCTTTTACCTTGGATGAGTGGTACGAATATGGCCGAGACGACTGGAGGTAACTCGGGAGGTAGGCACTCTGATTTTACCTCCAGTGAGACCAGGGGTCCCTTGAAACTTACGGGATTCGATCGCCCTCCGCTTCCGTTCATCACTGTGAGAGACGAGTGCCTTAACCCCTTGACTGCAGCGACCCCCTTTATATATATATATAGATATACTACAGGAGTACTAGAGGCGTTCTATTCATCATCTGGTGTCCGACAGGGCTGCGTTCTCGTCCCGGCACTTTTCTGGTGCACCGTGGACTGGATCCTCAGACAGTCTTCTGCACACAACCCAGGGGTCCTTGTCGACGACTCCTTGGTAACCGATCTCGTCTACGCTGATGACGTCGTCATACCGGACTACGATTCTCAGGCCCTGGTAGGCCTCCCGGAGGCACTGGATCGAGCGGATACTCACTTAGACTTGCACATTTCCTGGATGAAGACGAAAATCGAAAACTGCAGCAAGGCCCTCTCTGCGCTGAGCATCACAGTCAACGACAACCATGTTGCAGTCACCGAGGACTTCGTATATCTCGGCAGCAGACAGTCCTCTGACGCACGCAACAGCCACATCACCCGTAGGATGGGCTTAGCAGCTCCATCCACGCACTCTCTCCGCAGAGTCTGGTCCCAACGAAGGCTCTCCTTGGAGACCATGCTTCGGATTTACTCCTCCTGTATTTTCCCCAACTGATTTCCAACGTACTCAACTTTCAGGCGTTGTCTCAACAATTGATCGCCGTCATCTCTCCATCTTCGGTCACGTTGCTCGCCTTTCCATGGAAGTCCCAGCCCACAGACTGTGGGGACGAGTTACGGAAAGAAGCAGTGCTCATCCTGGAGACGTCTCCCGGGCCGCCCTCGTAACACCTGGCTAATTGAGATCGCCACCTTTCCAACAGAAGTGCAGGCCACCTGGGACTCAGCCATCAGACGTGATCATTCGACGCGACCGGCCCTGGTCGCCTAAGCGTACAATTGTTTTAATTGATATATATGAGATTGGGGGGGGGGGGGGCGGGGCGCTTAATGTCCGGCACAGGTGCCGGAGGTCGTTGCTCGAATCACGGGGGAGACCGAGATTTTTTGACGTGTATCTTCTGGTAAATATGCTCTTGATCTCTAGACAGTTAGATCGGACTCTCGTGTTCAATATCGAGCACGTAAAAAATTTCTTGGCAGTTAGAAATCGAAAAAAGTAGGTTAACCGCCGCTGTCCAGACACAATTCAAAAGTTGTAGCTAAAAATCTATCCAAATTATTTGTACGTTCTCCCATGCCTAGTAAGCCGCACGAAATTGTACCAATTTGAGTTAACGTCTTTATACTGGTTTAAAAGACTCAGCAGAGTAAGTATACAACCAGTTTCATTAACATTACCTTGCTCTAAAAGCTATGCGCATCCAAATTAATTCTTAAATTCAGTAATGCCTTCACTACTTCATGTGGCAATGCATTCGAAGCATTCACCACTTTCTGACAACAACAAAAAGTTCCTAATATCTAATCTGAATCTTTCTTTACTTAATTTATAGCTATGCCCTCTTGCCTCTTGTTATTGTAGGTGGTTAGCTGTCAGCTAACTGGCAACATACATTAACATGCTTGTTTGAATACCAGGATTCTAAGTTTCAAGTATATATATATAATCATCATCATCATTGTGTGTATATATATATATATATATATATATATATATATATATATATATATATATATATATATATATATATACAATGATGATGATGAGTCATTAAGTAGCAGCCATTTTATTAATGACGTTTTTATAAATGTGCGAACCAGAAATTGTGTGTGTCTTATTATTCAACATAGTCCCTGTGCCTGCAACATACTTTGTCCAACTGTGCACTAGCGTGTGAATGCCCTTTAAAAAAAGTATGCTGCCGTGAGCTTTAGCCAATTTTTCACCGCCTTAATTACCTCGCCATCTGCAACCCTCTGACATCACCCCTCCCCTCCCCCAAATGTTCTTGCAATGGGCCAAACAAATGAAAGTCCGATGGCTCCAAGTCAGAACTGCAAACTATTTGTTTCAAGATCTCAAATTTCAGAGCAAAAACTATATCCACTGCATGTGCAGTCGTATGTGGATGGTCATTGTCGTAGCTCAGCAATACTTCTTTTGAGAGAAGTTCTAGGCGTTTCCATCGCATAACAGGCTTCACCCTGCTCCCTAGCATGTCACTGTATCGAGTCCTAGTCATCATTTCACCCGTTTCCTGGAAATGCACCAATATATGGCCATTAACATTTCACCCGTTTCCTGGAAATTCACCAATACATGGCCCCCTCATTTCACCCCTTTCCTGGAAATGCACCAATACATGGCCACCTCATTTCACCCCTTTCCTGGAAATTCACCAATATATGGCCATTAACATTTCACCCGTTTCCTGGAAATTCACCAATATATGGCCATTAACATTTCACCCGTTTCCTGGAAATTCACCAATATATGGCCATTAACATTTCACCGGTTTCCTGGAAATTCACCAATATATGGCCATTAACATTTCACCCCTTTCCTGGAAATGCACCAATATATGGCCACTAACATGCCCAAAAATGGTATCACGACGTCCTCGGCGAAACACTGTTTTTTTAATTGTTTCTCAGTCAGAGACAACGGGTGCATCGTTTGCTTTGACTTCCTTTACTCGCTGGCTGGTAAGGGTGCACCCTCCTGTCACAATTTGATGGAGAAGAAAATCTCCTTTACGAGCATGACAATCAAAATGCTTCTGACAAATGGTCTGCCATGGACGCTTGTGATCATCGACAGCTGCCTTGATACACATCTGTTACACACTTTCAGAGGAGGTCATCGTGGACAATTTTATGCACAGCGCCGTGACTCATGTTGAAATCTACGGCTATTTCATCAATAGTGACTCGCTTGATGCCACGGACCAGCTGGACGAACTGCTGTTTCACTGTGTAACTTGCCATAGTTGCTGGCCTACCACGCCGCAGTTCTTCAGAGACGTTTTGTCTTCCGTAATGAAATATTTCTACCTATTCATACGCTTTCCAGAGAGTTAAGGAGACACAAACGAATAACGCTTCGTTGTTCTTCGACGGTGCAAGTCGACAGTAGAGCGGTTATGTTCTACTCTAAATAGCGCATGTACATACGTTCGATCATCACAATACCTACATGAGGTATTGTCAATGAGCCTTTTTGTGTCTTGAAAGAAGATTTTCAAATGTATATACATTTTCATGAACTTAATAATACAATTGCTGTTACATAATGACTGATCTTCGTGTGTGTACATGCACCCATATAATATATATATATCCCGGTGCCTTGCAAGATGACTGTTGTGGCAGAGTCCAGGTTTCACTCAGTAGTCACTTATTTTAAAAGGTTACAACATGTATCCACACAGCGATACGACTACACACAGTAAATAACACAGTAAACACTCTCCAACAAACTTTGGCATATTTATTAAACAAAAATCAACAGAAACAATATTTTCAAAAATCAACAGAAACAATATTAACAAAAAGAACAAAATACATTTGAGCTAAATAATAATTATATAGAACAGCGAAGGTTGTAACTACTAGCTTTTTAATATTTCTAATACAAGTCTATAAAAACAAACAGCATTCCCCCCCGGCCCCCCCCCCCCCGCTACCATCACTTTATCTGCACCCTCAATACACTCTCACAAACTCGACTTCACGATCTTATTATGTTATCTGTGTTCTATGTACTCATACGCACTGTACATTCTGTACTTTCACAATTACTCCCCAATTACAATTACAATCAGATCAATTACCATCAGGCGATCTGTGCATTTACAAATACTTCGATCACGTCATTCTAGTCGGAATCAAGTACTCACTTATGGTCACACATCTGTCGAGCAGTGCATACACATACTTCAGATCACACATCGTTCACTCGGTGTCCTGCAAGCACCACACATATTCAGATCACTTCTAGTCACAGAAGTCCAACACGCACACTTATAGAGCGACTGGCCGAAACTCGATAGTGTATGCTGGTTCAGTCATCCTGCAACTCATTCTCTCTCACAAACTCTTAGTCAGCCTGCTACCTACTAGCAGCCCATCAATAGCCCTCCTAGCCAGCCTGCCAGTTAGTCTCAGTCTCCCTCTCTCTCTCTCTCTCTCTCTCTCTCTCTCTCTCTGCCAATCTACTGAGTTAATCTTTTACCGAGTATTTTATAGTCTCAAGCAACTTCATGGCTGTCAAATTGACTTATGTTGGTTGTCTGACTTTGCCATTACTTTAGTTTGGATCTACCTCCAACTAGTTGTTATTGGATGAATAATTCCGAATTCCTGTAACTCTAAATGGCTCAGCCGGACGTGGCGGCCTCTGACTGTCACCAACACCCCCCCCCCCCACACTACCTAAATCGGAACGCCAGAGTGGTCAGCTCCTAATCCCCACCTGTACTAGACACATTCTTCCTCCTAACCCCTCGTTTCCGTTGTCGACTTAGTGTCTAGAGGGTGATTGACCTTGGCACACATTCATGTAACCTTTGTTCCCACAGTCGCCAGGCCCATCACCTCTGTATTTAACGTCCATGCTCCAGCTGGAACTGTTACACTATTCCTTTGCAAACAGCGACGGTTGCCCCGTCAAATCCACGAGAGAGGGAAGTAAAGTCAAGTCCTAGGTCAGTTTCTGTGTGTTTTACTAGTACCTTCCTCAGACCAAGTGAACAGCACCGAGTGAATCGACCTTTCTCGCTAGTTATAGCTAAAACAAGGAAATCCAAAAGTCCAAAATGCTGGACAACACAGGAAACATGTCCGTTATAACGTATACCTTCCCTGCACTACCAACCAAATGCGGTCTGTACCAATACATTGTGCCACCATCGAACACGCTTATGAAACACGATTATCATATATTCTCTTGCAATTCAAAGTGGATTAATGGTGAGATGGACTGACCAAAGACCTATGCCCATATTGGTACAGCGTTGCAAAAGATCAGGACGCATACAGACTATTGTTGTCTTCTTCTCATACGGCACACATGTCAGACTACCACCGAAGATAATATGATAATGTCAGGTCAGGTCAGCTCAGGTCAGGTCAGATTATTCAGTAACCAGTGAGGTCGTTGGGGCACACATGAAGACAACCTCACATCCCCAAGCCATCCGTCAATGTCAGCGGTCGCCCCCTGTGCGTCTTCTGGTTCGAGATGGGTCCATTCTTTTATGTTGTTCTCCCATCTCTTATTTGGAACTGCTTCTTCGTCGTCTGCCTTACACCTTTCTGTGCAGGCTCGTATTTGCAAGACCGTTTGATCTCGATATGTGATCGCCCCAAGCGAGTTTCCTTCGTTTGACAGTTACCAAGAGGTCTTCAAAATGGCTTATTGCCGTTGTAATTCTTTCTCGTATTTCCTCATTTGTAACTCGATCTTTGGACGTGATGTTTAGAAGTCCTCGGAAAAATCTCATCTCCAAGGCCTGTATCGTCAGCTGCAATTGTCCATGTTTCACAAACATAGAGAAATATTGACAGGACCATTAATCTTATTTTCGTGCAAATTGTTACCCGTTTATCTTGCCAGATTTTGATAAGCCGCGTAAACGCGCTACTGTCTGTGCTATTCTGGCCAACACCTCACATTTTAATCCTTCATCACTGACAATCGAACCCAGATATTTGAAACGGTCGACCACTTCCATTTACTACCCATTAGCTGTTATCCTACTGTTGAAGCCCTCGGCTCATAATGGGAAAACGTAAAATATGTTATATGTCACACACACCGTCTCTTTTTCACACCTGCAACTTGTGCACTCATAGCCTGGATTCACTTGCAGCAACTGTGTCTCCATAATGCATTTTAAATCTTTAATTTTATTTCTTAAAACATTTACTTTTCATCATCATCATCATGTGACATATTCTTTCCAGGCCGTCGTCTCCGTCATGTCGGCTCTGAATACATCTCGATTAATGGCGAGTCGGCCCGCATCATACAAAGACATCCCCAGACTGTCCCTAATGTCCTGATGCAATCTTTTCGGGGTCAACCCTTTTCCTCCTTCCAGGAACTATACCTTCCATTACGACTCTCTCCAGACCGTTATATCTTTTCACATGACTGAAATATCTGAGCTTTTTTCTCACAATGCTGTCTACGAACCAATTTTCTGTAACATGCAGTGATTGCAACATTTCTCTATTTGTATTACTTCTGTCCATGATATTTTCAACATCCTTTGGTAACACTTCATTTCAAAAGCTGTGGGATTATTTATGAATTTATTAATACCTATGTCTTTTTCTTCTTCTTCTTCTTCTTCTTCTTCTTCTTCTTCTTCTTCTTCTTCTTCTTCTTCTTCTTCTTCTTCTTCTTCTTTTTCTTCTTCTTCTTCGTTGTCGTCGTTCGTTCTCAAACTCCCACTACCAAATCATGAAAATGGCTATGCAAGTAACAGAATGTAGTCCGGAGAACGGAATGGATTGTGTCATAGTTTACAGCTTGATTGCAATATTACATCCGACTGCAGCATGGCATGTTTGGGTACTAGGCTAGCCTTCCCTCTTCGATCCCTTCTCCTTAACCAGTCTGCCCTGTTGCAGCCAGTTAGCCAGGATCACCACAGTGAAGTGGAGTAAGGTTTTTGACAGTTCTGGCTGTTCTGGGTCGCTTTGGGTCGCTGGCCGCTACAGCTCATGCCATTCACAGCTCAGCATGTCGCCACTGTGAAAATGCCAGTTCTAATCAGTTGGGTCTTTGCTTTTCGTATGGGTCATGTAACCATTTTGTCCATCTGTATTCGTTTTTGTACAACCATTGCAAGTCTTCGTTTGATTTAAATTTCTCAGTCGCCAGAATTGTTGATGAGAGATACTAATGATCAATATGCATCTACTGTTGAATGTACACATTCTTCTCCATGCAAATCCATTCGAAAACTATGCAGCCTGATCCAGTTTGTACGATGGCGTTCTTATATATTCTGCGTAGGAATTGTCTTATCTGGACAGTGTGTCCTGAATAATTGCATGTAATCCTGTATTGCTAATTCGGTTTGTTGAGCAGAGTCGACATGAATTGATTTACTGTGCGATATGCTTCTATGAACGTTTTCTTATGATGCTCCTAGTGAATTGACAATTTCTCTAGTGGCTAGTGTCTAGTTCACACTTTTCTTGTTATGTGTATATATTTATGTGTTGCATGGTTGCTTCTGTGAGATATTTGTATATCTTGCACATTAAATATTTATGGCAGAGTTTACTTCGCAAGAAGGCAGAGTCAATTAATGCATTTAGGTATAAATTGGATGTGCATAGTTTTTAGAGAAAGGTAATGTAAATGAAACTGGTTGTATACAAACTATGCAGAGTCTTCTAAACCAGTATAAAGACATTAAGTTAAATTAAATTAAGATATGCGTATGATGTAATTTTATGTCTGATTAAGTCTCTGTATAAATGTGCAGACCAGACCATAACTCACAACTCTTAAAACTAATGTTCTTCCATGATGACTTTTGATTTTACGAATTTCAATAATACATTGAAGTATGTCCTTCACACTATCACGAATTAATAAATAAATGTTTCTTCAACCTATTTATTTAATATTTTAACGTTTCTGATTGATGTAAATTCATACTAAATATCTTCCATTTATGTGCGTTCGTGCCACACTATGCTCCTGTTGTAAATACACAAGAATACTTTGTCTATTATGTCTGTTTCCCACACCTAGTAGCGTGTGATGTCTCTGAACAATACCTAACAGAATGTGAAGGTAAGGAGGAACAACAATTTAAATTTATATGTCCACGATTTAAATATGCAAGCTATCGTAAAACAGAGGAACCCAATTGCTTTCAGCCTTCTTATAAATCAAATATTCAATTTCTTCTATGTATACATAGCATTACGCTGAAGGGGATACCTTTATGGCACGGGGGGCTGGAGGCACCACAAGCAAGGATATGAACAACATGTACCTGACACGTCATAAACATTTGCTAAAAATATAATAATCTCCAACATATAAAACAACTACTTCCCGTCACCATTATTTCGACATTGTTGTATGTTTCGTTGACTCTAGCCTCCGCTACACGAATGGTGTTGTATTTGATTTAGAATTTGGATTTTCTATGTTTACTATCTGCATAGACTACTCATTTTAGACTATTTTAGACTACTCATCCCTTCATCTCCCTCAACGTTTAGCAATATGTGATCTTTTCTGATGCTATTGTTACGCCACATTATGGAATACTCTCTTATATAGTTACTAATAAGCCAACTGAGACACATACGTGAATCATTAATGTAAGCAAATGGTGCACCCAGTCAACGACCATAATATAAATATGGAATAATTGACACGATAACAGGAAATGGCGCTTCTAGTCGACCACCATAACATAAATATAGAATAACCGATATGACAGCAGCATATGCTATGATAGCCGCTCGACTACCCCAACAATGGGAAAACACCGTAGGACAGTCACAAATAACAAAATAAATATGTTATGTAGTACAAGGATAAGTAAAACAAAACTAAAGCATTTGCAGTTCAGTTCAGGTCATCCCGTAACCCATCAGGTCGTTGGGGCACACTTGAAGACACTCCCTAAATCCCACGCCATCTTTCTCTGTCTGTCGCCGCCTGTCGTATCTCACTGGGACGAAGGCTTGACCACTCAGTGATGTTGTCCACCCATCTCTTCCTTGGACGTCCTCGTCCTCTCTGTCCTGGTACGGAACCAAATAGTATCGAGTTGGTAATTCCGTTGGACTTCGCGACGTGCCCGTACCAGACCATCTTTCGTCTTTTGATGGCTGTGAACAGATCTTCAAAAGTTTTCATTTGCAGTACATAAAGTAATAAGAAGATTATCTGTTGACTCTCCCTCTATGCAAGATCTCAGCTCAGATAGTCTCGGTAACACGCAGACAGCTAACACCAAATTATGATTTATTTTACAATGATGTTGATGGACGCATGTTCACTGCGGAGACAAATAATTGCCATCTTACTCTTAGTCAACCTATACAATGGTAGGGGAAATGTCTCTGTGCAAGTTCCAGCTCTGGCGTGAGCTGGATGTAGCCATAAGGAGGATTTCTTGCGAAGAGAGCTAGGCTTAAGCAGCTTATTACTCCGCTGCGATGTGCGAGTTCATCTTAATAGACTCAAACGCTAGAGCAAAGTAGACCGCAGCCTATTGGGCGCCATCTATGCTGCTCTTAACAAACCACCTAACCAGTATTGCTATAATGCAGTGAACATCTTGCCTTAAAATCACATGATAATTGTATTCAGTAAAAAGAAAATATCAAGTGAAGGAATCACCGTGGCAATGTCAGCAATGATGAACTAAACTTAACTTAACGTTTTTATACTGGTTTAGAAGACCATGAAGAGTCTGTATACAACCAGTTACATTTACATCACCTTGCTGTAGAAGCTATGTGCATCCAGTTAATTCTTAAATGCATTAACTGTCCCTGTCTCCACTAACTCTCCTGGCAATGCATTCCAAGCAGACATCACTCTCTGACTAAAAAAATATTTCCTAATATCTAATCTGGACTTCTCTTTAGTCAGCTTGTAGCTATGCCCTCTTGTTATTGTGGGTGGCTGTATTTAAAAAACAAACTTGTTATAGTCTAATTTATCCATTCCTCTGATCATCTTATAAACCTGTATTAAGTCACCACGAATTCTTCTCTCTTCGAGACACGGTAGGCCGGTTTTTCTGAGTCTTTCCTCATCTGTAATTCTGGAATCCCACTATCATCTTTTTCGCTCTTTTTTGTATTCTTTCCAGCATGTTTATATCCCCTCTATGATAAGGACTCCACACCTGTACACATTACTCCAATCTAGGACTAACTAAAGCTTTATACAGTTTGACCATCACTTCCTTGCTCCTATATTTAGTATTTCTTTTTATCATACCTAACATTGCATTTGCCTTTTTCACTGCTATCTTAACTTTCTCACTCACCTTTCCTGTATGATCTATTATAACCCCTAGGTCCCTTTCCTTTTCTATCTTTCTAATATTGTTCTCTCCAATTCTGTAATTATGTTCCATATTGGATCTACCCACGTGGATGATTGTAAATTCATCTACACTAAACTCCATTTGCCAGCTTACAGACCATTCTCGAATTTTATCTAAATCCGACATCAATATATCCACTCTAGTCTACCGAACTCGCTGCATGAAAATATCAATGTCTGTCTTAATATTTCAATACGGCATTTAAACATTTTTTGTATCTTTTCTTGATACATTTCTGTTAATGAAATTATTCTTTCAATGAGTCCTCTTTTTTACGATACCACTGTGCAAAGTTTCAAAGTCGTCAAAACACAAAGTCGGCAAGTTTTGAAATATCTTAACATATCAAACATTCAAGCACTGTACTATGATAAAATGTAATTCTACTGCAGAATGTATGCAATTTCAGAAAACGTTTATCACTTAAATAAATAATTGACAAAGAATCATTTGGCTGCACATGTCTTCGGCTAAAAGACCTAGTTCTACAACAGCGGACTGTCAGATTCTATCTATGTCCTTTGAACGATATACACGTCGTACAAGGCAGACAAAGGTGTCCCTTCCAGTTTGAACTGTCTGACGCTACTTTTCAAAGTTCCTGTTTGTTGTTTGAATTCACAGTTGAGCTCTCTGTGATAATTATTCTGCGAAGTCTTTTGTCCTTCGTCTCATTTTACTTCCATTTTGTGGTGCCCACAGAAACTGTCTGTAATGGTAGTCTGTTGCTGTTAATTAAAAGCACATGCTCGATGTATGTCCACCATTTTCTCCTTTTTAATGGTAGAAGCATATTGTTGCTTTGTGTTTTCTCTTATTAGAGCATTTTGTTTCTCCTCTTATTAACGTGTTGGTCTTGAATTCTTTCCAGCTGATTTTCAAAATCATTCAATTTATTTTCTAGTGTTTTTGTCAGGTCACTTAGAACAAAATTGATGAAGTTGTTAGGTAAAGGGAAATTACTGAGATAACTTTTGTCATATAGGCTTAAGACGTCGTGTTGGATACGTTTTTACTACTGTAACACCATTTTTGAATCTGTACTTCATCATAACAAAATCTATCTGATTTCTAACTATATCTCCCGTGTTTCTTTACGTGTATAATCTTCTTTGGACCTGTTGGTAACATGTGCTACATATAGCAAGCAAAGACGTGATAGTCTTATTATTTTCTTTTCGCTTGGTTCATGCTGAGCGATGAGGACGTTATAGTAAAACTGTAAAAAGTATTTGTGAGATCTAAATTGAAGTACTTTGAAGGTGTGGCGTCCTTAGAAAGGTTACAAAGAAGAGCTACATAACTGATCATGGGATTACATCGTTAAAATTATGAGGAAAGACTAAGCAAACTCGTCTACAGTGTTTCAGGTCAGGTCATCCCGTAACCAGTGAGGTTGTTCAGGCACACATGAGAACATCCTGACAACCCCACGCCACCCTTCTTTGCCAGCGGCCGCTGCCTATGCCTCTTCTGGTTCGAGATTTGTCCATTCTTTTATGTTGTCCGCCCACCTCTTTTTGGGACGGCCTCTTCGTCGTCTGCCTTGCACCTTTCCGTAGAGGATCGTATTTGAAAGACCATTTGATCTTGATAAGTGACCGTACCAAGCGAGTTTCCTTCTTCTGACAGCTGCCAGGAGATCTTCGAAAGTCCCTATTTATGTTGCAGTTCTTTCTCGTATTTCCTCGTTTGTAACTCGATCTTTGTACGTGACGTTCAGAAGTCTTCGGAAACATCTCATCTCCAAGGCCTGTCCTCCGTTGCAGGTCAGCTGTAATTGTCCATGTCTCCCAAGCATAGAGGAATATTGACAGGACCAATGTTCGCATTAATCCGATTTTCGTGCAAATTGTTAACCGTTTATCTTGCCAGATTTGGTTAAACTGTGCAAGCGCCGCTATTGTCTGTGCTATTCTGGCAAACACCTCACATTTGGATTCTTCATCACTGACAATCGACCCTAGTTATTTAATACGGTCGACCACTTCGAGTTCCTTTCCAATAGCTTTTATCCTACTGTTGAAGCCCTCGGCGTTGTTGGTCATTAATTTTTGTCTTTCCAGCGTTTATCTCCATACCATAGTCAAGAGCTGTTTCATCGAGCCTTCTGACCCATTCCAGGAGTTCTGTTTCTGAACCCGCCAACCCGTCGATGCCATCTGCGAAACGAAGGTTGGTAATCGTTCGGCCCCCTATCTTGATAGTACCAATGTAGCCTCCAAGTGCCTCACTCATAATTCCCTCAAGGAATATATTGAAAAGTGTTGGGAGGAGTGTGTCTCACATCAACTGTTGTGCGAAACCAGTCACAGCGCTTCTCATTCACAAGAACTGCACCGGACGCCTTGTCGTACAGGTGTTCAAGGACCTTTATATATATCGGTGTTTAGAGCAGAAAAAAATTGGAAGTGATTTAATAAAAGTTAATAAATTATTCAATGGACAGATACATTAGACTATGCCAAGTTTTTTAAAGCATAACAGTCTATAAGAACAAGCTGGCATAGCTTCAAACTGTTTAAAGACAGGTTCAAATTAGATATTAGGAAATGTTTGTTTAGTCAGAGAGTGATGAATGCGTGGAACGCATTGCCGCAGGATGTGGTGGAGGCAGAGTCATTTAATGCATTCAAAAATAAATTGGATACTCATTTATTAATAGTATTGCTGGAGTGGAATACATTGGAATAAACAGACCATGTAGAATATAGCATTCTAAACCAGTATAATGAAGTACATTAATTAAAGTTAACTAATTGATTCTTTTTACAGAAATCTGTCGGCCTATCTACTCTGTGTTTTTTTCCACAGTACAAATTTCCCTGCTATATCTGCTTAATCTATTCTTTAGTTAATACATCCCATTACTATCTGTACATCAGTAGATTGTATTGTTTTGAGAGTCTGCGGTTATACTCTTATATCAATTAAGAGCATTAGGGCTACAATGTCACTATAGTGTGCACCTTCTATATTGTATCCTTATTACAGCAGCCTTTCCACTGTGCTAAACTTTGTCCTATCCATTCCTTTCCACCTTGTTTTTGACAGTACCAGGACATCAGTTCTATAGTTCCTGGTTGCCGTTACCCTCTATGCAGCCTTCTTCTGCTCGTACATTCTATGGACGCTCCAGCTACCAAAAATGACACTTTAAAAAAAAGAAGAAAATGAATAAGTCAGCGATGAAGATTCCCTGCCGCCTTCTCTGTATTTCATCATTTTCCCTCTTGACATAGGACCTACATCCATCTTGAATGGCTGAGTCGAATTTCTCTTTTTTACCGACTTGTTCGTATTTGTTCCCATTTTTGTGATTTAAGGTAGGTGAACTCATACCCAAATCCCCTTACAGAGTTACCATTCTTTGTTCCTCTTTCGGGGGGAATAATGAAGTCATCATCAGTGGGTTGTGGGCAATCAAAACAAAATGGTAAAATTGTTGCAGTTTTCCGGACTTAGTTCGTGCGGACCGGTTGCAAAGTAGCCAAGGTTGTTCGCACAGCGTGATTTTCCTTTTTTTTTACTTTCTGCGAGATACATCGAGAGGGTGTGTATTGGGTTGGAATTTCATTGCGAATAGCCCACCCTTATAGTCGTGTTGTAGTCATGCTTGGTTTCCCAGTAATGAAACAGTTGAAATCTTCATGAACGTTCACACTACGTTGTCCGACAGCCCTGAGGTAGTTTCCATCAGAGCAACATTTATCCATAGAACTAGAAAAATTGCACGTAGAAGTAATAAAAATATAGCTAACGAGAAAAAGACATTGCAGTTTTACTTTGGCTTTATAAATGAGCATTAACTCTTTATCAGTAACTTTATTTCTCTCTCTAACTATGTAACTCCCATTCGCTTACTTTGCTCGGCATAACTCTAATATTTATTCTTTCTGTATCAATATTTGACGATCTTACTGTGAGTTTAATTATATTATCCAAACGGCCGCATTCCTATTTTGAAAATGAAAATGCAAAGAACATGTGATTGCAAAGCGAACAAATTACTCAAAACTATTGAAATCGGTCTTGTATTTTCTATATTTTTATTTTAAATCCCTCATCTGAGAAAAAAAGCTGTCTCATTTGCAGGTAATACACTAGAAAGCGGATTTGTTCCTTTTTTTGTATAAGAAATGTAACATTTATTCGTCGACATAGTCAATGTTTGGTCATAGACGTTTAGACTTGACGTACATTTTCTTCTTTTAAGAAAGAAATATAGTGCCTGCGATTTCTAGAAGTTGCAAAATTAAAGTGTTTACCCACATAAGTAGACATACAAAATTCAATATATTTGACTTATTTTGTAAAGAGATTTTTCAGAAATGTAGATATTATTGAACTGTTCATAGTTTTAGTAGAGTTATTTTTAATAATTTAAGTAGTAATACGTATTAGAAATAATAATAATAGCTCCAATAGTAGTAATAGCAACATCATCATAGTAGTAGTAACAGTAGCTGCCGCAGAGCAGCGGCAGTAGTATTAATAATAGCAGTAGCAATATTCATGACTTTTGAGAGGAATTTTGTGAGTACAAAGCTTCTTTTAGGATCTTTCTCTTCTATATTAGTCATTCGACTACCGTGTTATGCCATGATCTGTAGTCTATAGTCCAAAACGGACCTGGAAGACGAGAGAGTGGTGGAAGGGATGCCATGATCTGTAGCCTATAGTCCAAAACGGACCTGGAAGACGAGAGAGCGGTGGAATGGATGCCATGATCTGTAGCCTATAGTCCAAAACGGACCTGGAAGACGAGAGAGCGGTGGAAGGGATGCCATGATCTGTAACCTATAGTCCAAAACGGACCTGGAAGACGAGAGAGCGGTGGAATGGATGCCATGATCTGTAGCCTATAGTCCAAAACGGACCTGGAAGACGAGAGAGCGGTGGAATGGATGCCATGATCTGTAGCCTATAGTCCAAAACAGACCTGGAAGACGAGAGAGCGGTGGAATGGATGCCATGATCTGTAGCCTATAGTCCAAAACGGACCTGGAAGACGAGAGAGCGGTGGAATGGATGCCATGATCTGTAGCCTATAGTCCAAAACGGACCTGGAAGACGAGAGAGCGGTGGAATGGATGCCATGATCTGTAGCCTATAGTCCAAAACGGACCTGGAAGACGAGAGAGCGGTGGAATGGATGCCATGATCTGTAGCCTATAGTCCAAAACGGACCTGGAAGACGAGAGAGCGGGGGAAGGGATGCCATGATCTGTAGCCTATAGTCCAAAACGGACCTGGAAGACGAGAGTTCTTATGTTCTTATTTAACAAATATTTAAAAAAAATAAACGAGGATCACAGAGAAGAAATCACATTTGGATTTAACATCTTTGTTTATGCTACAACACAGATACGCATAAATATTCACGCTGAAACATCCCTGTAAATTGCTAAGAAGATGAGATCACTAGAAGACATAATAATGTGTAAAAATATAAACACGAAAAGATACGAAGGCTTAGTACGAGTACTTACATTACAAAAAGAACTTTTCTTACTTCATATGTGTGAACAATTTAGAATTTAGACTTTGTTCTTCCAATAAGAGAAGATGATTTGCTTTAATCCAATGGTATCATTTGCCGCTTCAGTTTTCACTGGGGATTCTAAGATGGTATTACCTACTACCTTAGACAGCAGGCCCCCTTTTAGTTCTTTTCAAACTAGGCAGCCATGTCTGCGAATAAATGCTTTTTCACTTTTGGTATGCTTTAGGATAGTTTCCGCTACTTCCTATTATAATCCCAGCCTTCAGCAGATACCAGTGCATATTTAGACGCAGAATTGCTAGTCATGAGACAATAGAATGGCTTGTACTAAAATAATCGACACAGAGAGCAATTGAGTTCTTATCGAAGTTCATTTTAGACAGGCCAGTCACGTACATGTAGTTCTTCATTGGGAAAGGCACGCAACACAACGTTAGATGTCATCCCCTCCTCCCTCCTCCCGCTGCTTTGCGGTATATCTCTTTGCGGGAAAGGCTTCGGGAGTAAACCCTGAGGAAAAATCTGCGTCCTGTGCTATCTTCAGTCCTCTCAATAAATATCTTGCCACTGCCCAAGGGTAGCTCAGGACCAGAGAATGAGGTTGACAAAAAGCGCAGTTTCTTCTTCACTTTAATTTAAATCACTGTAAAAGTCACGAATTTCAGCGGGCCCAAGAAGAGAAAAGACTGAAACAAAGAGAGTGGTCATCATCACATGTGATGGACGAACATCATCATAGTTCTTCATTGGCACTTTGAAATTTCAGTTTTCTTACTTTGAAAAACGTGATTGCAGGTGTCTTTTGGGAATGTTTTAGACAGAAGTATGTGACTATCGCAACATCATTTGATATTTCTTTTGGATATGGGAATTTGATGGTGATACATACAATGTTAAGGTCTACATTATGATTACTTCTCTTGTTTTCTAAATTCACCTTTATATCTGTTTCTTTCTGTTTTTCAATTCATACATATGCCCTTTCATGAAAATCCTGTACATGATTGCCCAAATGAGTTGCTCCTTGGGGTTCCCAACAATTTCTTCTTGCTTCAATTCTAAAGATAAGTTCAATTTGAAAAGTTAAAAGAATGCTAGTTGGTCTTTTCTTCGTTTTCTGCTTACGCTGATCGTTTTTCTTTCTTTCTTGTCCTCCTATTTTGTGAGAATACATGTTAAAGAAATAATTTTTAATTCAAAAGTATTATCTGAAAAAGTATCACTTCTCAACCTCTCGTTATACACATAAATTGGACGTTTCGTTGTCGTTGGTCTCCTAGCTTTCTCTCCACCACGAATGTTTGTTTCATTTCAACCAATCAATCCACCTGCTAGATTCGCATTTGCTAGGCCACGTGACCCAACCTATGCACCTCCTGTCCCTGTGTACTCAGATCAAATCAATTAGCCGACTGTTAATCTGTTCAAACCGCTAACTCACTATCCGGACTTGAAAACTTTACAGGACTGAACGTGATACACCTTTTCAGTGAACAAAAACATTTGCCAACTACACTTTGATTCGCACAATTGAGAAGATTTTGTACAAGAACAAATAAAAACAAAACCTTTCAACTTTAATCCCTATAGTTGTACTTAACAGATGACTTGGTCCCAGTAGTAGTAGTGGTTGTGTAACACGTTAGTAGAAGTAATTGTAGTGGTAGTAGTGGTAGTAGTAGAAGTAGTAGTAGTAGTAGTAGTAGTAGTACTAGTAGTAGTGGTAGTAGTAGTAATAATAATAGCAGCTGCAGCAGTAGTAGTAGTAACAGTAATAGTTGTATTAGTATTGGTAACAGTTGTTAGTATTGGTAACAGTTGTAGTATTTGTAATAGTAGTAGCAGTAGCAGCAGTAATAGTAATAGCCGTAGTAAAATCAGGAGTGATAGTATAAGTACTAGCAGTAGTAGTATCAGCAGCAGTAGAAGTATTAGTAGCTTTGGTAGTAGTATTAATGGCAGTAACAGCATCAGTAGTAGTAGTAATAGTAGTAGTAATAGTAGTAGTAATAGTAGTAGTAATACTAGTAGTAGTACTAGTGGTTTTATCAGTTTTAATAATATCATTAGTAGTAGTATTAACAGTAGTAGTAGTAATAGTAGTAGTAATAGTAGTAGTAATACTAGTAGTAGTACTAGTGGTTTTATCAGTTTTAATAATATCATTAGTAGTAGTATTAGCAGTAGTAGTAGTAATAGTAGTAGTAATATTAGTAGTAATAATAGTAGTAGTACTAGTGGTTTTATCAGTTTTAATAATATCATTAGTAGTAGTATTAGCAGTAGTAGTGGTAATAGTAGTAGTAATAGTAGTAGTAATACTAGTAGTAGTACTAGTGGTTTTAACAGTTTAATTAATATCATTAGTAGTAGTATTAGCAGTAGTAGTAGTAATAGTAGTAGTAATAGTAGTAGTAATACTGGTAGTAGTACTAGTGGTTTTATCAGTTTTAATAATATCATTAGTAGTAGTATTAGCAGTAGTAGTAGTAATAGTAGTAGTAATAGTAGTAGTCATACTAGTAGTAGTAGTGTGATTGGTAGTATTAGTATTATCAGTTGTAGTATGATTAGGCAAGTTAGTATTAGCCGTAGTAGTAGCTATAGTAGTTAATGCAGTAGTAATAGTAGTAGTAGTTATAGTAGTAGTAGAACTAGTAATAGTAGTAGTAGTAGTTATAATAGTAGAAGAAGTAATTACAGTAGTAGTAGTAGTAGTAGAAATATTTGTAGTAGTAGTAGTAGTAGTAGTAGTAGTAGTATTAGTTGTAGTAGTTGTAGTAGTTCTTAGTTCTTAGTCGATCTGTACTTCTACAGGGGCAGATGACCATGTGCAGGTCCCAGCTCTGGCGTGAGCTGGGTAGAGCTAGGAGAAGGGTTTCCTGCCTAGCGGGCTAGGCTCGAGCAGCTTAATACTCCGCGCTGCGTAGGGACAAGCGCTTGTGGAGGGCGATTAACCGAAAAGTGGGACAAGTGTCGCGGAGGGTGGTGATAGGTTAACCTATGTGCGAGTCCATCTTAATAGGCTCAAACACTGGAGCAAAGTAGACCCGCAGCCTGATAGGCGCCATCTATGCTGCTCTAAACAAACCACCTAGCCATGGCCGGTGTTATGCCATGTCACAGTTAGTCGCCTCTTACGATATGCTCTCTGTGAGGCAGTGGTGCTATTTGTGTCCTTGTCATACACAAAGACCCCGGCAGACCACGCGTAGTAGTAGTAGTAGTAGTAGTAGTAGTAGTAGTAGTAGTAGTAGTAGTAGTAGTAGTAGTAGTAGTAGTAGTAGTAGTAGTAGTAGTAGTAGTAGTAGTAGTAGTAGAAATAGTTATAGTTGTAGAAGCAGTAACTACAATAGTAGTACTAATAGTATTAGTATGATTATTAGTAGCAATTGTTGTTGCTTTTGTTGTTATTATTGTTGTTGTTGTTGGTATTTTTGTTTTTGGTGTTCTTGTTGTTGATGTTTTATCAGGTAAAAAAAACAGTGAGCGATATGCGGCAGGAGAAGAGGCAAGAAAGGGGAGGCAGGAGAAGGCAGGAGAAGAGGCAGGAGAAGAGGCAGGAGAAGAGGCAGGAGAAGAGGCAGGAAAGGGGAAGCAGGAGAAGAGGCAGGAGAAGAGGCAGGAGAAGAGGCAGGAGAAGAGGCAGGAGAAGAGGCAGGAGAAGAGGCAGGAAAAGGGAGGCAGGAGAAGAGGCAGGAGAAGAGGCAGGAGAAGAGGCAGGAGAAGAGGCAGGAGAAGAGGCAGGAAAGGGGAGGCAGGAGAAGAGGCAGGAGAAGAGGCAGGAGAAGAGGCAGGAGAAGAGGCAGGAGAAGAGGCAGGAGAAGAGGCAGGAGAAGAGGCAGGAAAGGGGAGGCAGGAGAAGAGGCAAAAGAAGAGGCAGGAGAAGAGGCAGAAAAAGAGACATGAGAAGAGGCAGGAGAAGAGGCAGAAGAAGAGGTAGGAGAAGAGGTAGGAGAAGAGCCAGGAGAAGAGGCAGGAGAAGAGGCAGGAGAAGGGAGGCAGGAGAAGAGGTAGGAGAAGAGGTAGGAGAAGAGACAGGAGAGGAGGCAGGAGAAGAGGCAGGAGAAGAGGCAGGAAAGGGGAGGCAGGAGAAGAGGCAGGAGAAGAGGCAGAAGAAGAAGTAGGAGAAGAGGTAGGAGAAGAGGCAGGAGAAGAGGCAGGAGACGAGGCAGGAGAAGAGGCAGGAGACGAGGTAAGAAAGGGGAGGCAGGAGAAGGCAGGAGAAGAGGCAGGAGAAGAGGCAGGAGAAGAGGCAGGAGAAGAGGCAGGAGAAGAGGCAGGAGAAGAGGCAGGAAAGGGGAAGCAGGAGAAGAGGCAGGAGAAGAGGCAGGAGAAGAGGCAGGAGAAGAGGCAGGAAAGGGGAAGCAGGAGAAGAGGCAGGAGAAGAGGCAGGAGAAGAGGCAGGAGAAGAGGTAGGAGAAGAGGCAGGAGAAGAGCCAGGAGAAGAGGCAGGAGAAGAGGTAGGAGAAGAGGCAGGAGAAGAGGCAGGAGAAGAGGCAGGAGAAGAGCCAGGAGAAGAGGCAGAAGAAGAGGTAGGAGAAGAGCCAGGAGAAGAGGCAGGAGAAGAGACAGGAGAGGAGGCAGGAGAAGAGGCAGGAGAAGAGGCAGGAAAGGGGAGGCAGGAGAAGAGGCAGGAGAAGAGGCAGAAGAAGAAGTAGGAGAAGAGGTAGGAGAAGAGGCAGGAGAAGAGGCAGGAGAAGGGAGGCAGGAGAAGAGGCAGGAGAAGAGGCAGGAGAAGAGGCAGGAGAAGAGGTAGGAGAAGAGGCAGGAGAAGAGCCAGGAGAAGAGGCAGGAGAAGAGGTAGGAGAAGAGGCAGGAGAAGAGCCAGGAGAAGAGGCAGGAGAAGAGGTAGGAGAAGAGGCAGGAGAAGAGGCAGGAGAAGAGGCAGGAGAAGAGCCAGGAGAAGAGGCAGAAGAAGAGGTAGGAGAAGAGCCAGGAGAAGAGGCAGGAGAAGAGACAGGAGAGGAGGCAGGAGAAGAGGCAGGAGAAGAGGCAGGAAAGGGGAGGCAGGAGAAGAGGCAGGAGAAGAGGCAGAAGAAGAAGTAGGAGAAGAGGTAGGAGAAGAGGCAGGAGAAGAGGCAGGAGAAGGGAGGCAGGAGAAGAGGCAGGAGAAGAGGCAGGAGAATAGGTAGGAGAAGAGGCGGGAGAAGAGGCAGAAGAAGAGGCAGGAGAAGAGGTAGGAGAAGGGAGGCAGGAGAAGAGGTAAGAGGTAGGAGAAGAGGCAGGAGAAGAGGTAGGAGAAGAGGCAGGAGAAGAGGCAGGAGAAGGGAGGCAGGAGAAGAGGTAAGAGGTAGGAGAAGAGGCAGGAGAAGAGGTAGGAAAAGAGACGGGAGAAGAGGCAAGAAGTTATATATTTCTGTTTTTTTTTGTTTTTTTTGTTTTTTTGGCGTTCTTCTTCTTCTTCTTCTTCTTCTTCTTCTTCTTCTTCTTCTTCTTCTTCTTCTTCTTCTTCTTCTTCTTCTTCTTCTTCTTCGTACGCAGTCAGACAGTAACCATTATTTTTTCGAAAAAAGCGGCGGTCATCCTGAGGCTGTCGCCACTGCCATAGAGCTTGTCTTGCAGTTCCACTGGTGATGGCCACATCTGCTCTCTCTGATCCTCGTATGTCGGGCAGTTCTGCAGCAGATGTTCAGCGGTCATTTTACCAGTATTTTACCAGCACGGGCATTCGTCGGTACACCCTATCTTCAATTTGTTGAATAGGTGGTACCTCAGTCTATTGTGGCCAGTGCGAAGTCTGAAGACAACGACCTGCTCTCTTCGGTTTAACTGTTAATAGGCATCGTTTTTGGTGTAGCCGGTATGTTCGGTTTCCCATTTGGTCATGTATCTGGCTTTGATAAGCCGTTTTGACTCTTCGTCCGTCATACTAGTATCTGTTGGTGGTAGTCTTGCACCTTCTTTTGCCAGTCTGTCTGCCTCCTCGTTGCCTTGGATGTTGCAGTGTGATGGGACCCACTGTACCACTACCCTTTTTGGTGCGGACTGCTGGCACAGTTTGCAGAGTGCTGCTCTTAAGTCATTAAGCTCAGTATTTTTCTGGCTTTTTAGCGCTGTGACTACGGCGAGAGCATCTGTAAGCAGGACTATATGGCTTTCATTTTCACTGTGTGTCACCATTTCTTCCACTGCCGCCCTCAGTGCCTCTGCCTCCGCTCTGAAATTACTTGTGTACTTACCAGTAGCGAATGACAGTGTTATTTTTCTGCCATTTGGTAGGTTCAGGAATGCTCCTGCCCCTCCGTTCTGTTTAGGATTTGTTACAGAACCGTCGGTGTATGCATGGGTCCAGTCCATGCTTGGGTAGCTTTTCGTTATGAAGCTTAGGGTAATATCTCTCCTTTCTTTTTCAGTCTGGCAGTTTTTGTTTGCAATACCTGGTATATTTTCTACCACCTCTGGAAATATATCCTGCCTCCAGGTAGGTTTTCGCACAGTAGTGATGGGTTTTGGTGTTGTTAGTGCGTTTATGGGATCTTCGTGCATCTTTGCTTTGGCTATTTCTGCAAAGTTTCTCCGCTTTAGTTTCCCATTTCCCAAATTGTTTAGTCTCTGGTGCATTGGATGGTCGGTCAGTCTTCGGAGTTTCTCTGACTGCAGCTGGGCTCTGCAGTCTCTTCTATCGGTCATGGATTGCAGTTTTGTAATCTTTTCAAGTTCTACAATTGGCGTTGACTTCATACCACCTGTTTTAATTCTCATGGCTTGGTTTTGAATTTTGCAAACTTTATCGAAGTTCGCCTTTGCTGCTGTTGTCCATGCCGCAATGCCATACTCGAGAACTGGTCTCACTCTTCCAGTGTACAGTTTCTTTAGTATGCCTTCGTCTGCTCCCCAGCTTGTGCCAGCAAGTTTCCTCATGATTGCCATTCTTTCTCTGGCTTTCATTCGGTTTCTCTCAATCTGACTTTTCCATGTCATGCGCCGATCAAATGTGACTCCCAGATAGGTTGGGTTGTCGTTTGGTTGCAGGATTTTGCCATTTAGACTTAATTTGGTACTTTGGGGTTTTAAAGAAAGCGAGAATATTGTGCATGTGGTTTTCTCCTCGTTTATTTTGACCAGCCATGAGTTCGCCCACTCTTCCAGCGATGTTAGGGCCGTCTGCATCCGATTTCTTGCTATGGTGAGATTCTTTTCAGAGGTCCACATAGCCAGATCGTCTGCAAACATTGAGCTATGGACTCTTCTTGGTATATTCTCTGTTATATCGTTTATATATACCAGGAAGAGTGTGGGTGACAGTACTCCCCCTTGGGGTACTCCCTGCTCGAGTGTCACCTTTTGCTCATCTGCCCTTGTACTTGGACTCTGGCCGTTCTTTGTTTGAGGTAGTGGTTGATCCATTTGTACATTTTCCCACAAACATCACTTCTTCTTAGCTTGACTTTAAGTCCATCTTTCCAGACTTTGTCAAATGCCTTTTCCAGATCCACCCAAACAGCTACTGTGTGTTGCGGCGCCTGGTAGGCATCTTCTATCTCCTGGGCTATGAGGATGACCTGGTCCTCAGTGGATCTGTGCTGTCTAAAGCCGGCTTGCTGTGGATTTAGTATTCGTTTTTCTTCCAGATGCCACATCAGTCTGGTGTTTATCATCCGTTCCATCAGCTTGCCGACACAGCTCAGTAGGCTGATGGGCCTGTATCCATTTGGATCTGTTTTATCCTTTCCTGTTTTTGGTACTGGTACCAGTATTGCATCTTTCCATGCCTGGGGTACTATTCCCCTTTTCCAGCTTTGGTTCAGGACCGCTAGCAGTTTCCTCTTCGCTGTTTGGCCCAGCCCCATCAGCATTTCGTTTGTTATCCCGTCTTTTCCGGGAGATTTCTTTAATGTTTTCAAAGCCTCTTCCATTTCTCGCATTGTTAATTTGGCCATCATGTGCTCTTCAGGTGCCGTATTCATGTTATCGTGCCCCTTTAGCTCTTCGCTAATGTCTGTTTGCTTATCTGCAGGGACCTCTATGTGGTTTGCTCTGGCATAGTGATCGACAAAGGCGTTTGCGGCTTTCTTACCTGTGATCAAGTTCTCGCCCTGCTTGATGGTAATTTGTTTATTTGACGGGGTTTCGTCGTTCATCGCTCTGACTAGCTTCCATAGCTTGTTCCCGTCTTTGTCCAGGTTTAGGCTTTCCGTTTTATTTTTCCAGCTTTCTCTTGCTGTTTGCTTAAGAGTGTGTTTGTATTTCGCCGTGGCGGCTTTGAGGGCGATGTTTGCCTCCATGGATTTTTCTCGCTCTGCCATGTTCCTAGCATTTGTTACTGCATCTTCCACTTTCTGCAACTCATCATTCCAGTAGGGCTTATAGTTTTTACTAGCTCCTCTTGGGATGGTTTCAGTGGCGGCTTGCATTATTGCCTTGCTTAGGCTTTCCACCATGGGCTTCATTTTGGTGTTTCGTGTGTTGATGGTTTCACACAGCCCATCTGTCAGGATTGCAAATCTGTCCCAGTCGGCTCGTTTGTAATTCCAACGTGGGAGCGGTTTTGTTTTCTGTGGGCCTACTTCCATGTCAATGGTTAGCCTGATCGGCCTGTGGTCGCTACCTGCCAGTTGGTTTAGCACCTGGCTGTCTATTTTATGGTGTATGTCCTGTGTGGAGAAGGCCAAATCTGGAGTCGAGGTGGTATGCCATGTTCTTGAATAGAAGCTAGGGCTATCCTCCGGCCTATTGATTAGGGAGAGATTTGCATCTATCTCCCAATCTTCCACTTCGTCACCTCTGCTGTCAGTGTCAGAGTATCCCCATCTCTCCGAGTGGCTGTTGAAATCTCCAACTACTATGCAGTTGGAGTCTCTGACCTCCATACTTGAGAGCGATAGGTCTCTATTTGGTGGTGTTTTTGCGTTCGCCTTATTTATCTATTCCCCAAGGCGTGTGTGCGTTACACTGTGGTTTTTATTTTGCGCCTGTCGGCCCAGTGCATCCGACTTCAGCATGCATTTTATGTAAGGGTCTGTTTCATCCTGCATTTTCTAAGGCTTTGCTTCCCCGGGGTAACGGCCGGTGCTGTGATGGGGATCGAACCCAGCACCTTCTGGTTGTGAGCCGTGCCACTCAATCACTAGGCCACGCCGTCCCCTATAGTTTGTTTAATTCCTTAAACTGTGTAGATAGTAGAATGAGTAGTCATAGGAGCAACAATTGATGTAGTGACAGTTAAAGTGGCAATACACACATACGTGGGAGTTCGCGTATTAACTCTTTGAATGCGTGTATCCACTTTAAAAGTCCCAGAGTTATCAGTTGCCTGGGTCCAGACAATTCAACGACGTCTTTTGTTTCTTTACTAAACTTACATGTTTAAGTTACCTTATAAAAACTTATGTCGGTTTTCAATCGAGAAGACTTCATTCCGTTTGTCTTCCTATAGATGCATGTGGAATCAGATTCAAATTCATTTTGATCAAAATTCTTTGAGTGTTTACGTTGTAAACAAAGTTAGGGCCGTCATTACAGTTGGCCAATTTACAGGAGATTTGTATATGAGCATTTGTTGTTGCGGTTTCTGCACCAATAGTCTTACATGTTGAGATTGCTATCCTTATGCACAACCCTCTATAGTGGCTTTTTACGATATGATTCTACTATTTCAACTTGCTGAGTATTCGGTTGATGTACCAAAATGATTAATTTTGCTAGTACAAAAAATAAAATGTTAATATTATACATTACTCCTTTACATTCTGTTTAGTGTCTGTTTAGAGCTTCTGATAAACGTGATGTTAGAGCACTCGCTAGTCAAGGCACAGGTGCAGGGTTCAACCCCTGATAGCGGTACGCTCAAGTCGATCAAGTTGTAAATGGGTACCAGGGTTACTGTTAGCGAAGGAAAGGCAATGAAGAGGGAACTGGCTTTCCGGAGACTTAAACAAGTTTTAACCTGTTACAATGACGTCCCCAACACTTCATCCCGGACAGCAGTGTATGTTATGGGACTATATGTATCTTTACCTTTGTACATCCACGGCCATCTTTAGTAGAGATGGCCGTGGTACATCCTGCAAACACGGTTCGATAATACTTCAGGTTTCCATTGGTAGACCATACTTTAGTTTCTGTTTTACTCCCCTGGAAGGTATCACACCAGCCTGGGGCTTTTCGTTTCACTAGCACTTAACCACGTTTTCGCTTCTCTTCAGTTACCCTTCAATTACTACGTCTCGGACCCTTATAGTCTGGACATTTTTTTTTGACGAGGTCAGATCCCATTGTCCGGTATGGTCACGTACTAATCTATAGGTCTCTGCTGGATTCTCTGCTTTTCTCGCTAGCAGACATCGCTGAGGACTATTACTGTCTGAAACGACGCGATACTAAAGCTGAGAGTACGCACTTAAGCATGGAGCCTTCAAAACAAAAGAAGCCCATATTCAGACCTAATGGGCAAGATGTGAGAAATGAGGCGGCGAGGGAGGGAAACGTCATTTGAGATGGATAGAAACAGTTAGATAAATGATATATGGTAAAGGATATGATTTGATATATGAAAAATAAAGAATATAAGAATGATATGATATTTGAATCATATTATTCATGAATGATATATGATATAAGAATGATTTGTTCTATCAATTATATAGGATATACGAATGGTATGATGTGTGAATGATATATGATATAAGAATGGTATGATATATGAATCATATTATTCATGAATGATATAGGATATAAGAATGATTTGTTCTATCAATTATATAGGATATACGAATGGTATGATATGCGAATGATATATGATATATGAATGGTATGATATATTAATGCTAAATGATATACTAATGATATATATATGACATGATAAATGAATTATATGATAAAGTTAAAATGAAATGTTCATATATAGAATGGATTTGAATTAGTGTTGGGTATTATTGTAATTACTTGGATTCAGAATTTCTGTAAAGGGACCAGTAATAGGAGTTGTTGCCTTGTACAACACATGTCGTTATTGATCTAAATTTCATCATCTGCGACTATTTGTAAGGTTGTTTGAGTATGTTTCTCCATTTGACCATATTCCCTGCAGATCTCTTCATTTCAGTACACATTCGTACTTTAATGTCCATGCGTGCCTGAGATGTAAAGGTGAGTATTGGTTGCTCTCTTGCTCTTTTCACCCGGATAGTGCCCTCTAGTATCTTCTTTAGTTGACGTTCATGTCGCATATTGTAACCCAGCCAACTCAATGTTTGTTTTTGTATAATTTTCGATATTTGTCTTTGTGAGCTTATCTCAATGAGAACATTGTCATTAGATCTTCTTTTTGTTCAACTCACTCGTTCCATTCAACGAAAGCACTCCACTTCAACTGCTTCCAAGCTTTTTTTTTAAATAGCTTTCTTTGCTAGAGTCCATGTTTTAGCTCCATTCAGTGCAATTGACCATATATGAGTGGTAATTATTCTGTTCCTAGTTCTGATATTCTTAGAAGTTAGCAAATTGTGCTGTTTCCTGAAGGCCTTTTTTGACATTACAATCCTTGTCTTAGTTTATGTCTCATTGTGGAAATCTTCTGCTATGGTTTGCGCTAAATATGTAAACTTCTGCATTTGTTGGATTATTATCCATTGATGATTATATTTATTAGGTCATGTTGCTTGTTTATTGCCATGGTCTTCGTCTTCAATGCATTTATATTTTTTTTCTGTCATTCGACATTTTTCCCATTTCTGGGGTAGTCGAGGGGTTTTGAAGGCTGAGGACTACAGACCGCTTTGCCACTGCTGTCGCCACGCCGTGTACTGGCTATGTTTGTTTATTTCACCCCAACAGAAAAACAACATATGCCATACCGGGGATTCGAACCGCTGCCCTCTTTGTCGGCAGGCAGCCTCGAAACCATTCGGCCACGCGCTCCTCAAATTTGATGAAATTAACTTCCATACCCTTGCATTTGACACCCCTATACAACTTCGAACAACTCTTCCTATCATGATCTAAGAATATGCGTTATAGAGACTCGGTGGAAGCAAGTAACCATGTCGTACCCTCTGTATTATTTAACTAAATAAACAGAAATACGTACATTTATTATTCAGGCATAACCTTGATTTTGTACACTATGATTACGTAAACTTACTCATTGGTAAACTTTTTCCATTGACCTTGATTCTGTGTATTTGGAACACTGCTTCCCTTACTCGTACGCTATCTGAAATGATATCACTGCTAGAATAATTTCTAATCGTTTCAGACTTACATTGTTGTTGTCGTCAGTTTCTTTTCAAACAAGGTTTGGTTCCTATAACTTTAAGCTATTAATTGTGTAAAACTGTGATTAAATGAATATTAAATTATTTATAACATCTTCTTTTCGGTTTTCTTGTTATTTCAATTGAAATATTTTAATAACAGCTGTTGGTACTTACTTACTTTCCGTGTCTTGCAACGTCGAAAAGTGTGAGCCTAAAATTCAGCCACAGTGGATGCTCTTTCATTTGCCACCATCAGGACCTCCATTGTACATGGTCCATGCATACTAGGACAATTAATCAGTTGGTCAGGATCTTGAACAGCCTCACGTTTAGAAGATTCGTCGTCTGTATATCCCGAATTTTCCAAGTTGATCCCACATCTGGACACACGCCTTGTAAACATGTTTAGAGACCTCCACACTGCATACGGCAGAATATGTTCTGGTGGGAGTTATTCTTAAATTTCCATCCAGCTTTAACCGTTCTTTTCACGCCACTTTTCGATCGGTTATGTCTCAGGGTTTTGTTCTGAGAGTGGTACAGTCTACAAAAAAACTTGTGCTCGATTTCAGTCGCTTTCTTTCTGGTGTAATACTGTTAGTGTATCGCTTTCTATTTATATTAGGCATAATTGGACCTTCATTGTTGTTTGCGAATGCCTACAATGAGTAGGTTTACTATTTTGTGCCACCTGATGGCGAGTTGCAGTAGCTTTCTTCACATCCTGAGCGTGCTGATGAAGGTGGACCAGGGTCCACCACGAGGTTGTGCTATGCTTGACGTCATCTGCTTGTCATTAACTACTACGAGATCACATCGATCCCTCACCTCGTTAGCCAGTCTACCATGAAAACAGCCCGTTTCCAGAGAGTGCTACACAGAAGCAAAGGTGAGGGTCTTGACCAGTATGTTTTGCCTAAACCTGTCTCACATATCTGATCAGTATATTTTCTGACCAGACGTTAGTCTTTCTTCCCTGTGTCTTCATTAAAAGTAAGTAAAGTGTAGTGTACATTACTTATTATATTTTAAGTGTTTCGTGATCTGCATGCTTACCATTGTTCTTAAATTAAGGCCAGACGTGTTACTTCTAATACTTGGACTCCTGGTATCCAAACAGGCAGGTTATGTATGTTGCCATGGAGCAGACGTTATCCTTAGTACGTTTATTTCTGTTGCGATTGTAGTTCTTGCACCTTACTATGCCTGTGGGAAGGTAGATGACCTATTGAGTAGGAATTTCCTATATTTCAAAATGTGCCCTCACAGCGGCTGTCTGCACTTATCGATGTTTAACTGTCAATGGTTCTTTTAGGTGAACAGCAAGTACACGGGGCTTTCAGTTTTTCGTCCAACTCCGATAAGACTACGCTTGTATCACCTACCTTAGGACAGATCGAAAAAAGGAGACTAAAGAATGAGATAGGATTTTAAAAAATCAACTTTACAAAAAGAAAATATACAGATGATGCTGAAAAGATAGGAGGTTTGAGTTTAAAGAAATGAAGAAAATAAAAAAGTGAACAATAATAAAATGAATCTAACATAAATAAAGAAGAAATAGCATTTAACACGAAAAGCGAAACATTGAGTAAATTTGACATCTGATTGCTAGAAAGAAGTTGAATATGTAACAGATGCACAAAGAAGCAAAACTCTAAACAACAATTGTGTCTATCTCTGAGACACGGGGAACTCAGACGCCAGTTCGGTCGGGCACAACATGCTGACCAGGACGTCACGTCAGGATCAGGCACAACATACTGACCAGGACGTCACATCAGGATCAGGCACAACATACTGACCAGGATGTCACATCAGGATCAGGCACAACATACTGACCAGGACATCACATCAGGATTAGGCACAACATACTGACCAGGACGTCACATCAGGATCAAGCACAACATACTGGCCAGGACGTCACATCAGGATTAGGCACAACATACTGACCAGGACGTCACATCAGGGTCAGGCACAGCATACTGACCAGGACGTCACATCAGGATCAGGCACAACATACTGACCAGGACGTCACATCAGGACCAGGCACAACGTAATGACCATGACGTCACGTCAGCATCAGGCAAAACATACTGACCAGGACGTCACATCAGCATCAGGCACACCATATTTACCAGCACGTCACATCAGGATGAGGCACAACATACTGACCAGGACGTCACGTCAGATCAGGCACAACATATACTGACCAGGACGTCACATCAGGATCAGGCACAACATACTGACCAGGACGTCATATCAGGTTCAGGCACACCATACTGACCAGGACGTCACGTCAGGATCAGGCACAACATACTGACCAGGACGTCATATCAGGTTCAGGCACAACAAACTGACCAGGACGTCGCATCAGAATCAGGCACAACATACTGACCAGGACGTCACATCAGGATCAGGTACAACATACTGACCAGGACGTCACATCAGGATCAGGCACAACATACTGACCAGGACTTCACGTCAGGATCAGGCACAACATACTGACCAGGATGTTACATCAGGATCAGGCACAACATACTGACCAGGACGTCACATCAGGATCAAGCACAACATACTGACCAGGACGTCACGTCAGGATCAGGCACAACATACTGACTAGGACATCACGTCAGGATCTATCTCTCTCTTGCTGTGTCTCTCTCTCTCTCTCTCTGTCTGTCTGGTTGTGTCTTTCTCTATATTATCTAACTCTTTGTCACGAGGAAAATATGTAACTCTTCTTTTTTTACTGGCATGTGAACTCAGTACTTTTATGTCTCTCACTCTGTTTAAAAATTCGATATGGCAAGCATTATTCCCTATTTTAGTACCAAATATGTATTTTGTTCCCCGAGTGGATAGGAAACAGTGCTCAAACACCCTCACACAGATCGGTTCAAGGACACAACTGAATGTGGTAGCATCCACGTAATTAAGGAAGTCTAATATTAATGTTCATAGCACATACATGCCGTATATGACTACCAGATGAATATGTTTACGACATACATCGCAGTGCTTCCAGCTGGTTGCACAGTTGTATCCATGCAATAATCCCCACAGGAACATATTGTTAGATAATACGAGAGAAGGTAAGAATGTAATATCCCCCACCATTTATTTCAGGAACTGTTTATTCAAAATACAAGACATTTTTACACAATGTACAAGGATATGTCATGTAAACATATTTATTATACAATATAATCCCCATCAACTTGTACGGCTTTACGCCAGCGAGAAACAAGTGCATGTATGCCTTACCAGTCGGGTTTACCTCACCCCAAACCAGTGCATGTATGCCTTGCCCGTACGTCTCTACTTCACCCCAAACCGGTGCATAGATGCCTTGCCCGTACGGCTCAACTTCCCCCCAAACCAGTGCATGTATACCTTGCCCGTATGGCTCTACTTCACCCCAAACCAGTGCATAGATGTCTTGCCCGTACGGCTCTACTTCACCCCAAACCAGTGCATGTATGCCTTGCCCGTACGGCTCTACTTCACCCCAAACCAGTGCATGTATGCCTTGCCCGTACGTCTCTACTTCACCCCAAACCAGTGCATGTATGCCTTGCCCGTACGACTCTACCCCAGCTCAAACAAGTGCATGTATGCCTTGCCCGTACCAGTTTTTGATCTGACCACGTAGCCATTTATTCCCTGCTTTAATCACACCCTCATCATTTTCAAAATGTGTCCCACGGAGTGCATTTTTAAGTGAGCCAAAAAGATAAAAAATCGGAGGGGCCAGATCAGGATTATAGAGTGGATGGGGAATACAGTCCAACCCAATTTGGTTATTACCTCACGTATTGTCAGACTTGTGGGAGGGCGCGCATTGTCATGGAGGAGAAGCAGTTCTGTTGTATTATTGTGAGGACGAACTCTGCGTAATCGCCGATTGAGTTTGGTCAGTCTCTTGATGTAAGCTTACTAATTGGTTGTCTTTTCTCTTAACATCATATCGACAAGAATCATGCCTTCATTGTCCCAAAAGACAGTGACCTTGACCTTTTTCGGTCGAAGGAGTATTATTGAATTTCTTTCTTCCTGGAGATATAAGACGATTTTCGTTTTCCTCTTCTGTAGATGGAGATATATATATATATACGAGGTGCGTTCAAGTCAAACCGGGACACCATGGCAAGTGGGCCATCTAGCAGTAATAGGACACAAGTGTCTCTAACTAATGATAATAGTTCTATCACGCTATAGTCCATTCAGGTAGAACTATGTAGCAGAGTCCAGGATACCACTATCTATAATGTTACCACATGTATCCACATCATTCATGACCACACACAGCAAATACCACAGCACGCAGCAGGTGGCATATTTATTATATCATATTTGTACTAAAGAAAATGAAAGCCATACAGCTCTGCTTACAGATGCTCTGGCCGTAGTCACAGCGCTAAAATGCCAGAAAAACCATGAGCTTAATGACTTAAGAGCAGTACTCTGTCAACTATGCCAGCAATCCGCACCAAAAAGGGTAGTGGTACAGTGGGTCCCATCACACTGCAACATCCTAGGCAACGAGGAGGCAGACAGACTGGCAAAAGAAGGTGCAAGACTACCACAAACAGATACTAGTATGACGGACGAAGAGTCAAAACGGCTTATTAAAGCCAGATACATGACCAAACCGGCAACACCAAAAACGATGCCTATTACCAGTTGAACAGAAGAGAGCAGGTCGTTGTCTTCAGACTCCGCACTGGCCACAATAGACTGAGGCACCACCTATTCAACAAATTGAAGATAGGTGGTACCGACGAATGCTCGTGTGGTACCGGGAAAATGACCGCTGAGCATCTGCTGCAGAACTGCCCGACATACGAGGATCAGAGAGAGCAGATGTGGCCATCACCAGTGGAACCACAAGACAAGCTCTATGGCAGTGTCGACAGCCTCAGGATGACCGCCGCTTTTTTCGAAAAAGTAATGGTTACTGTCTGACTGTGTACGATGAAGAAGAAGAAGAAGAAGAAGAAGAAGAAGATATCATTTTTGTACAACAACTATTAAAGTAAGTGCAATGAAATTACAACCAGCATTTGAAATACAATCTTATCTAAATAGACACTCGGAGTTTATAAGCATAGACTATTGATGTTGCTCCCAACTAATCCAAGCCAGATCTAGCCGCACACTCTCCTCCCCTTATTTGCACCATCAACACACTCTCCAAAACTCGCCCTCACGTTCGTATTCTGTGACACTCAGATCCCATCAGGCGGATGATCTGGACATAATAAAATGCAATATATTCAACGTATACTCACATATGATCACAAACTCAATCGATCTGTGTAATACACACGCTCTGGAACATACACATACACCATACACACATCCAGATTCTTTCTAGTCGATCTGTACACTTGCGTAACTCTTCAGAACATACATCGTTCACAAGGTGTCTACACACACCACACATACATCTAGATCTCTCTTACACACAGGGCGCCCAACACACACCTTATAGAGCGACTGGCCAAGACTCGAAGGCGTATGCTGGTTCAGCTACGCTGTTCTCAAAACATTCGTAAAAACAGCCTATCAATCACTCTTCTATTAAGTCGGTGAGCTAAACACTCCTAGCTAAATTCTCTCTCGCTCTCTTTCCATGGCCAGTATGCTTTAGCTAAACTTTGTCTAGTATTATATAGTCTCAAGCAGTATCAGAGCAGACTAATGGATCTCTAGGGGATGGCTCTGGGGGATGGCCTCTTGTCTGTCACTCATCCCACACTACCCAAATCGGAACGCCAGTGGCCCGCACCTATCCTATTACCTGTAAACACATTCTTTCCCCCAACCCAGTTTTCCTTTGTTGACTTAGTATCGAGACCGTGAGTGACCTTGGCACACATTCAGGAACCTTTGTTCTCAGAGTCGCCGATCACATCATCCCAGCCCTAAACGCTCATGCTCCCGTTGGAACTGTTACAACTAGAACACAAAGTCCCGGTTTAATTTGAACGCCCCTCGTGTGTATATATAGAAATATATATATAGAATTGTTGTGGCCGTAATGTGTGTTTGCTTTGTTTTTGTTCTAGTACAGTCTCTAGCCATTTCTTGAATATGTTTTTATCGATTCTATAAGTGAGAGAGGACTAACGTCTGATGAGGCAAAACATACCGATCAGACATGTTAGTGAGGGCCAGGGGGAAGATGAGACTAACGACTGGTCAGGCATAGCATACTGATCGGATATATTAGTCATGCTCAGATAAAACATACTTATAGGACATGTTAGTCAGGGTCAAGTAAAATATACTGATCAGACATGTAAGTCAGGGTCAGGTAAAATATACTGTTCATGCATGTAAGTCAAGGTCAAGTAAAATATACTGATCAGACATGTTAGTCAAAATCAGGGAAAATAAAGTAATCAGACATGTTAGGGTCATGCAAAATATACTGATCAGACATGTTAGTCAGTGTCAGGTAAAATATACTGATCAAACATGTTAGTCAAAGTCAGGCAAAGTAAACTGATCAGACATGTAAGTCAGGGTCAGGCAAAATATACTGATCAGACATGTTAGTCAAAGTCAGGCAAAATAAACTGATCATACATGTTAGTCAGGGTCAGGCAAAATATACTGATCAGACATGTAAGTCACGGTCAGGCAAAATATACTGATCAGACATGTTAGTCAGGGTCAGGCAAAATATACTGACCATGATCCCTTCCTCACTTCCACGTAGTTCTCTCGGTAAAGATACTGTTTTATGACAGACTGGCTAGAGAGGCGAGAGTTTGACGTAATTCCCGTTGTAGTGAGCGACATGCAAACGCAACAGAAGATAAGCTGTAGGAACCCCAGTTCACTGTCAACAGGAAGCTCGGGATGTGAGGAAAGCTAATGCAAAACACCACTTAACGCCCTTTCCAGGGGCGACAAAAGAGTAAAGTTACTCACTGTTGGCATTCAACAACAACAACAACAACAACAACACGCGATTATATAATTAATTAAAAACCACGCCTTCCTTTCAACTACATGCAAGCTGATCATTTACCAAATTGAGAAAACTAAAAACTAGAGGGGCTTTCATTGAGAAAACTAAAGATTAGAGGGGCTTTCATTGAGAAAACTAAAGACTAGAGGGGCTTTCATTGAGAATAAAAACTAGAGGGGCTTTCATTGAGAAAACTAAAGACTTGAGGGGCTTTCATTGAGAAAACTAAAGACGAGAGGCTTTCATTGAGAAAACTAAAGACTAGAGTGGCTTTCATTGAGAAAACTAAAGGAGGAGCTTTTATTGAGAAAACTAAAGACTAGAGGGGCTTTCATTGAGAATAAAAACTAGAGGGGCTTTCATTGAGAAAACTAAAGATTAGAGGGGCTTTCATTGAGAAAACTAAAGACGAGAGGCTTTCATTGAGAAAACTAAAGACTAGAGTGGCTTTCATTGAGAAAACTAAAGACTAGAGGAGCTTTCATTGAGAAAACTAAAGACTAGAGGGGCTTTCATTGAGAATAAAAACTAGAGGGGCTTTCATTGAGAAAACGAAAGACTAGAGGGGCTTTCATTGAGAAAACTAAAAACTAGAGGGGCTTTCATTGAGAAAACTAAAAACTAGAGGGGCTTTCATTGACAAAACTAAAAACTAGAGGGGCTTTCATTGAGAAAACAAACTAAAGACTAGAGGGGCTTTCATTGAGAAAACTAAAGACTAGAGGGGCTTTCATTGAGAAAACTAAAAACTAGAGGGGCTTTCATTGAGAAAACTAAAAACTAGAGGGGCTTTCATTGAGAAAACTAAAGACTAGAGGGGCTTTCATTGAGAAAACTAAAGACTAGAGGAGCTTTCATTGGGTTAGGATATGTGTGAACATGAAGAATAATCTAGTCTGTCACAACAATACAAATTATGAACTGCAATGTAAAGTAAAGCTATTGAGTTTCTCTATAACACGGGGCAGGCCAGCAAAAACTACGAGTATATTGGGCCACCGCGACAATATTTGGTAGCGGGAGATTTAGAATGAATGAAGGAGAAAAAGAAAAAAATGGTAGGTGTATATATATATATATATATATATATATATATATATATATATATATATATATATATATATATATATATAAATATACATATATATACACACACATGTATATCTAGATGTATGTTTGTACATGTATGGATATACACACACGCATATGTGAGTGTATGTATATATATGCTTATGAATATATATATATTTATATGTTTTTGTTGCATACTTCAGCTGAATTGTCCTAACTTCTGAAAATCGAGAACATTTCTCGATTCAGTAGCACAATGTACACGGCTCGTATAGTTTTCTCTGCTATTGAACATCGCGCCGTATCTATTGCACTGTGTCTGTGGTGGGTAACAGGGTCAACTAGTTTCAATACGGAATGGGCCATAACCACTGATTGAAGTAGAAGTGGGAGGTCTGATCTAATTATTCCTGGCCCTTCGCTAGTCTCTCTCCAATTTGGAGCCGCCTAGTCTTCCACATCCAACAGTTTATTATGTTGGCCCTCACTAAACTGAAACCGTCAATTGACGATAAAAGAAAAAAACTCTGATACTAGTCAATTGTAAACAAAAGAGTGCACGCGAGACCAAGGAATTGTGAGATTGGTTTAGAAACCTTACGTTCAAAGTTTAAATCACGTCGCACTGGATGTTTTTTTTCATGGTATGATCACTTCTCCCATTCGATCCAGCTGTATATTGGTACCTGACGAAGTCAGGAAAAAATGTAGAAGCTACCGCGAGGGAAATGGAGCTCGTGGTATATCGTGGACGCTTTAAACAATGACGGGGACTTAGCACATACGAGGTGTGTTCAATAGCATTTCAGGAAGTCCTATTTTGGAATGGGGTACAGCAGGGTAGTCCCATTCAACATAATGTCTTCTTGTGGCTCGAATCGTGTTCCTTTCAACTGCATTTTCAGCTTGGGGAACAGCAAAAAAAAAGGCAGGGAGACATGTCGGAATAACAGTGAGCTTGACAAACCATAGTAATGTTGTATTTGGTCAAGAAAGTTCGTAATTCTTAGTCGACCTATACTTTTACAGGGGCAGATGCTCCTGTGCAGATCCCAGCTCTGATATGATCTGGATGTAGCCAGAAGGAGGATTTCCTGCTTAACGGGCTAGGCTCAAGCAGCTTATTACTCCGCTGGGATAAGTGCCGCGGAGGGTTATTCACCGGCACCGATGTGCGAATCCATCTTAATAGACTGAAACACTAGCCTGATAGCCTGCTCTAAACAAACCACCTAACCATGGCCGGTGTTATGCCATGTGTCAGATCTGTGGGCCGTAAAAATACAATTATCCACCTGGAGATTTGGAACCCTAATCCCCTTCAAAATGTTCTCCTTGCGACTCCACACACTTCTCCTTGCGACTCCACACACTTCTCCTTGCGACTCTACACACTTCTCCTTGCGACTCCACACACTTCTCCTTGCGACTCCACTTCTCCTTGCGACTCTACACACTTCTCCTTGCGACTCTACACACTTCTCCTTGCGACTCTACACACTTCTCCTTGCGACTCTACACACTTCACCTTGCGACTCTACACACTTTTCCCAGTTGTTCTTGCCATTGTTTGGAGCATTTCAGGAAGTCCTATTTTGGAATGGAGTACAGCTGGGTAGTCGCATTCAACATAATGTCTTCTTGTGGCTCGAATCGTGTTCCTTTCAGTTGAATTTTCAGCTTGAGGAACAGCCAAAAAACGCAGGGAGACATGTCTGAATAACGGTGAGCTTGACAAACCATAGTAATGTTGTGTTTTGTCAAGAAAGTCTTTATCAGGTGCAAAGAACGGACTCGTTGTCCATAGGTCTGGTCGTTTGTGTTTATCAGCATCACGATGGCGACGGATGATCTCCATGTTATACTCTTTGGTAATGTTTTGACCTTGTGATTCCTACTTGTAATGTCCATCCACAGGAGAGTAAGACATGGCCTTGACATTGCGTCATTTCGTGGAGAAGGAAAATCAGACGGGTGCTCACTACGATCAATACTGAAAGGCTTACTGCCAGCGACTGACGGAATCTGCGGATGGAAAATAGTTACACATGCACATGGCAGTCCTCTATTGTACTAGCATCTTTATCTGCTCATAGATTTATTTAAAGTATTATCCGTTTAGGATGCTGTTTCTAATTTGAATTATGATTCGTGTATGATGCAGTGACGTTGGTCTCACGATCAGCACTTGACACACTGAGATACTCTTCTAACTGGCTGATGGGGAGCCATGCATTGAATCAAACATTAGGGATCAAGATGCTGAGCAGCGCATAAGCTGCAGTGGTCAGCGACCCATTGCTGACTGCTAGCGTCAGGGCCAGCGAACCAGAGCTGCCAAGACCCTTCTACACCTCCACGCGGTAATCCTGGATAACAGGCTGCAGCAGGGCAGACTGGCTAAGGAGAAGGGATCGAAGAGGGAATACTAACCCGGTACTCAAAAAATGCTTGCTGAAGTCGAATGTGTTGGACTGAAAGGTGCAAATATCGCAGCCAAGCTGTTAAACTACGATACAACGCATTCCGTTCTCTTGACTACATTCTGCTACGTAAGCCCTTTCAGGGTTTGGTAGTGGGAGATTGAGAACGAACGAAGAGGTGGAGGAGGAGGAATAAAACATTACCGGACAGAACCAGCGTCTCTAGACCGTCACCAGCTTCACCAACCTAGGCCTTTCTCTCACTAGAGAGGATAATATCGACTCTGAGGTTAATAGCAAGATTGCTAAGGCGAGATCCGCGTTTGGGAGGCCGCTTGCAAACATCTTGAGCCGAAAGTCTTCAGGTTCGCTACCAAGGTTAAAGTGTATCTTGCTGCAGTGTTAACCACTCTGCTGAATGTCAGCGAAACATGGACAGTGTATAGCAGACACGCCAGACAGCTAAATCGTTTTCACTTGAGATGTATGTGTATGCTGCACAGGATTGGGTTACATGGAAAAGTGCCCGACTCTGAAAATGTTTAGTAAGACTAACATGTTAAGCATCTAAACGCGTCTGGAAAATGCCTAGATAAGATGGATGGGGCATGCTGTTTGCATGTCCGATGAGCTCATCCACAAACAGCTGTTTTATAGTAAGCTTAGAGCATGCAGACGATCATTAGGAGGACAGAAGGTACGCTGCAGACTCCTTAATAGTGTCTCTAAACACAATTAACGTTGATGTCACCTCTTGGGAGCTGCTTGCACAGAACTGTTGCAACTGGCGTGCTAGCATCACTACAAGTGCTCAGATCGCGGAGTCTCAACGTAGACATGCCATCCGAAAGAGCAGAATGTATTTGGGCGTAGGCTTCCAGAAGTGGGTCAACTGAAATGATCATTTTCTTCATATATTGCTAACAAGTACAAGAGAAACAGAAACGATTTTAGACAAACACCATACGAAATATTACTTTATATCAATTCTTTTGTTGACATACGTTAAAACATTATCTTCTTTTCTTTCTCTTCACTTTCATCAGTATGTTACATCTTCGTTGCGTACAAAGTACAGATAGTCTATTACTGTCTAAACACCGTATGATTATTCGAAAAAATAAACCGAGGGAAATAGCCACTGGCAAACAGGACACGAGTGTACGAAACTGCTAAATGGAAATATGGATTGGGGAAATATTGACGAGAGAGATGAAATAATCGAGGGCATAGAGGAATTGAGCGAGGGGAGATAGTCGAAGACATTGTGGAGTTGAGAGAGATGAAATATTCGATGACATGACACAGAGGACTGGGAATGTAGATAGCCTATTAGTGACAGAGGAATGTAGTTAGACTATCAGTGACAGAGGAGTGTAGATAGAATATCAGTAACAGAGGAATGTAAATAGACTATCAGTGACATAGTGAATTAGACATACAAATAAGAAAGTCAGACATATAGAAATGGAGATTAAAAAATGAGAAAGTCAAAGGCACAGATGACTGAATATTTAAATGAGAGAGTCAAAGGCATAGATGATTGAAGATATAAATGTGAAAGTCAAAGACATAAAGGACTGGAGATACAAATGTGAAATTCACAGATTTAAAGAAATTGAGATAAGAATGGAATAGTCAGACATAGATGATTGGAGATACAAATAAGAGTGTCGATTATATCGATATAGGGAAATAGAGAATACGAACAAATTGAGAGTTTGATCAATCGTTCAAGTCTCTATCGATAGTCAACTTAAATCGAATTCGGCTGAGATGACTGGAACACGTTGAACAAATACCGGCCAGCAAAGAGACAAGGATTGTCGCGTCCCTTGACACACAAAACTATTCAAGTTAAAAACTTCGAGCAAAGGATTAAAGGCACGAAGTCAGATAAGAGAAAGAGAGAACAAAATACACTTGCAGGTGTAAGCGATTTGACAGAAATCGTACTAATGAGGTATTATTAAGGACAATTGCGTAATTTTTCGTTTGCAAACGTTTACTATAGAGAACAATATTGTGCGAATTACCCTTGCAAACAAAACAAAACAAAAACAATGATTAGAAAAGCCCAACAGAATGAAATAACGAAAAACAACACAAGAAAAACTTTTACAAAAACAGAAGAATGTCACCAAAACAGACCAAATATTTCCGTATTGGTATTTGACTTTAAAAGGTTTGTTACAGTGTGTAATGTTTAGTTTATTGATAGTATTCTGAGCTGTTTTTATAATCTCTTAGTCATTATTGTTAGTATTTGCTGCAGATTTTTTGTAGGGATCATTTGTTCATCTGTTGATGTCTGCTTCGCACTTACAGACATATTAGTGTTGCTGGAAACTTCATAGCTTGTTTGTCAAACAAAATATCTTCTACTCTCTCTCTCTCTCTCTCTCTCTCTCTCTCTCTCTCTCTCTCTCCCTCTCTCTCTTATTTGATTTAAATGTTCGTATTAATTTTGCAAATTTTTAAGCTCTATCTTTATAACTGTTGTCGACCTCATTGTAATCAGTTGGACCTTCCATACTCAAGTAATTCGCCCCATATTCTTTGAGTATCTACACTTCTAGAGACTCACATGTTTCCACTAGCTGCTATAACACAATGCCTATGTGTCTGAGAAGTATTCAACTAAAGAAAATATCCTATCCAATAAAATCGCTAAAATTTGTGTTTGTCCAAGAACACCAATAGACATACAGTTAATATTACATAATTAAAGCATCTTTCTTCAGGTGACTCTGTCAGCAATACTGGATGAAAATGATTATATGACTGCATAATAATATTACATAGCTCACCACCGACAGGCTTGGATACTATTATGCGAAGTCTGTAAACAAAAAAAAAAAAAAAGCTCCAAATCTTGTTCGCATAGTTTTAACAAACTTACTTGGAACATACTACACCTTTTCTCTTTCGAAACACCCATCTTCTCTATTAACACATCGCTGCCAACATATATTTCTTGAAGCTGTCCTTGTAAGCATTTTAGGAGATCATGGATATGTTCGTCTGCGAATTGATCTCAATTTCTTAAATATTTTGAAATCGTCATTTCAACATGGATTTCAGTTTTGGAAATATGAAGTCTGCTGGAATAGATGACTGATCAATCAGACTTGTCTACGTCTGCTGGAGTAGGGTGGCTGACCAATCACACTTGTCTATATCTGCTGGAGTAGGGTGACTGACCAATCACACTTGTCTATATCTGTTGGAGTAGGGTGGCTGACCAATCACACTTGTCTATATCTGCTGGAGTAGGGTGACTGACCAATCACACTTGTCTACGTCTGCTGGAGTAGGGTATCTGACCAATCAAACTTGTCTATATCTGCTGGAGTAGGGTGACTGACAAATCACACTTGTCTACATCTGCTGGAGTAATGTGGCTGACCAATCACACTTGTCTATATCTGCTGGAGTAGGGTGACTGACCAATCACACTTGTCTACATCTGCTGGAGTAGGGTGGCTGACCAATCACACTTGTCTACATCTGCTGGAGTAGGGTGGCTGACCAATCACACTTGTCTACATCTGCTGGAGTAGGGTGGCTGACCAATCACACTTGTCTATATCTGCTGGAGTAGGGTAACTGACCAATCACACTTGTCTACGTCTGCTGGAGTAGGGTGGCTGACCAATCAAACTTGTCTATATCTGCTGGAGTAGGGTGACTGACCAATCAGACGTGTCTACATCTGCTGGAGTAGGGTGGCTGACCAATCACAGTTGTTTTTGCTTTTGCAACAAAAAAAAACAAAAAAATGTAGAACAAGCAGTGGCTGGCGCGCCGTTGTGGTGTAATCAGGAGTTGTTTTCCTTAACTCGGCCCTTTTTTATCCAAATGTTTTACCTGAGATGATTTAGCCCTTTCAGATAGTTGCAGTGGTTAACTGTTTGCCCTTCCAGAAAGAATTCGTGATGCACAGCAACACCTGATCACATTCAGCCGGACACTCAGTGCTTTTTCGGTCTTGGCTAATTCTTCCCAACCCATTGCAATGATGGTGTTTTCATGTCTTTGTCGTGTCTGTAAAGATATGTTTCATCGCTAGTTTCTAATTTCTTTGTAAAGTTGTCATACTCGCTAGCGCATTCCAGAAGCTTCTGACAGATGACAACACGATTATCTTTCTCATATTGTGTGAGTGTCGTAGAATAAACTTCGCAGTTACCCGAAGCATTTACATTTTCTGTTAGAATGTCATCGACCGGTTCTATGGAGATGTTGCCTTAATCTGATGTTTCCCCAAAAATCAAACGACGAATGGAACGAGCGCATGGTCAGAAGTCATGGGCCGTCTTAATGGGATAAGTCATCTGCTTATTGCCTACAATTTTGTAATTGCAACAACAGGTACGACCAATTAATTGTTTGAACATTTCATTCGTCTCCATAAAGATTTTCCTGAGGTTGACGCAAAGCATGCGATTTCGCTTCTCATGAAATTCAGAAACCTCGTCAAACGCAAAACACAAACTGTACCCAGGAAAACAATCAGCTACAAGACGATAAACGATAACAGAAAATTGCGGATAAGAGTAGCTTACTTAAGAAAGTCGCCACTATGCAGCTCCTCTGACCGGAAACTTCTATGACATCGCATTGGCGCTCAATTTAATAAGTGTTTGGACTTTTTGAACAGACCTCATGTGTGTGCGTGCGTATGCGCGCGTGTGTGTGTGTTTGTATGGGTGTGTGTGTGTGTGTTTATATGTATATATATATAAATATATATATATATTTAAAAATAAAAATGTCAAGGACAGTTGAATAACTTTTTGACATTTTCGAAGACTTTCTCACATTTTAAACCATTTGGAAGACGACGACAAAAAATCTCCCCATCTTCATGTCCCTACCATTTTCTTAAATTCTGTTGTTGACTCTTTGTCGTTTCATAATGGCTATCCGTCTAGTGTCACTTCTATATGTTATAATCTTTTTATGTTTAGAACTGTTAGATTTTGCCCATAAATATTTGAAACTTTTTTCTTTGCGATTATTAAAATAGAGTTGAGAGTTTACCCTTCTTTCTGGACTGCCCCATTTGGGATCAAGATGCTGAGCAGCGCATCAGCTGCAGTGGTCAGCGACCCATAGCTGACTGCTAGCGTCAGGACAAGCGAACCATAGCTGCCAAGACCCTTCTACACCTCCACGCGGTGATCCTGGATAACAGGCTGCAGCAGGGCAGACTGGCTAAGGAGAAGGGATCAAAGAGGGAATGCTTACCCGGTACTCAAAAAATGCCTTCTGAAGTGGGATGTGTTGGACCGAAAGGTGCAAATATCGCAGTCAAGCTGTAAACTACGATACAACGCATTCCGTTCTCTGGACTACATTCTGCTACTTAAGCCCTTTCAGGGTTTGGTAGCGGGAGATTGAGAACGAAGAAGAAGAAGAAGAAGAAGAAGAAGAAGAAGAAGAAGAAGAAGAAGAAGAAGAAGAAGAAGAAGGACTGCACCATTTAGATTCGAGAATGAAATGAACGAAACGGATTACGAAATTACAAAACTCTAAAAAGCGCATCAACCTCCCCTCCCCCACCTACCATCACCGTCACCTCTACCGCTATCCACAGCTCTCCACAACGCATTCTACAATTACTACATAATTATTTGCCTGTACACAATGTACTTTCCTTTCATTGACCATTCATTGTGACAATAAGGAAGATGTATAATGCTAATTGATCTACATTTACATATTTAGCGAGATAATGGAGATTCATACATTGCAAGAATTGTGGATACTTGCAGTTTTGGTCACATATAGAAGTACATGTTAAATAGTGGTATTTGTATTTGTACTGGCAATATGGGCAAACGTATATGTACTGAAGGCACAGACACAAGTGTTTGTCTGTAGGTAGAGGGACATGGGGAATATTGTACTGTAGGCACATACACAAGTGTTTGTATGTATGTACAGAGACACGTGGATCATTGCACTGTAGGCACATACACAAGTGTTTGTATGTATGTACAGAGACACGTGGATCATTGCACTGTAGGCACAGACACAAGTGTTTGTATGTAAATATGTATAGGGAATTATGGATTATTGTACTGTAGGCACAGACACAAGTGTTTGTATGTATGTACAGAAACACGTGGATCATTGCACTGTAGGCACAGACACAAGTGTTTGTATGTATGTATAGGGACATGTGGATTATTGTACTGTAGGCACAGACACAAGTGTTTGTATGTATGTACAGAAACACGTGGATCATTGCACTGTAGGCACAGACACAAGTGTTTGTATGTATGTATAGGGACACGTGGATCATTGCACTGTAGGCACATACACGAGTGTACGTTTGATTAAAAAGTCGAACTACGAGATGGGATCGAATGAAACTCGTCATTGCAGCGACACGGGGTGTGGCATTAAGACGTCACAGTTATTGTAATATACACAAACCACTGAACAATCCAACTTCTTCATTCTTCTCGCATCTTGCATGCACAGGTTCTGCTGCAGATCGTTGACAACATGGCCAGCGTGTTACTGAATTCATCCAAGGTCGAACAGGACCTGTGATTCAGTTACAAACAGCAGAAGGATGTCGACCAGTCGACATTCATAGCAGAATGCAGATAGTGTATTGTGGTAATAGTGTGTCGAAGTCAACAGTGAAGTACTGGGCGTGAATGTTTTGGTAAGGATGTGAATTAACGAAAGATCTTCCATTATCCGGTCAGACGTATATTGTTGCAGCAGAAGAGGCCACAATCTCTATTGATGAACCAATAATGGTGGAGTACCGAAATCTGGCAAAGATGGCGCCATAACTGGATGCGAGTCTACATTTCTCTACTGTTTTGGATCATTATGGATGCCGCCAGACCTCGGATTTGCCTGGAATTCACACTAGTCGACGACTTACACTTGTGTTCACGGAAACGTGGTGTTGTTTAACGTCTGGACGTGTTATTTCGTTCTTTTTCTTGTGATTTCTTCCATCCGTTTATCCTGGTCTGGACGCCGGCTGAATGGCACTACGCTTATACCTGTGTCGTATTTCACGGGTTAGTTCTGCCGGTTCACCTTCACGAATTTGGCGTGTGGGAATTTTAGATGCTACAATGATGAGCTGAATACAGCTGGGGAGAAATGCCAGACCCACTCACACGCTGAGTGTTGTCCATACGACCTCTTGTGGTTATCGAAAAGGCACGACAAACTGCGTTAGATGCCATCCCACCTTTTTACCCTGCGGGTTACATGTTTAGGGAAAGGCTTCGGTGGTAACCCTGAGGCAAAATCTGCATCCTATGCTATCTCCAGTTGTCTGGATGAATGTCTTGCCACTGGCAAAAGGTAGCTTAGGCTCTGTGAGTGAGGTTGACAAAAGGCACAGTTTCTTCCTCACTTTAATCCAAATCACCGCGCAAGTCACCCATTTCAGAGGACACAACAAGAGATACGACTATTCACACGGCTGAACAAAAAGAGTGGTCTTCATCACTTGTGATGGACAACTATTACCGTTGGAGCTTACGTTCGCTAGCGGAGGAATTCATTGTGTTCTTTTGGACAGTTTAAATGATGGTTTCGACAAAATTGAAGTATCTGAAAATGTATTCATAATGGGTCTCATAGATTCTCACCGACACCCAAAAGAAAGTACGCATAGGGTAGAATTTAAACCACTTGCTGTGAAACGAAGCCGAGGGTTATGCATTTCTGTTGGAAATAGGGGCTGGCGATGAATCATGTTGGCACAGCAAAACAGCAAGCATGCAATGGAATCATCCTTGATCATAAAATGACAAACAATTAAAGGGAAAGGTGTCTTCTGGTAAGGTTATGCTGACCGCATGTAATGCTATGAAGAGATTTCGTTGAGGACTTTAAAGAGTTTGTCATCAACATCAAGCCCAGCCGCTTTAAGGACACATGCTAGACAAGGCTGCATAAATTCAACAACAATAAGCGACACTGCATGCTTTCACGTTGTGTGATTCTGTTGTAGGACATTGCTGAGAACATTGTGTAGAAAGTGTCAGCACGGAAAAGGTGGGAAGTTCTGCCACGCACGGACCCTGTCTGTTATCATGCGACTTCTTCTTGTTCGGACCCTTAAAATAACGCTCAAAGAGACAATTACAATCCGATGCAGACGATGGTCGGTGATGCGAGCACCGTGTTGGATGGCATTGCGCCAGGCTGAGAAATCAGCAGCAAGCGTCTGATAATAGGCGACATAAATGAGGAAACTTCGGATATACTTTCATTGTTTTTGTTTCGTTTCCTCTGTCCTTCCACAGAGAACTTGATTGTACTCTCTCACCAGACGACAGCTGGACAGGGAGGCGTTTATCGGGTATGCGAACAAAATGTACAGTCTGCCTGATTTTGGTTCCCTGCAACTGCGTATGCATGCCCGAAAGCCTTGCCATGCTGCGAACTTCAGAATTGTATACCATTTACTGTTCGCTGATCATGAACAGACTGCGTAGATAAGTTACGTGGAAATTGTTCAGTTTCCCGACGTCTGATACCTTGGGAAACATAAAATTATGTTTCAGTTTTAGTTATTTGAAAATAAAGATGTACCTACTATAATAATAAAGCTGAGGTACCCCAACAATTTACTAACGAGGTCAGTGTACCATAGGTTAAGAGTCCCTAGTCTATCTGTTAATTTTCTCTTTTACTTCATCTGGTCTGTCGCAATTTTATATTTATATGTAATCTGTCTCGTTATCATGAAATTCCATTGAATAACTTATAACCGTTCTCCATATTTTATCGTTTTTTCTGTCCTTCTATTGTATTTCCTTTATTTGATATTCCATTAAGCTGCCGTTTAAAATGCGTATAAGGTATTTTACTCCCACGGCGGCCATAGTCCTCGAGTCTTAATGAGCTTGATCGAATGCATTTATTAGTTCTCCCAATATTTCTTTATCATTGAAAGAACTGCATTGTTGTTCATATTCGAAAATATTGGACTGTATGAAATAAATAAAGAATATTTTAGAATATTATCAGAGATGTTTGGAGTGTTATTTTGCTAAATGCATTAACGTAAATTGACATGCTAAGTTGGCATTGGTGTTATGGGGCTATATTATTAAACGTAAAGTCGAAGTGGTCTTGTAGCAGATACTGTCGGTGGGGATAAAGTGTTCGAAGTTTCATCGATCAGGTTTTAGCTTTTGTGAAATGTGATGATTAGCTCATACTGTACGTTGACTTAACTTAACGTACGTCTTTATACTGGTTTAGAAGACTGCAGAGTATGTATATAACCAGTTTCTTAAAGTGTGGTTAACCGATGTGTGAGTCAATCTTAATAGACTCAAACACTAGAGCAGAGTAGACCCACAGCATGTTAGACGACATCTATGCTGCTCTTAACAAACTTCTGCTGTCTCATGTATTCATTTATAGCTGGGTAGTGTGATGGTCGTTACAACTTCCAGAACACACCTACACTGTCAGTTTATCATGTACAGAGAGAGGCTCAGTCATAAAGCCGCTAAGTTTGAGCAATCTAAATGCTACGTTGAGCAGAATATTTCTGGTCAGTGTAGGCAGGTCATCTGCCAGAGTGTCTACCCTTTTGCCGAAATCAAGTACCCGATTACAAACATTTATTCACGAATATATTGGCCCTTTTCCTTATGTCCTCAGGAAATCGAGTTACTCACACTTTAGTTAGTTAGTTAGTTTTCTTTCCACTTGTGCCGTTTAGCGTGGGGAGCTTGAGTCGTCTATCATGCGCCAAGTGCGTTGCGTCGGTCAATGTGAGCCCTTGTCGTTGCACAATCACTCTAATGTCATCTATCCACCTACCTCGCGGCCGCTCCCTTGCCCTATAGCCAGATCTACCAGCATTGTAATCCATCAGTGGACGATTATGAGGGTGCATTCTCATGAGATGACCAAACCAACTTATTTTCTGCATAAGACGTAGTGCCGACCATACTTCGAATGTCGTCATTCCGCATTCTGTCTCTTCTGGCTCACGCTTTTATTATGTAAATCAACATTTTACGACTCATTTCCAAGCTTTCTTTCTAATCCAACAAAAAGAAGTCTCACCGCAGTATCAGTCACATTAAATAACGGAACTTCAATTTCAGCCTCACACAAACAATAATAAATTACATATGTTGTGTTGTTGTTGTTGTTGTTGTTGTTGTGAATGCCCAAAAAGAGTGGGTTTACTATTTTGTGCGCCATGAAAAGCATGTTTAGAGGAGTGTTAGAGTAGCTTTACTCACATCCCGAGCGTGCTGATGAAGGTGGTCCGTGGTCCTCCAGGCGGTTGTGCTATGCTTGGCGTCATCTGCGTGTCGCTCTCTACTACGGGGACCATGTCAATCTTCCATCTCATTAGCCTGACTGCCAAGAAGAACAGTCCGTTTCCAGGAGGACTTTGTGGAAGTCGAGGTGAAGGTCTTGGTCAGTATATTTTACCTGACCCTGACTAACATGTTCGATCAGTATGTTGTGCCTGGCCCTGACTAACATGTCCGATCAGTATGTTGTGCCTGACTCTGACTAACATGTCCGATCAGTATGTTGTGCCTTGCCCTGACTAACATGTCTGATGAGTATGTTGTGCCTGGCCCTGACTAACATGTCCGATCAGTATGTTGTGCCTGGCCCTGACTAACATGTCCGATCAGTATGTTATGCTTTGCCCTGACTAACATGTCTGATGAGTATGTTGTGCCTGGCCCTGACTAACATGTCCGATCAGTATGTTGTGCCTGACTCTGACTAACATGTCCGATCAGTATGTTGTGCCTGGCCCTGACTAACATGTCCGATCAGTATGTTGTGCCTGGCCCTGACTAACATGTCCGATCAGTATGTTGTGCCTGACCAGACCTTAGTCTTCCTTCCCAATAACCCAATAGCAAATAACAAAACTCGAGTATTAAAAAGAGTACAAAATATCGTCTTTGACTCCTTGCTCTCTCTTCTTAGCTCACTCTGTTTCATTTGACTCTGTCCAACAATTTCACTCTTGCACAACTTTCATACGCGCTTTCAGGGTGATGCCCTTCCATTGCACTTTGGTTGGGCTGGCTTCTGAGAGCGCACAAACCTAGCATAGGTACATACAGACGCACACATACATTCAAGCACTGGTTTATGCTTCTTAATATTGCCCAAATGACTACGGTCTGGGGTGGAATAGGCACGCCTCCGCCAGTAGAAACTAGTGAGGAAAACACGTAAAATAAAAAATAAAAGCGTTGTGCATAGATAGCATTGCTGTGTGGTGGTAGACTTTTTACGTGACCAAACCATTTTAGTTGCTGTATTTTGATGTAGTCTAATCTGACAGAGATGGCGCCGTAACTGGCTGCGAGTCTACATTTCTCTACTGTTTTGGATCATTATGGATGCCGCCAGACCACGGATTTGCCTGGAGTTCACACTAGTCGACGACTTACACTTGTGTTCACGGATACGTGGAGTTGTTTTCCATATGGACTTGTTATTTCGTTCTTTTTTTGTGATTTCTTCCATCCGTTTATCCTGGTCTGGACGCCGGCTGAATGGCGCTACGCTTAAACTAGTTATACCTGTATCGTAGCTCACGGGCTAGTTCTGCCGGTTCACCTTCACGAATATGGCGTTTGGGAATTTTAAATGCTACTATGATGAGCTGAATACAGCTGGGGAGAGATGCCAGACTCACTCACACGCTGAGTGTTGTCCATACGACCTCTTGTGGTTATCGAAAAGGCACGACAAACTGCGTTAGATGCCTTCCCACCTTTCTATCCTGCGGGTTACATGTGTACGGAAAGGCTTCGGTGGTAACCCTGAGGCAAAATCTGCATCCTATGCTATCTCCAGTCGTCTCGATGAATGTCTTGTCACTGGCAAAAGGTAGCTTAGACTCTGTGAGTGAGGTTGACAAAAGGCGCAGTTTCTTCCTCACTTTAATCCAAATCTCCGCGCAAGTCACCCATTTCAGCGGACACAGCAATCGATACGACTGTCCATACGGAGAGTGGTCTTCATCACTTGTGATGGACAAACTATTATCAATATTGGTGTTGTTCGTAACAGTCTTCTAGTGTCATAGTTTCTGATCCTGCCTCTTCTTCTTACAGGCATTTCATTTTTGCTGTGACGTTGTGTCATTTGTTTAATTGATGTGAGTGTCCAGTTTTGAGATTGGTAGCAAAGTGTCGGGACGAAAATTGTGTTGTATAATGCGCTTTTGGTATTTATTGTCACGTGTTTGCAATTAAGTATTTGCGTTAATTGTTCAATGATCTGATTTGCCTTATTCAATCTTTGTTAAATTTCTGCTTGAATTTCTTCTTCCGTCTGCTGATAACGTGCTCAATAAGTATGTAAATATTTCCCCTGTTTGATTTGCTGCTTTGCAAGGAAGATATTTGTTTGGCCTGAATTCACCAATGTTGTTTCCTTCATTTGGGTTGGCTGTTTTATATATGTGGTTAAAATATGTGATGAGCAGCAAATGGGATAGCACACATCCTTGCCGTACTAAATCCTTATACAATATTACGTAGTAAACTCTCTCTCTCTCTATATATATATATTTATATTAATAGATTAAAATACTCAGCCACCAGTGGCGTATGTATGTACATTTGGCAAGGTGGATACCCCTGAACTACAGTACAGTATACGGATAGCTACAGGTAAGACCACAAGCTGCACAACAGCAGCAATGATAACAAGCTAAACAATGAGGAAGGGATCAAGATGCTGAGCTGCGCATGAGCTGCAGTGGTCAGCGACCCATAGCTGACTGCTAGCGTCAGGGCTAGTGAAGCAGAGCTGCCAAGACCCTTCTACACCTCCATGCGGTATCCTGGATAACAGGCTGCAGCAGGGCAGACTGGTTAAGGAGAAGAGATCGAAGAGGGAATGCTAACCCGGTACTCAAAAAATGGTTGCTGAAGTCGGATGTGGCGAATCGAAAGGTGCAAATATCGCTGTCAAGCTGTAAATTACAATACAACGCATTCCTTTCTCTGGACTACATTCTGCTACTTAAGCCCTTTTATGGTTTGATAGCGGGAGATTGAGAACGAACGAAGCCAAGCCAAACAATGAGGAAGAAAAAAATATTACTTAATAACATGAAGAAAATATGAATCTTAACAGCAAAGATGAATAAGAACCTGTCAATTGGCAACCAGGGGAAAAAAAAGAAGTGAGCAGTCGTATTTTATAGTATTTAATCTTAGTAAATACCCACGTTGCTACATGATATAATAGTATCATTATTTCCTTTCTTGAATGTCGTAAGGGCGACTAAAAAGAGCAGTGCATGGGGTTGGAAATTTCTCATATAACTGCAATACACAAGACTGGAATTTGACTTTTGTAAATGACAAATATCAGAAAAATACGGTGTTGGACCTATACTTTAAGAAATCGAGCGACAGAAAGATTGTTTATCATGGTATTCAATAATATTAGTTATGCAAACAAACTAAAGTTCTTTAAATGCCGAGGGCAAATGCTGAAGTCGAAGTCTCATTTCTTAACTGGATATTGACAAACCATCACGGATACTGGGGAATACCTCCTGGTAATACTACCCACGCTGACGGAAATGAATTTTTAAAAAAATCCTGCAACGAGTTTCCCAAGCAATGGTACAAAATATTCTGTATTCAATACCAGAAATCGTCTATTTCCTTTGCGGAAGATTGTGGCAGATCAAAGAGGCTTATATTGGGAGTCATGGTGTTTTTGCAGGCACAACTTTCGTGTTCTTTTTCTGCGTATAATTAAATTATAGGTATTTTAGACTGGTGAAAAGGATTATTGGAACGGCAAAGACGGAAGTCAACAATAATCACATGCCTTTCAGAAGTGTTGACGCACATGGCACATTCTTTATCGAGAATATCATTGGTTGAGAGAGGGCCACAGAGAATATACGTACGTACACATGTATGTTCTAGTGTGTGAAGAAGCGATATTACGAAAAGATGAATACGAAAAAATTATACAACTTAAATGACCTGACATTGTGTTTCAGAGTAGCATTCATAAGGATAAATAATGAGTTGTTACAACTGTCACATTTTTCATATTTCGTTAGCAGTACAAAACAAAAAACGGTACATGTCCCAAACAAATATTAGCATCTATTTTTAGCACCGGCTTTTGGGGGTAGTGACGTTACAGAATAGTCCACTTTTTAACTGTGGGGGTGTTAACCATCGCGCCCATAACGTCTATTGCCACTAAACCTCGATTTAATCATCACACTGTGAATCACAAGCGCAAACATGTCACATGCATAGGTTTGATTGGTACATTTGCTAGTTCATGTGGCGTCGACGCATACAATTAAGTGGTTTAGACGTTTTCACTGCCACTCTTGCCGACATTTTTCTATTTTGGTCACCTCAATAATTACTATTGTGGTGTTTGGTCGTCCAATTATTTCAATCTGCTTGTCAGGCGATTTCCTTCTGCTCCTTTTTATGGCACTATATTCTTCCAGAAGATTGGTCGCAAAACTGGATGCAACCATCTTTTGTACACATCTATCTTTATCTAAATTTCACTGATTAATTTTTTATAAAATTTCATCGACCTGTCCTCCCTGTAACCCGAAATGGATTATCCCACTACAGTCATCAGCTGTCAAATACGTCAAATACCCACGAAACTCTGTTTGTGGTGAATTAACGGACAAGTACTCAAAACGCAGACTTAAAGTGACTTTAGAAAATGAGGAAATCGCAACCGTAACACGTTTAAAATATCTCGGATCCATTATCAGCAGCTATGGAGACTGCCAAAAAGAAAGCAGAAAAATGGTCCTGACAATGTAAGGGTTGAATAAAATTAGAAACGTATGGCAGAACACAACTAGAACAACGAAAGAAACTGTCTTAAGACATGCACACTGAGGCGACGTACGAATAATAAACATACACCTTCACACAAAAGCCAAAGAAAACAATTACATCTTTCTTCAAGAAAGTTCTCAGACTTGTCAGAGAAAAATAAAACAAGCCCATACGTTCTAAAAGCAGCTAGGTTAAGATCAAAAGTGCTGTTAAATAACATTACGTCTAGGAAACGAAAATACTTTACCAACATCAAACGCCACAAGTCTGGAGGAAAACTATACTGGAAGATATAACAACTGGAAAACGATGCAGAGGCCAGACCAAGGATGAGAGTGACACACGACATTAAAAATGTTCTGAAGATTACGGTGACGTAGACAGGAGAACTGTCTTAACATCGGGAGTTTTACATGACGTCTGTAGTGAGAGCGGTACTCTTGAAATGACTTGCTACATGATGCGGATAATTGTGTTCGTTATTCGTGTATGTGCAAATGACTTGAAAGTACATCTGGATTTTAAATGCATAGGTAAATTCTTTGAAAGGGTCGAAGTTGCAGCAGTGAATGAGCTGACAACAGCCAGCGACTCATAGCAGGTCACTTGCATCAGAGTCAGTAACCCATAATTGATCAAGCACCTTTTCCCCCTCCAAGTGGCAGTCCTTGAAACAGACTGCAACCATGCAGTCTGGCTAAGAGATTCAGGATCGAAGTGATAAAGCAAACTCGGTCCAAAATTGCCGTGCGGTTGGGCCTAAAGGCGCATTAATCGCAAAATCGATGTATATACGACACACCAGAAACATCCTATTCATGATAAACGAAGAAAAAGAAGACATTCTTTGAAGATGCGACTTATTATTGCATATGTGATAAATTAACTAGCATTATCGTTTTTATTATGTTTTGTAACTGTAAAATATCTCACGAGGTTGTGGAAATTTATCTTGATACGCATGTTGAATTTCCACTACATTCATCATGCCTTGTTTTGATTGAATCTGTTTCTTTGGGCACATGCGCATAATAAGATAGATTTGACGAAATACTCGACTGCTTTGTGACTGTTTTGCATTTAAACTAACTATCTATTATCCGTGAACAGAACCATAGCTGCCTGGTCATAATGAAACAGGGAAACCTACACTAATTGTGTAAAGGAATTGAAAGAAACTTTGCATTCCAATTACAAAAATTAAGTTGTCTTGGTCTAGGAGCTAATGCATTATCTTTCCTTCATTTCCGTGGGACAGCCAGTAGCGGAAGGATCAATTTGTAATCTTTAATCATCACATCCGGGTAGGAAGTGGCTAGATTTGTTAGTTGGAAGTAGCAACGTTGTACTAGCTAGCTAGATCATCGCTTGTAGCAGGAGAATGCCTTGTGACAGAGGACGCTAAGCGACGACGGTTCTGATACCAGAGGAGGGGTGAAATGCTGCAATGTGGACAATGATCATGTGGTTTTCTATCTTCCTGTTTAAGCCCTGAATTCATTCGGTTGCTGTAATCATTGTCAGCCACATATCGTATCTACACGCGTCTCCTTAAAAATGCTTCCATAAAAAAAAAAACTATCAAATTGTAAAATGGTTAAATACAAACAGAAGAAGATACAAACAACAGTTATATTTATTCCGTGGTGAAGTGGTTAAGCCGTCGGCCTCGTGATCAGGTGGTGTGGGTTCGACTCCGGACTCCGCCGTCTTTTTCACAGGTGCTTGATGCGGAATCCCCAGCATCTCGTAGTCGCCCCCTAGTCGTCTTGTCCTTGACTTGCCACTAGGGTCGGGTGGCTCGAGACGAGAGAGTGAGGATAAAAAGTAGCGCAGTTAATCCTTACTAAAAATAGCGCTAGCAAAATTAATTGTGCCATCATCGTCTACGATGGACGGCGGCCTTTGCCTTTGCCTTTATATATATCATTTTATGGACATTTTAATTTTTGTTGACAATTTTGTTGTTTCTGTTTTATGTAGTATATTTTATTTGCAACAGTTTTTGTAATCGGGACGTTTTATTTTTATTTTATTTTATACAATACACGTTAATAACAATATCCTGTTCACATATTTAGTGTTTCATCGAATTAGATGATAATGCAAATGGATTCTAGAAATTACAATACGAGACTGGGAAGCCAGACGGGGATGGAGACGGTGCAATATCTGGCGATTTCTCAAAGAGAAGTGACACGCGAGAATCCCCGAACATTATATTACTTCATACTGAGAACTGCTTCTAATATTTCGTGGGTCTTCTAGCGCAGACAGTTGTATTAAAAATGCATTTCGAGTGTCGTTCTACCCCATACTAGTACGATATCAATCCATTTCGAGTGTCGTTCTACCCCATACTAGTACGATATCAATCCATTTCGAGTGTCGTTCTACCCCATACTAGTACGATATCAATCCATTTCGAGTGTCGTTCTACCCCATACTAGTACGATATCAATCCATTTCGAGTGTCGTTCTACCCCATACTAGTACGATATCAATCCATTTCGAGTGTCATTCTACCCCATACTAGTACGATATCAATCCATTTCGAGTGTCTTTCTACAGAAGAATGGCACAATATGAATCCCGTCTGAGTGTATCTACCACAGACTAGCACAATATCAATCTAATTCGATCGTCTTTCTGCAGGAGAATAGCACAATATGAATCACTTCTCAGTGTATCTACCACAGACTAGCACAATATCAATCTAATTCGATCGTCTTTCTGCAGGAGAATAGCACAATATGAATCCCGTCTGAGTGTATCTACCACAGACTAGCACAATATCAATCTAATTCGATCGTCTTTCTGCAGGAGAATAGCACAATATGAATCCCGTCTGAGTGTATCTACCACAGACTAGCACAATATCAATCTAATTCGATCGTCTTTCTGCAGGAGAATAGCACAATATAAATCCCGTCTGAGTGTATCTACCACAGACTAGCACAATATCAATCTAATTCGATCGTCTTTCTGCAGGAGAATAGCACAATATGAATCACGTCTGAGTGTATCTACCACAGACTAGCACAATATCAATCTAATTCGATCGTCTTTCTGCAGGAGAATAGCACAATATGAATCCCGTCTGAGTGTATCTACCACAGACTAGCACAATATCAATCTAATTCGATCGTCTTTCTGCAGGAGAATAGCACAATATGAATCCCGTCTGAGTGTATTTACCACAGACTAGCACAATATCAATCTAATTCGATCGTCTTTCTGCAGGAGAATAGCACAATATGAATCCCGTCTGAGTGTATCTACCACAGACTAGCACAATATCAATCTAATTCGATCGTCTTTCTGCAGGAGAATAGCACAATATGAATCCCGTCTGAGTGTATCTACCACAGACTAGCACAATATCAATCTAATTCGATCGTCTTTCTGCAGGAGAATAGCACAATATGAATCCCGTCTGAGTGTATCTACCACAGACTAGCACAATATCAATCTAATTCGATCGTCTTTCTGCAGGAGAATAGCACAATATGAATCCCGTCTGAGTGTATCTACCACAGACTAGCACAATATCAATCTAATTCGATCGTCTTTCTGCAGGAGAATAGCACAATATGAATCCCGTCTGAGTGTATCTACTACAGACTAGCACAATATCAATCTAATTCGATCGTCTTTCTGCAGGAGAATAGCACAATATGAATCCCGTCTGAGTGTATCTACCACAGACTAGCACAATATCAATCCATTTGTAGTGCCTTTCTACCGCAGACAGGCACAGTGTCAATCTATTTCGAGTTCTTTTCTACTACAGAGTAACATAGTGTTATCCATTTCGAGTGTCTTTCTACCACAGACTATCACAGTGTCAATGCATGTCGAGTCTCTTTCTACCGCAGACTGATACAGTGTCAATCCATTTCGAGTACCTTATACCACAGACTAGAACAATATAATTCCAAGCAATTAAATGTGGCATTACCACTAGGTGAGACGTCGAAAGCCATCAAAAGAGCACGTTAGCGTAGCGAAGATGAGACCACGTGAAGACAAATACATTTTTTATGAGATATTTGGGCTATGCTACTATATCAACGGCTCACGGGTCGATCCAGCTTTAAATGGGTACCGGTTCAGTCCTGGAAGTAAAAGTGGCGAGGGAGAGTGGATGGCTACCGCCCTCATATAGCCGAGCCTTTGAAGTGTAAGATCGCTAACACCTCACATCTGGGGTAGTTGTCTCGCCGCAGCGACTCTTCTTCTTCTTCTTCTTCGTACGCTGTTTACAGCGATATTTACGTTGCACTGATTTAATTTGTTAGCCAGTGGCTCAGTGCATCCGATTTCAACAGGCGTTTCTGTAGGGTTGCCCTCCTTAGCCTTTGGCTGTCCCCAGCCTAATTGCAAGGCAGCAGTTGTTTTTGGTCAGAGTTGTCTCTCTTGGGAAGTTGTCTTGCAGGACTATCGAGTCTTCCCTACTCGTGTCTATAGTGTTTGGAAATGATATGATGGACTATGTACTAGTTTGTACTATCCCGGAAGAGAGGCAGTCCAGTGTGACTTTTTCCCAGGATCGTCACGTCCTGCCAGAAACGTAGCATATGCATATGAGTGAGGTATCTTTTTGCTCGCTCTATTTTCTCGGCTCATCTGCAGTGATGGTACGCCTAGCATTCCCCGCCACCCGGGAGCTTGCCACCATAGGACAGGAGGTGCAGTGTCCGCTGGACTGCATCTCTTCTGCGTCCATTGGAATGACTGATAGCAGACAGATGCAAAGAGCGAGGAAGGAGTGCATTTTACCAGGTGCATTCCTGCGGCTCGATCGGGCCGGGACAAGGCCCAGCCATGTCGTAGCCTCCCATCTCAGCGGTGCTGAGATTTTGGGCGGGATTCTGGCTTAGAGGCGTTCGGCCGTAATCCCTCAGGTGGTAGCTTATCAGCCAAGCACGTGAACCAAATGTCAGCGACCTGTGATTCCTCTCGAAATAGTGCATTTGACCAGGTGACAAGCCTAGTCTTGCACGGAGATGTTGTCCGCCTAGGGAGCGGACATGGTCAAGGATTGAGTCTCAGCAGTTCGCAGTGAGGTAGCTGATCTACTGCTTAGGGTACCCGACCGAGAACTAAGTCTTCTACAAATGATTTCATTCCTCATCGCCGTATGGGGTGAATATCGAGCAGCTTCCCGCCCGCTTTTATCAGCGGACGGCAGAGGCCTCATTCTGCGGCTTGACCGGGCGGGGCTGGGGCGTGACCCCGAGGTCCCCACCATGTCGAAGCCTCCCTTTGCATTTGTGCTGGGCTGCTTTTAGGCGGGATTTTTGGCTTAGAGGTGTTCGGCCATAATCCCTCACCTCGAACCGTTGGCTTATCCGCCTAGTACGTGAACCAAAATGTCTGCGGCTCCTCTCGGGCGTAGCAGGATTACCGTAGCAGAGCATTGTCATTTGTAGGGTAAAGCTGACCTGTCTTCAGAGGGTTTATTTCCAGCACCCGTTCAATATTAGCCAGACCGTATCAATAGAGGGCTTTTGTAAATGGCCCAGTTTCTGGAGCCTGCGATTTCTGCAGGGTGAAGACCAGATTACCGTAGCAGGCGCTCTTTCATTTGGGGGTTTTGAGACTGACCTGTTTTCCGTGGGTCTAATACCAGCACATGTTCACTATTAGACCCCACGAAGGTGCTCTCTTTTGACAGTCATTCTACACTATTGGCGTCTTTAGTCAATTTTAGCCTCAGGCTCCACTCCTGATAGTGCTCTTCCGTCAATTCCTTTTTCAGACACTGGATGCAGACCAACCGAGCCATAGAGGGCATAACCTCAGATTTCTGAGGGTCTAAATCCAGCAGCAGTTTCATATTAGACCCCAGAAAAGTGGTCTCGGCATGTCAGTCATTTCAGTGTTGGCCGTGTTGAGTCAAATTAAGCCGCAGGCTCCACTCCTGGTGGTGCCCTTCCGTCAATTCCTTTAAGTTTCAGCTTTGCAACCATACTTCCCCCGGAACCCAAACACTTTGGTTTCCCGGAAGCTGCCCGCAGAGTCATCGAAGCAACTCCTGCGGATCGCTAGTCGGCATCGTTTATGGTCAGAACTACGACGGTATCTGATCGTCTTCGCGCCTCTGACTTTCGTTCTTGATTAATGAAAACATTCTTGACAAATGCTTTCGCAGTAGCTCGTCTTGCGGCGATCCAAGAATTTCACCTCTAACGCCGCAATACGAATGCCCCCGTTTGTCCCTGTTAATCATTACCTCCAGTTCCGAAAACCAACAAAATAGAACCGAGGTCCTATTCCATTATTCCATGCACCATTATTCAGGCAGCCGAGGCCTGCTTTGAACACTCTAATTTTTTCAAAGTAAACGCGCCGGCCACCCAGGACGCTCAGCGAAGAGCCCCCGTGGGAGAGAGCCGGCAGACGGTAGGGCAGGAGACAACGGGCAGTGAACCGGCGCGAGCCGGACCGCCCGCCTGCGCCTGAGATCCAACTACGAGCTTTTTAACTGCAACAACTTTAATATACGCTATTGGAGCTGGAATTACCGCGGCTGCTGGCACCAGACTTGCCCTCCAATAGATCCTCGTTAAAGGGTTTAAAGTGTACTCATTCCAATTACGGGGCCTCGAAAGAGTCCCGTATTGTTATTTTTCGTCACTACCTCCCCGTGCCGGGAGTGGGTAAGTTGCGCGCCTGCTGCCTTCCTTGGATGTGGTAGCCGTTTCTCATGCTCCCTCTCCGGAATCGAACCCTGATTCCCCGTTACCCGTTACAAACATGGTAGGCATGTCACGTACCATCGACATTTGATAGGGCAGACATTTGAAAGATGCGTCGCCGGCACATGAGGCCATGCGATCAGCACAAAGTTATCCAGAGTCACCAGTGGGGACGCCGCAACCCCGCGAGGGGAAACGACGATTGGTTTTGAACTAATAAAAGCGCTCTTTCCGCGAGGGTCGGAGCTTGGTAAGCATGTATTAGCTCTAGAATTGCCACAGTTATCCAAGTAGGATCGTGTCATCTAAGGAACCTCGACTGATTTAATGAGCCATTCGCGGTTTCACCGTGAGACAGTGTGAACTTAGACATGCATGGCTTAATCTTTGAGACAAGCATATGACTACTGGCAGGATCAACCAGATATCTGTCGGAGACGTACGTACTGCGCACACCGGTCGGCGGAGGAAGGGTGTGTAAAAAGCCTCACTGGGACGGCCGCAGGGACCGACTGACGGGACGGACGGACGGTTGTTCCACCCGTCCCTCACTCCGTCGACCTAGGACCGCCTGACAGGGGCCTCCCACACGCACCAGACGACCGACCGACCGGGCTCGCTCGAGGAGGGATGGCAGCGCTCTGTGCAGAACGGATCCCAACGACCTCGGCGACGAATTTCACTGGGACTAGAGACACAATTTGGCCTGCCCTTCTCCTCCGTAGGGAGAGAACGCAGGGCCTCGAGGCAACGATTCCTGCTTTCCATTTGCCGGTCACAAGCTCTTTGCGAGAGTCGGACCACCAGCGAGACGTACTGTCGAGCTCTGCTATAAGCCTTAGATAAATCACCAGGGACGGACCACGTTTCCTGATACGGACCAGACTAGCGCACCTCGGTGGAGGAGCCACTACCACAAACCGCACCCAATTCGCACTACGGGGAAAGGCAGGCGAGCGTTTTCCGCAAGCCCGCGCTATCGCTCCGCCTGGCGGGACTGAGATCGCTTTACGAACACTGGATGAAATTGAGTCGCTGCGGCGAGACAACTACCCCAGATCCTCTCCGGAATCGAACCCTGATTCCCCGTTACCCGTTACAAACATGGTAGGCATGTCACGTACCATCGACATTTGATAGGGCAGACATTTGAAAGATGCGTCGCCGGCACATGAGGCCATGCGTTCAGCACAAAGTTATCCAGAGTCACCAGTGGGGACGCCGCAACCCCGAGAGGGGAAACGACGATTGGTTTTGAACTAATAAAAGCGCTCTTTCCGCGAGGGTCGGAGCTTGGTAAGCATGTATTAGCTCTAGAATTGCCACAGTTATCCAAGTAGGATCGTGTCATCTAAGGAACCTCGACTGATTTAATGAGCCATTCGCGGTTTCACCGTGAGACAGTGTGAACTTAGACATGCATGGCTTAATCTTTGAGACAAGCATATGACTACTGGCAGGATCAACCAGATATCTGTCGGAGACGTACGTACTGCGCACACCGGTCGGCGGAGGAAGGGTGTGTAAAAAGCCTCACTGGGACGGCCGCAGGGACCGACTGACGGGACGGACGGACGGTTGTTCCACCCGTCCCTCACTCCGTCGACCTAGGACCGCCTGACAGGGGCCTCCCACACGCACCAGACGACCGACCGACCGGGCTCGCTCGAGGAGGGATGGCAGCGCTCTGTGCAGAACGGATCCCAACGACCTCGGCGACGAATTTCACTGGGACTAGAGACACAATTTGGCCTGCCCTTCTCCTCCGTAGGGAGAGAACGCAGGGCCTCGAGGCAACGATTCCTGCTTTCCATTTGCCGGTCACAAGCTCTTTGCGAGAGTCGGACCACCAGCGAGACGTACTGTCGAGCTCTGCTATAAGCCTTAGATAAATCACCAGGGACGGACCACGTTTCCTGATACGGACCAGACTAGCGCACCTCGGTGGAGGAGCCACTACCACAAACCGCACCCAATTCGCACTACGGGGAAAGGCAGGCGAGCGTTTTCCGCAAGCCCGCGCTATCGCTCCGCCTGGCGGGACTGAGATCGCTTTACGAACACTGGATGAAATTGAGTCGCTGCGGCGAGACAACTACCCCAGATGCCGCAGCGACTCAATTTCAACCAGTGTTCGTAAAGCGATCTCAGTCCCGCCAGGCGGAGCGATAGCGCGGGCTTGCGGAAAACGCTCGCCTGGCTTTCCCCGTAGAGCGAATTGGGTGCAATTTGTTGCAGCGGCTCCTCCACCGAGGTGCCCTGGTCTGGTCCGTATCAGGAAACGTGGTCCGTCCGTGGTGATTTATCTAAGGCTTATAGCAGAGCTCGACAGTACGTCTCGCTGGTGGTCCGACTCTCGCAAAGAGCTTGTGACCGGCAAATGGAAAGCAGGAATCGTTGCCTCGAGGCCCTGCGTTCTCCCTACGGAGAAGGGCAGGCCGGCAGGCCAAATTGTCTCTAGTCCAAGTGAAATTCATCGCCGAGGTCGTTGGGATCCGTTCTGCACAGAGCGCTGCCATCCCTCGTCGAGCGAGCCCGGTCGGTCGGTCGTCTGGTGCGTGTGGGAGGCCCCTGTCAGCAGGCGGTCCTAGGTCGACGGAGTGAGGGACGGGTGGAACAAACCGTCCGTCCGTCCCGTCAGTCGGTCCCTGCGGCCGTCGTCCCAGCGAGGCTTTTTACACGTCACCCTTCCTCCGCCGACCGGTGTGTGCTGTACGTACGTCTCCGACAGATATCTGGTTGATCCTGCCAGTAGTCATATGCTTGTCTCAAAGATTAAGCCATGCATGTCTAAGTTCACACTGTCTCACGGTGAAACCGCGAATGGCTCATTAAATCAGTCGAGGTTCCTTAGATGACACGATCCTACTTGGATAACTGTGGCAATTCTAGAGCTAATACATGCTTACCAAGCTCCGACCCTCGCGGAAAGAGCGCTTTTATTAGTTCAAAACCAATCGTCGTTTCCCCTCGCGGGGTTGCGGCGTCCCCACTGGTGACTCTGGATAACTTTGTGCTGATCGCATGGCCTCATGTGCCGGCGACGCATCTTTCAAATGTCTGCCCTATCAAATGTCGATGGTACGTGACATGCCTACCATGTTTGTAACGGGTAACGGGGAATCAGGGTTCGATTCCGGAGAGGGAGCATGAGAAACGGCTACCACATCCAAGGAAGGCAGCAGGCGCGCAACTTACCCACTCCCGGCACGGGGAGGTAGTGACGAAAAATAACAATACGGGACTCTTTCGAGGCCCCGTAATTGGAATGAGTACACTTTAAAACCTTTAACGAGGATCTATTGTAGGGCAAGTCGGGTGCCAGCAGCCGCGGTAATTCCAGCTCCAATAGCGTATATTAAAGTTGTTGCAGTTAAAAAGCTCGTAGTTGGATCTCAGGCGCAGGCGGGCGGTCCGGCTCGCGCCGGTTCACTGCCCGTTGTCTCCTGCCCTACCGTCTGCCGGCTCTCTCCCACGGGGGCTCTTCGCTGAGCGTCCTGGGTGGCCGGCGCGTTTACTTTGAAAAAATTAGAGTGTTCAAAGCAGGCCTCGGCTGCCTGAATAATGGTGCATGGAATAATGGAATAGGACCTCGGTTCTATTTTGTTGGTTTTCGGAACTGGAGGTAATGATTAACAGGGACAAACGGGGGCATTCGTATTGCGGTGTTAGAGGTGAAATTCTTGGATCGCCGCAAGACGAGCTACTGCGAAAGCATTTGTCAAGAATGTTTTCATTAATCAAGAACGAAAGTCAGAGGCGCGAAGACGATCAGATACCGTCGTAGTTCTGACCATAAACGATGCCGACTAGCGATCCGCAGGAGTTGCTTCGATGACTCTGCGGGCAGCTTCCGGGAAACCAAAGTGTTTGGGTTCCGGGGGAAGTATGGTTGCAAAGCTGAAACTTAAAGGAATTGACGGAAGGGCACCACCAGGAGTGGAGCCTGCGGCTTAATTTGACTCAACACGGCCAACACTGAAATGATTGACATGCCGAGACCACTCTTCGGGGGTCTAATATGGAACTGGTGCTGGACTTAGACCCCCAGAAATCTTGGGTTATGCCCCCTGTGGCCCGGTTCTGTCTGCATCCAGTGTTTGATAAAGGAATTGACGGAAGAGCACTATCAGGAGTGGAGCCTGAGACCTAAGTTAACTTAACACGCCAATACTGCAGAATGACTTTCAAAAAGTACACGTTCGTGGGGTCAAATAGAGAACATGTGCTGGAATTAGACCCTCGAAAATCTTGGGGCTACCCTCTAAGAAACTTGATTGTCTCGCTAAGGGAATTGACGGAAGGTCACCACCAGGTGTGGAACCTGCGGCTTAATTTGACTGAACACGCCAATACTGTAGAACAACTGACAAATCGAGAGCACTGCCGTTTGGGTCTAATAATGAACGTACGCTGGTATTAGACTCACGGATGACAAGTCAGCTCTCAAACACTCAAATGAAAGAACGCTACAGAAATCGTGTTTAACTCCGCAGAAACCGCAGATTTCAAATACCTGGTCATTGACAAACAAAAGCCCTCAATAAATTCGTCTGACCAAATAGTGAACGGGTGCTGGAAATAGATCATATGAAGACAGGTCAGTTTTACCCTACAAATGACAGGGTGCTGCTACGGAAAACCAGCTCAAATCGAGAGGAGCCGCAGACACTTTGGTTCACGTACCAGGCTGATAAGCCAAGGGCGCGAGGCTACCATGTGGGGGATTACGGCCGAACCCTTGTGAGCCGCAATCCCGCCCAAAATCTCAGCACCACTGCAATGGGAGGCTCCTACATGCTCGGGACCTGGGGCTTGCGCCCCAGCCCTATCAGGTAGAGCCACAGTAAGAGGTCCTTGCCGCCCGCCAATCAAAGCGGGCGGACAACTGCTTGATACTCACCCTATACGGCGATGGGGTGCGAAAACACCAACCAAAGACTTAGTACCTGGTCGGGGTGTCGAAAACAGTAGAGCAGCCACCTCACTGTGAACTGTCAAGACTCAACCACTGACCATGAGAGTTGTCCGCACATCAGGCTTACAACATCTCTGTGACATTACCAGGCTTGTCCTCTGGCTGAACGCACTCCGGCTACGATATCTACCTCTGTACGTTATCAGCCATATAACTATCATACTGGACGCAGAAGAGATGCAGACCAGCGGACATTGCACACCTGCCCCACTGTGTCAACACCCTAGGTGGCGGGGAATGCTAGGCGTACCATCCCTGCATAGAAGCCAAGAAAATAAAGGGAAAAAGAGATACCACACTCACATGCAAATGCTACGTTCCTGGCAGGACGTGACGATCCTGCGACACAGACACACTGGACTGCCTCTCTTCCGGGTAAACCAGTCCATCTCATATATCATCACATATCATCATTGCACCCTATAGACACGAGTAGTGAAGACTCGATAGTCTGGTAAGACAACTTCCATAAGAGAGAAAACTCTGATCGTAAACAACAGCCAAAGGCTAAGGAGGGCATACCTACAGAAACGCCTGTTGAAATCGGATGCACGGGGCCGCAAGCCTAACAAAACAGTGCAACGTAAATCACAGTATGATGGCAGTACAACCTATTAGAAAAACGTATGGCGCTCATCCTGCGGAGTCCCGCCAGGCAGCGATAGTGCCGGGCCTCACGCCTCGAAGGGGCCCACCCTTGACTACTGGTGGTCACCCACCCATGTGTCGTGGAGTCAAGGCACATGGCTATGGGGCAACGTCTATTGGCCAAAACTTCAAGACCCTCAAAATACTACAGTGGAATGCGGAGGGAGTCATTAACAAAAAACTTTCCCTAACACACCACCTGCATGAAGGTAAGATTGACGTGGCATGTATCCAGGAAACGCACCTCAACAATAACCATAAATTCTCAATCAGAGGATACCAGACCTTCCGTCTAGATAGAGAAGGCCACAAAGGAGGGGTCCTGATACTGACCAGAAACAGCATACCGAGTAGCGCGGTACCTGTCAATCACACCGGACAAGCAGAAATTGTAGGAGTTGACATAATGGCTCAAGAGACGAAGCTCCGCATTTTCAATCTGTACGGACCACCAAACAGAGACCTATCGCTCTCGAGTATGGAGGTCAGAGACTCCAACTGCATAGTAGTTGGAGATTTCAACAGCCACTCGGAGAGATGGGGATACTCTGACACAGACAGCAGAGGTGATGAAGTGGAAGATTGGGAGATAGATGCAAATCTCTCCCTAATCAATAGGCCGGAGGATAGCCCTAGCTTCTATTCAAGAACATGGCATACCACCTCGACTCCAGATTTGGCCTTCTCCACACAGGACATACACTATAAAATAGACCGCCAGGTGCTAAACCAACTGGCAGGTAGCGACCACAGGCCGATCAGGCTAACCATTGACATGGAAGTAGGCCCACAGGAAACAAAACCGCTCCCACGTTGGAATTACAAACGAGCCGACTGGGACAGATTTGCAATCCTGACAGATGGGCTGTGTGAAACCATCAACACACGAAACACCAAAATGAAGCCCATGGTAGAGAGCCTAAGCAAGGCAATAATGCAAGCCGCCACTGAAACCATCCCAAGAGGAGCTAGGAAAAACTATAAGCCCTACTGGAATGATGAGTTACAGAAAGTGGAAGATGCAGTAACAAATGCTAGGAACATGGCAGAACGAGAAAAATCCATGGAGGCAAACATCGCCCTCAAAGCCGCCGCGGCGAAGTACAAACACACTCTCAAGCAAACAGCAAGAGAAAGCTGGAAAAATAAAACGGAAAGTCTAAACCTGGACAAAGAAGGGAACAAGCTATGGAAGCTAGTCAGAGCCATGAATGACGAAACCCCGTCAAATAAACAAATTACTATCAAGCAGGGCGAGAACTTGATCACAGGTAAGAAAGCCGCAAACGCCTTTGTCGATCACTATGCCAGAGCAAACCACATCGAGGTCCCTGCAGATAAGCATACAGACATTAGCGAAGAGCTAAAGGGACACGAAAACATAAATACGGCTCCTGAAGAGCACATGATGGCCAAACTAACAATGCGCGAAATGGAAGAGGCTATGAGAACACTAAAGAAAAGGAAATCTCCCGGAAAAGACGGGATAACAAACGAAATGCTGATGGGGCTGGGCCAAACAGCGAAGAAGAAACTGCTATCGGTCCTAAACCAAAGCTGGAAAAGGGGAATTGTACCACAGGCATGGAAAGATGCAATACTGGTACCAGTACCAAAAACAGGAAAGGACAAAACAGATCCAAATGGATACAGGCCCATAAGCCTACTGAGCTGTGTCGGCAAGCTGATGGAACGGATGATAAACACCAGACTGATGTGGCATCTGGAAGAAAAACGAATACTAATTCCACAGCAAGCCGGCTTTAGACAGCACAGATCCACTGAGGACCAGGTCATCCTCATAGCCCAGGAGATAGAAGATGCCTACCAGGCACAGAAACACACAGTAGCTGTTATGGTGGATCTGGAAAAGGCATTTGACAAAGTCTGGAAGGATGGACTTAGAGTCAAGCTAAGAAGAAGTGATGTCTGTGGGAAGATGTACAAGTGGATCAACCACTACCTCAAACAAAGAACGGCCAGAGTCCAAGTACAAGGGCAGATGAGCAAAAAGGTGACACTCGAGCAGGGAGTACCCCAAGGGGGAGTATTGTCACCCACACTCTTCCTGGTATATATAAACGATATTACAGAGAATATACCAAGAAGAGTCCATAGCTCAATGTTTGCAGACGATCTGGCTATGTGGACCTCTGAAAAGAATCTCACCATAGCAAGAAATCGGATGCAGACGGCCCTAACATCGCTGGAAGAGTGGGCGAACTCGTGGCTGGTCAAAATAAACGAGGAGAAAACCACGTGCACAATATTCTCGCTTTCATTAAAACCCCAAAGTACCAAATTAAGTCTAAATGGCAAAATCCTGCAGCCAAACGACAACCCAACCTATCTGGGAGTCACATTTGATCGGCGCATGACATGGAAAAGTCAGATTGAGAGAAACCGAATGAAAGCCAGAGAAAGAATGGCGATCATGAGGAAACTTGCTGGCACAAGCTGGGGAGCAGACGAAGGCATACTAAAGAAACTGTACACTGGAAGAGTGAGACCAGTTCTCGAGTATGGCATTGCGGCATGGACAACAGCAGCGAAGGCGAACTTCGATAAAGTTAACAAACTTCAAAACCAAGCCATGAGAATTATAACAGGTGGCATGAAGTCAACGCCAATTGTAGAACTTGAAAAGATTACAAAACTGCAATCCATGACCGATAGAAGAGACTGCAGAGCCCAGCTGCAGTCAGAGAAACTCCGAAGACTGACGGACCATCCAATGTACCAGAGACTAAACAATTTGGGAAATGGGAAACTAAAGCGGAGAAACTTTGCAGAAATAGCCAAAGCAAAGATGCACGAAGATCCCATAAACGCACTAACAACACCAAAACCCATCACTACTGTACGAAAACCTACTTGGAGGCAGGATATATTTCCAGAGGTGGTAGAAAATATACCAGGTATTGCAAACAAAAACTGCCAGACTGAAAAAGAAAGGAGAGACACTACCCTAAGCTTCATAACGAAAAGCTACCCAAGCATGGACTGGACCCATGCATACACCGACGGTTCTGTAACAAACACTACACAGAAAGGAGGGGCAGGAGCATTCCTGAACCTACCAAATGGCAGAAAAATAACACTGTCATTCGCTACTGGTAAGTACACAAGCAATTTCAGAGCGGAGGCAGAGGCACTGAGGGCGGCAGTGGAAGAAATGGTAACACACAGTGAAAATGAGAGCCATATAGTCCTGCTGACAGATGCTCTCGCCGTAGTCACAGCGCTAAAAAGCCAGAAAAACACTGAGCTTAATGACTTAAGAGCAGCACTCTGCAAACTGTGCCAGCAGTCCGCACCAAAAAGGGTAGTGGTACAGTGGGTTCCGTCACACTGCAACATCCAAGGCAACGAGGAGGCAGACAGACTGGCAAAAGAAGGTGCAAGGCTACCACAAACAGATACCAGTATGACGTACGAAGAGTCAAAACGGCTTATCAAAGCCAGATACATGACCAAATGGGAAACCGAACATACTGGTTACACCAAAAACGATGCCTATTACCAGTTGAACCGAAGAGAGCAGGTCGTTGTCTTCAGACTTCGCACTGGCCACAACAGACTGAGGTACCACCTATTCAACAAATTGAAGATAGGGTGTACCGACGAATGCCCGTGCGGTACTGGTAAAATGACCACTGAACATCTGCTGCAGAACTGCCCGACATACGAGGATCAGAGAGAGCAGATGTGGCCATTGCCAGTGGAACTGGAAGACAAGCTCTATGGTAGTGGCGAGAGTCTCAGGATGACCGCCGCTTTTTTCGAAAAAATAATGGTTACTGTCTGACTGTGTACGCAGAAGAAGAAGAAAGAAGAAGAATCCCGTCTGAGTGTATCTACCACAGACTAGCACAATATCAATCTAATTCGATCGTCTTTCTGCAGGAGAATAGCACAATATGAATCCCGTCTGAGTGTATCTACCACAGACTAGCACAATATCAATCTAATTCGATCGTCTTTCTGCAGGAGAATAGCACAATATGAATCCCGTCTGAGTGTATCTACCACAGACTAGCACAATATCAATCTAATTCGATCGTCTTTCTGCAGGAGAATAGCACAATATGAATCCCGTCTGAGTGTATCTACTACAGACTAGCACAATATCAATCTAATTCGATCGTCTTTCTGCAGGAGAATAGCACAATATGAATCCCGTCTGAGTGTATCTACCACAGACTAGCACAATATCAATCTAATTCGATCGTCTTTCTGCATGAGAATAGCACAATATGAATCCCGTCTGAGTGTATCTACCACAGACTAGCACAATATCAATCTAATTCGATCGTCTTTCTGCAGGCGAATAGCACAATATGAATCCCGTCTGAGTGTATCTACCACAGACTAGCACAATATCAATCTAATTCGATCGTCTTTCTGCAGGAGAATAGCACAATATGAATCCCGTCTGAGTGTATCTACTACAGACTAGCACAATATCAATCTAATTCGATCGTCTTTCTGCAGGAGAATAGCACAATATGAATCCCGTCTGAGTGTATCTACCACATACTAGCACAATATCAATCCATTTGTAGTGCCTTTCTACCGCAGACAGGCACAGTGTCAATCTATTTCGAGTTCTTTTCTACTACAGAGTAACATAGTGTTATCCATTTCGAGTGTCTTTCTACCACAGACTATCACAGTGTCAATGCATGTCGAGTCTCTTTCTACCGCAGACTGATACAGTGTCAATCCATTTCGAGTACCTTATACCACAGACTAGAACAATATAATTCCAAGCAATTAAATGTGGCATTACCACTAGGTGAGACGTCGAACGCCATCAAAAGAGCACGTTAGCGTAGCGAAGATTAGACCACGTGACGACAAATACATTTTTTATGAGATATTTGGGCTATGCTACTATATCAACGGCTCACGGGTCGATCCAGCTTTAAATGGGTACCGGTTCAGTCCTGGAAGTAAAAGTGGCGAGGGAGAGTGGATGGCTACCGCCCTCATATAGCCGAGCCTTTGAAGTGTAAGATCGCTAACACCTCACACCCCTACTGAAGTAATGCTATGGGTTACTTTACTTTACTATATCACAAAACCCCTTCCAAGTTATACATATTTTTTTGCAAGCTTCATGAATTGAGTTAACGAATTTGTTCATGTTAATACACTGATTCAAATATTTCTGTTATCAACTGAACAGTTCTATTTTATTGAATGTTTAAATAAATCGTTGCAAACACCATTAACAAAACATGCTAGTCATTGATTAACTTTTTACATGCTTAGAATATTTGCATACTCTTAGCCTATTATATGCGACCTCCCCCAGTCTGTTATTTAAATAAACATGTTTCTTCTGTTTTTCAGGGTAGCGACAACTATCACAAATACACACGTTTTTCTAATAAAATATACTCTACATTTATCAACAGGAGATCAACATAAAGGATGTTTTTAACATTTATGATGCTGTATTCACTCACATCATATGGGATCCCTGGAGTTTCCACGTGAGTCCAATAGCGTTATAAACTATTCCATCGTCAGTTCTAGATTTAATGGTAATGATACTTTTGCCAATATTTCGTTTCTGAACTGTCCCCAACAGAATCTTACACCATTTACATACCGGATTCAAGATTAGTACCACAAGCCTATGTTACTGCGGCCTAGCAAACATGACAGCGGAACATGAAAATCAGGACTGCCCTCATCACACAGATCTGGCGAGAATCCTAGTCTAAATGAACAATGATCGTAGGAATAAGATCCAGTACACAGACCTTTCGAGGACGTCGTCTGTAACGAGCATCTGCTTTTATCTGCTATTGTCTTTATTATCCAACAAATGTTTTCACGTTAACTTCTGATTCTAGGTGAATGCATGATTTGTTAAGAAGGTGAATGTTGGTGTTTTATATTATCCAAAAAATGCTTTCACGTTAACTTCTGATTCTATATGAGTGCATATTTTGTTAAGAAGGTGAATGTTGGTGTTTTATATTATCCAACAAATGTTTTCACGTTAACTTCTGATTCTATGTGAGTGCATGTTTTGTTAAGAAGGTGAATGTTGGTGTATTATATTATCCAACAAATGTTTTCACGTTAACTTCTGATTCTATGTGAGTGCATGTTTTGGTAAGAAGGTGGATGTTGGTTAGGTACAAATTGTGTTCGGTAATAATACAGCAGGATATTTACGAGTAGATTAGTGTAGTGGTAGAACATTCGCTTATCACAGCAAAGGTGCACGGTTCAACTCTGGCTGCCGGTCCGTTCCAGTTGATCTAGCTGTATAAGGGCAGGCAACGAGGAAAGGAATCTGTCACCTCACCTCACACAAGCTGTTTTACTCTCGAGTTCAATAAGTGTAAAATATGTCTTGCACTAAAACAGCTGACATCTTGGCTACATGCCCATCTATATTGTACACATTAGATTCAAATAATTTTGAGAACTGTAAGATAAGACACTGGCCGAATGTATTGGATGACAAAATCGATGGACCAGTAACCATCGAACTGCAGAATTGTGTAACTGAATATTGATGTTACTTAACTTAACTTAACGTCTTTATACTGGTTTAGAAGACCCTGCAGAGTCTGTATACAACCAGTTACATTTAAATCACCTTGCTCTAAAAGCTATGCGCCTCCAGTTTATTCTTAAATGCATTAACTGTCCCCGCCTCCACTACCTTCCCTGGCAATGCATTCCAAGCAGACACCACTCTCTGACTAAAAAAATATTTCCTAATATTTAACCTGGACCTCTCTTTAGTCAGCTTGTAGCTATGCCCTCGTGTTATTGTAGGTGGCTGTATTTAAAAAAAAACTTGTTATAGTCTAATTTATCGATTCCTCTGATCATCTTATAAACCTGTATTAAGTTACATGGAGAGGTGTCTGACAAGATGAATCAGGAGCGACCTACAATATCCAGCCAACATTCACATAATTTGTTGTAAGAGACTGAATCCCTAGGCGTGCACTGAGTGCAGGGGCACTAATTCTGATTATCACTATATCTGTTGATTACTTTGCTGTTATTCCTTTCCTACCATTTAGAGGATTTCTTGTCTATAATCACGTTACGGTAGTACTGTTCTTTAATCTCCTTATGGGCTAAGTTATCACTGGCGCTTGTTCTTTGATTATCAACCTAGGGAACTGAACAACTGATTATCAATTTTTGAAATATGTTGATATTCATATTTTACCAAACTGTTAACGTACAAATAACCTTCCTTTTCGGCATGTTCCACACAGGCAGAACAGCTGTAGAATTGGTCTACACAGTGGCAATGTGTGCACCCTTCTTGAAATGATGAAAATGAAAGATGCTGAATATTACCTTGAATCTGGAGACAGTCCTGGCAAGAGAAGCCTCGCACAGAATGACGACGTCACGAGTGACGAGACAACACAGAATGACTTACTTGATCCTACTGAGTAGGTGTACGCTTATACTCCATGGTTTGTCGTGATTGTATGTATGTGTTGAGCTGCGAAACAGAGTCCTTGGATGCTACGGGGAGTCACTACTAACATATGGCAGTGAATCATGGACAAATAGCGACCAGGCGCTTAGATCTTTGGAAACAACGGAGATGTGGTTTTAGAGAAGAATGCTGCAGATCACATGGACTGCAAAGAAGGCTACTGAAACAGGAGGAGGCACAAACACAAAGACAACTTATTGCAAGGGTCAGAACAAGAAAGTCCTCCTTTTTTGGACATGTTATGTGAAGAGGGGGCTAGGAGCACTTCGTGACGACGGGAAAGATAGCAGGAAAGAGAGACAAAGGAATGCCGAGATAGAAGATGCTGGACAGCCTGATAGAATGGCATGATCTACAATCAACAACAGAGTTGGTAAACAGCACACGTGATAGAAGTGGACGGAGGTCCATGATCGCCAATGTTAACCGGCAGAGCACCTGATGATGATATTGATTATATATAAGAAGAGAGATAGAGAGAGATAGAATGTGCGTTTATGTGTGTGAAAGACAGAATGAAAGAGACAGAGAGAGGGAATAGACGAGAGTGTGTAGCAGAGTGTATAAAATAGAGAGCGTAAAGAGCACAAGATAGAGAGAGGTAGATAGAGAGAGAGAGAGAGAGAGATAGAGAGAGAGATGAGACGAAATACAAAGAGTTTTGGTTATGTTTGTATTAACCTTAACATGCACATTTGATAAATGCATTGAACCAATTAGGGACTGGTTCTTGATTAGTTCCTCGTGGAACTGGACAGAATATTGACCAATCACTAGCCGCATATATGAGGCTCGATCGGTAACCTAACTTCTCCTTTTGCAACATTTGCTGCAGCACAGGTACAGCACTTCGTTTGGCTCCAATAGCCAGATTTTAGGATAGACTGACTGCAGTCATTTGCAGTGTGGATTTATAGAAATGATTTTTACATAATGCGATTGGCAGCCTTCTTTAATCGTCTCTTACGAAATGCAAGAAAGGAAGCAGTGGTCCTGTTCTGTTTGAATCGGAAATCACTCTGGCAAATCTCAAGGTGGAATTTTTTTGAAAATGTCAAAGTTAGCCTTGATTGTCTTGGAGTAATTATTTATGTTGTCCAAGTGCGGGACCCACCGAGACGCGAGGCGCGAGTCTGTCTGTTTATGTTGTCCAAGTGCGGGACCCAACGAGACGCGAGGCGCGAGTCTGTCTGTTTATGTTGTCCAAGTGCGGGACCCAACGAGACGCGAGGCGCGAGTCTGTCTGTTTATTATGTTGTCCATGTGTGGGGCAACGAGACGCGAGACGTGAGTCTGTCTGTTTATGTTGTTCAAGTGCGGGACCCAACGAGACGTGAGTATGTCTGTTTATGTTGTCCAAGTGCGGGACCCAACGAGACGCGAGGCGTGAGTGTCTGTTTATGTTGTCCATGTGTGGGGCAACGAGACGCGAGTCTGTCTGGTTATGTTGTCCATGTGTGGAGCAACGAGACGCGAGGCGCGAGTCTGTCTGGTTATGTTGTCCATGTGTGGGGCAACGAGACGCGAGGCTCGAGTCTGTCTGGTTATGTTGTCCATGTGTGGGGCAACGAGACGCGAGTCTGTCTGGTTATGTTGTCCATGTGTGGAGCAACGAGACGCGAGGCGCGAGTCTGTCTGGTTATGTTGTCCATGTGTGGGGCAACGAGACGCGAGGCTCGAGTCTGTCTGGTTATGTTGTCCATGTCCGGGACAACGATACTTCTTCTTCTTACGCTGGTTACATATACGTTGCATTGTTTTATTTTGTTACGCCTGTGGCTCAATGCACCCGATTTTAACAGGCGTTTCTGTAGGGATACCCTCCTTAGCCTTTGGCTGTCCGCAGCCTATCTGCAAGGCAGCAGTTGTTTTTGGTCAGAGTTGTCTCTCTTAGGGAAGTTGTCTTGCAGGACTATCGAGTCTTTCCCACTCGTGTCTATAGGGTGTGGCAATGATATGATATGATGGACTATGTACTAGTTTGTACTATCCCGGAAGAGAGACAGTCCAGTGTGACTGTGTCTCAGGATCGTCACGTCCTGCCAGAAACGTAGGGTATGCATGTGAGTGGGGTATCTTTTTGCTCCCTTTATTTTCTCGACTCATCTGCAGTGATGGCACGCCTAGCATTCCCCGCCACCTGGGAGGTTGTCACAATAGGGCAGAGGTGCAATGTCCACTGGCCTGCATCTCTTCCGCGTCCATTGGGATGGCTGATAGCAGACAGAGGTAAAGAGCGAGGCAGGAGTGCATTTAACCAGGGGACAAGCCTGGTCATGGCACGGAGATGTTCGCCTGGTGTGCGGACATATCTCATGATCAAGGGCTGAATCTCAACAGTTCGCAGTGAGGTGGCTGCTCTACTGCTTACGACACCCCGACCGAGAACTAAGTCTTCTACTAGTGGTTTCACACCTCATCGCCGTATGGGGTGAATATCGAGCAGCTTTCCGCCCGCTTTGATCGGCGGACGGCAGAGACCTCTTTCTGAGGCTCGACCGGGTCGGGCTGAGACGCGAGCCCCAGGTCCCAAACACATCGTAGCCTCCCATCGCAGTTGTCCTGAGATTTAGGGCGGGATTCCGGCTTAGAGGCGTTCGGCCGTAATCCCTCAGATGGTAGCCTCGCGCCATTGGCTTGTCAGCCTAGCACGTGGACCAAATGTCTGCGACTCCTCTCGAATTGGGGACAACGATACCTCAGGCGCGAGTCTCTCTGTTTATGTTGTCCATATGTGGGGAAACGAGACGCGAGGCGTGAGTCTGTCTGTTTATGTTGTCCATGTGCGGGACCCAACGAGACGCGAGTCTGTTCATGTTGTCCATGTGCGGGACCCAACGAGACGCGAGTCTGTTCATGTTATCCATGTGCGGGACCCAACGAGACGCGAGTCTATTCATGTTATCCATGTGCGGGACCCAACGAGACGCGAGTCTGTTCATGGTATCCATGTGTGGGACCCAACGAGACGCGAGTCTGTTCACGTTATCCATGTGTGGGACCCAAGGAGACGCGAGTCTGTTCATGTTATCCATGTGCGGGACCCAACGAGACGCGAGTCTGTTCATGTCATCCATGTGTGGGACCCAACGAGACGCGAGTCTGTTCATATTATCCATGTGATGGACCCAACGAGACGCGAGTCTGTTCATGTTATCCATGTGCGGGACCCAACGAGACGCGAGTCTGTTCATGTTGTCCATGTGCGGGATCCAACGAGACGCGAGTCTGTCTCTTCTGTCTGATGCTCTTAAGGCCGGTGCTGTGACCTTGCTCACATTCAGCATTATCCACTAGCGATACTGTCTCGATTATCTGCACGGTAGCGACACGCTAGTCTTTTCATTCGGAAAGGGTTACATGGCTTACAGCTCGACACCCGAGAAGCCACGAAGACAAGCGAAATAGGAAAATGTTTTGTTTTCCTTGGATGTGATAAGAGGCGACTAAAGATAGCCGGTGCATGAGTCTGGCAACCTAACCCTGTAAAAACCATTGGTTTGCACTGCAAACGACAGGTGTAAGATTCTGAAAAACACGCTGGGGGTGGGTTGGGGGTTAGGGGGGGGGGCGGGGGGGGGGGGGAAATGACAGTGTTGGATCTGTGCTTCTACAAAATGAGCGACAGGGGAAGTGAGGTTAATTCTTTACCAAGGCCTGCATAGAAACAAACAAAAAATGCAACTCAACCCCGTAATGATACAACATTCCAGGGTAGAAGAGGAGGAACTGAGAAGACGAAGACGAACAGTTAGAAGAACAGGACAGAATGGAAGAAAATTAGTCACCTTCCATCACCTCACCTCACCTCACCTAATCTCATCTAATCTCTTCACAAAAAGCTGACACACAATTCAGTCTCTAGCACCTGGTCTTTGACGGCAATATTTGTTATAGGACTACATGTCTCCTTTCACCTTATTGTAAAAAAAAAATGTATTTATCTGTCACCAAATATGAAAGAACTACAATATTAGCCTGGCTACGATACTGTACAATTCGATGCTTACAAATATAATTCAATCAATTCAAAAGTGCTGTCTGATTTATTGGGAGAAAACGAAACATGTTATTATTTACAACTAGCTGCACGACCCTTCTATCTTTACATAACGTTGTGCAAGCTACTGTAAGTTTTCTATTGACGCCAGACTCCAGGTAAACTACATGGTTTTTCAGGACAGGCGCGTCACATTTTTACCCATTATTCCCGACGTCAGTCCGACAGATGCCGTATGCGAGGAAGTAGACAATATCATGAATGCGTCCCGATCTTCTGCAGTGCTGTACCAATACGGGCCTAGGTCTTTGGTTAGTCCATCTCGCCGTCGCATAGGTGGGCGACCCCGCGGACGTGTTCAGGCCACAAAACGTTGTACTACATGTCCATCTGATGTCAGTCATGCGTACATGTCCTGCCCAGCGATGTTTGTCTCATATCGCTGCTTCCATAACGTCCCGAAACACAGTCTGATGTCAAATTTCTTCGATCCGGATCTTATCTCGAATCTAAATTTTTAGTATTCGCAGTTCTTCTTCTTCTTCTTCTTCTTCTTCTTCTTCTTCTTCTTTTTCTTCTTCTTCTTCTTCTTCTTCTTCTTCTTCTTCTTCTTCTTCTTCTTCTTCTTCGTTCGTTCTCAAACTCCCACTACTAAACCCTGAAAGGGTAAGTAGCAGAATGTAGTCCAGAGAACGGAATGCGTTGTGTCGTAGTTTACAGCTTGACTGCGATATTTGCACCTTTTGATCCAACACATCCGACTTCAGCAAACATTTTTTGAGTACCGGGTTAGCATTACCTCTTCGATCCCTTCTCCTTAGCCAGTCTGCCCTGCTGCAGCCTGTTATCCAGGATCACCGCGTGGAGGTGTAGAAGGGTCTTGGCAGCTATGGTTCGCTTGCCCTGACGCTAGCAGTCAGCTATGGTCACTGACCACTGTAGCTCATGCGCTGCTCAGCTATAGCTTTCCGAGTAACTCTGAGTTCTCAGTATCTGTTCTGCGCAAGCTCCACAATTCTCAGAAGTAAACTATTGCTATAATTATTATGGAATTGAAAGTGTGTGCTCTTATTGGTGTTTTTCATATCTTGGATATTGGGCTTCATGGACAGACATATTCTTTTTTGTATACGATTTCCATGCAATTTCGTGTTATTTTTTTCTGCGTGGTACCCGGAGAGAAAATAACAGGACATCTGTCATATTTGATGCATCTTGTAATAGGTCACTAAAGAGGGTTGCAAATAACTACAAATACCTGGTCAGGTAATACGAATTGCTACAGACGCCACTGGTACAACGGCTTGCAGTGTTTTAATACAGACTTTTGTGTAAGGGGACTAGCTACAATGGTAACGTTTTTATCCATAAAAAATGAATAATAGTTTTAGAAATATTCTTTCCTTGGTATATTAAACTCAATCTGTTGGGAGTGTTACATTAACATTTACGCCTATTGTACGTTTAAGTTATAAAGAAATCTACTTTTGTCACATCTTGAAAAAATAAATTGTCATTGAAACATTACGTAAGACGAGAGAAAAGCAGTTATCAAGGACACGTACAGATCAAAATGGTAAAGAGAACACCCTGGCCACATAGTCGTCTACCACCAAGTCTTCAGACGAGATTAGGTGACCAGGACAGGACACAACTTCTTTATTGTACGACAAGCGTTCAAATCAAACACGCGACTTTTTGTTTTAGTTCTACCTGAATGGCTTACAGCGTACTGGAACTACTATCATTAGTTAGTGGCACTTTAGTTCTATTACTACTAGGTGATTCACTTGCCATGGGCCTGTCACGTGACATATAAATACAAATGGCGGACAACACTGTTAGTGCTTGCATAGAACAGGATCTTGTGCTAAGTTTCTTGTGAAAGAAGGCGTGAAACCTCCTGAAAATTACAGAAGACTGTAACCACAATACGATGATGAGACACTCAGCCGCAGACAATTGAATGGTGTAAACGTTTTAGAGAAGGCCGTACATCCGTGAGCGATGATCCCACAACAGCCATTCCTGTGAATATCAAATTGTGGAACGGGATCAAGATGCTGAGCAGCGCATGATCTACAGCGGTCAGCGATCCATAGCTGACTGCTAGCGTCAGGGCCAGCGAAACAGAGCTGCCAAGACCCTTCTACACCTCCACGATGTGATCCTGGATAACAGGCTGCAGCAGGGATTTATTGGCTAAGGAAAAGGGTCTGAAGAGGGAATGGTAACCCAGTTCTAAAAAAATGCTTGCTGCAGTCGTATGTGTTAGACCGAAAGATGCAAATATCACAGCCAAGCTGTAAACTATGACACAGCGCATTCCGTTCTCTGAGCTACATTCTGCTACTTACCCTTTCAGGGTTTGGTAGTGGGAGATTGAGAATGAACGAAGCCAAGATTGTGAAACGCCTTATACATGGTGTCGATTTTCTATCCAGTGGTGCCACTATCAACAGTTAACACTACGTACACATTTTGAGCGATGTGCGTCCAACCGGCTGCTGAAAAAACGGCATGGTTTGATCACAAAGAATGTTCTGCTTCTGCAAGATAACGCTCGACCTCATACGGCTCACCGCACTATGTGCCATCTGCAGCAACTCGGCTGAGAGGTTTTTCTACGCCCACCTTACAGTCCAGACCTTGCTCCAAGCGATTTTCACTTGTTTGGACCTCTAACATAATTCCTGGGAGGTTAGCATATCAGCAATGTTGACAATGTGAAACATGATGTCATAGATTGGTTCAGACACATACTGATAAATCTTTCTACGCTGAAGCTTTTCAAGCATTACTTAAATTCTGGGATAAGTGCATAAACGTTGCAGGAGATTTTATCTAAAAACAAAATGGCGTTTTGACTAATTGAACATTTATTCTTTTTCGTTACCAAAAAGAAAAATCGCGGTTTGACTTGAACGCCCCCGGCACATTCAAGATTGGCACTACGGTCATTTTGTAGCAGGCTAACCCATTCATGCTGAATAGTAATCGCCTGAATTACTTCTCTCTAAATATTAAACACGAACAATTCCTTCAGAATATAAAACGCTGACTGCATTTTATTAAATAGCTATCGATACGATTACACAAATACAATACTAGACTATGTTTAACAATCGTTGAATTACTCGTATAACAAGTCAGAGGTTTTAAGTATCACCAGGATTTATTCTCTGTTGTAATCGATACCCAGGTTTGATGTTTAATTTTCAATTCTAGATTCTAGTTCAATTAATTTAACATAATCTTAAAAATCTAAATAGTTCTTGTTGATTTGATTTCTGGCTGTTCCTGTGACCTCTGTGGCTCTTGAAGTCAGGACTATCCCGGTTCAGGTTTTGCTTTGAAATAAAAAGGCTTCTCGAATCCGTCTTGCTAAGACTTTTCTCTCACTAGACTAAGAGAAACTATCCCTAGTGTTTTACCAAGACTTTTCTCTCACTAGACTAAGAGAAACTATCCCTAGTGTTTTACCAAGACTTTTCTCTCACTAGACTAAGAGAAACTATCCCTAGTGTTTTACCAAGACTTTTCTTTCACTAGACTAAGAGAAACTATTCCTAGTGTTTTGCCAAGACTTTTCTCTCACAGAAATAAGAGAAACTATCCCTACTGGTTTACCAAGACTTTTCTCTCACTAGACTAAGAGAAACTATCCCTAGTGTTTTACCAAGACTTTTCATTCACTAGACTAAGAGAAACTATTCCTAGTGTTTTGCCAAGACTTTTCTCTCACAAAAATAAGAGAAACTATCCCTAGTGGTTTACCGAGACTTTTCTCTCACAGGAATAAGATAAACTATCCCTAGTGTTTTACCAAGACTTTCTCTCACATGACTAACAGAAACTATCCATAGTGTTTTACCAAGACTTTACTTGTCTGAACCACCCCTTTACTGAGACAGACCTCAAGACAAACTGGCTGATTAGAATTATCCGATCAGGTAATTGAGTAATGGTCTCACCTTCACTGATGTTCTAGTATCTCCCTAAGTCAAATGTCAGGCACCCTAATGCCACATGATAGAGTCGACCATGTCATCTGCCAGGCATCCTAATGTCCACTGATAGAGTTGAAACTGTAAACTCCAGAGCTAACGTTGGTTCTGCCTGTGCTGCGAATCTATCGAATGCTCTGACACTCCACTTTGTATGTGCCTTCTAAGCTCCGCTATCCTCTCTTAGTTCCTGATGAGAGCTAATCACGTGATCCAACATTTTCATACCGCATGGACATTCGTGCAATTATTTCCGTAACGTATTCACTCCTAAAGCCACGTTTTTAGATCCACCCCTGTCCATCCTAAACAGCGAGTACCCTATTACAGTACTGGTTGATTTGGAACAGGCCCTAAGTTAACATCCCATGTTCACGTATTATTCTCCAAATAAAACGTGATACGACGTGTGACCGTTCTATTGCAGCCTGAGTAACTAACTAGGTCTGGTTTTGTGGTCTGCCACACCATCCATTCTAGACAACAACAAACAAAAACAACACCAACAAATCCCTATCATAAATTTCAGCTAGAAGAATTTAAATAATTCAGAAGTTTGGCACAAGAGGTTCACGTGTCCATCCTTTGTCCAGTTCTACACACACTGCGTAGCGCAGTGGTTAGCGCACTGGCTTCGCATCTGAGTGGTTCTGGGTTCATTCCCCAGTTGAGGCGGTAATGTTTTTTTCAGACCGCAATGGCTCCCGGGTCGACCCAGCCTTAAATGGGTACCGGTTCAGTCCGGGAAGTAAAAGCGGCGAGGGAGAGGAGATGGCTACCGCCCTCATATAGCCGATCCTTTGAAATGTGAGATCGCTAACACCTCACACCCCTACGGCAGTAATGCTATGGGATACTTTACTTTACTTTACTTACACACACTGAATTGTTTAATATATTTCGTTAAAGTTCTCTGGGACCATGGCCAGTGGTCTTCTTCTTCTTTTTCATCGTACGCAGTCAGACGTCAACATTTATTTTTTCGAAAAAAGCAGCGGTCATCCTGAGACTGTCGACACTGCCATAGAGCTTGTCTAGTGTTGCCACTGGTGATGGCCACATCTGCTCTCTCTGATCCTCGTATGTCGGGCAGTTTTGCAGCAAATGCTCAGCGGTCATTTTCCCGGTACCACACGAGCATTCGTCGGTGCCACCTATCTTCAATTTGTTGAATAGGTGGTACTTCAGTCTATTGTGGCCAGTGCGAAGTCTGAAGACCACGAGCTGCTCTCTTCTGTTCAACTGGTAATAGGCATCGTTTTTGTGTGTAGCCAGTATGTTGGGTTTCCAATTTGGTCATGTATCTAGCTATAATAAGCCGTTTTGACTCTTCGTCATACTAGTATCTGGTTGTGGTAGTCTTGCACATTCTTTTGCCAGTCTGTCTGCCTCCTAGTTGCCTTGGATGTTTGCAGTGGGATGGAACCCACTGTACCACTACCCTTTTTGGTGCGGACTGCTGGCATAGTTGACAGAGTACTGCTCTTAAATCATTAAGTTCAGTATTTTTCTGGCTTTTTAGTGCTGTGACTACGGCCAAGGCATCTGTAAGCAGGACTATATGGCTTTCATTTCTTTTACCTGTCACCATTTCTTCCACTGCCACCCTCAGTGCCTCTGCCTCCGCTCTGAAATTGCTTGTGTATTTTCCAGTAGCAAATGACAGTGTTATTTTTCTGCCATTTGGTAGGTTCAGGAATGCTCCTGCCCCTCCGTTCTGTGTTGTGTTTGTTACAGAACCGTCGGTGTATGCATAGGTCCAGTCCATGCTTGGGTAGTTTTTCGTTATGTAGCTAGGGTAGTATCTCTTCTTTCTTTTTCAGTCTGGCAGTTTTTGTTTCCAATACCTGGTATATTTTCTACCACCTCTGGAAGTATATGCTGCCTCCAGGTAGGTTTTCGTACAGTAGGGATGGGCTTTGGTGTTGTTAGTGCGTTCATGGGGTCTTCGTGCCTCTTTGCTTTGGCTATTTCTGCAAAGTTTCTCCATTTAGTTTCCCATTTCCGAAATTGTTTAGTCTCTTGTGCATTGGATGGTCAGTTATTCTTCTGAGTTTCTCTGCTTGCTGCTGGGCTCTGCATTCTCTTCTGTCGGTCATGGATTGCAGTTTTGTAATCTTTTCAAGTTCTACAATTGGCGTTGACTTCATGCCTCCTGTTATAACTCTCATGGTTTGGTTTTGAAGTATGCTAATTTTATCGAAGTTCGCCTTTGCTGCTGTTGTCCATGCCGCAATGCCATACTCGAGAACTGGTCTCACTCTTCCAGTGTACAGTTTCTTTAGTTATGTTTCGTCTGCTCGCCAGCTTGTACCAGCAAGTTTCCTCATGATTGCCATTCTTTCTCTGGCTCTCATTCGGTTTCTCTCGATCTGACTTTTCCATGTCATGCGCCGATCAAATGTGACTCCCAGGTAGTTTGGGTTGTCGTTTGGCTGCAGGTATTTGCCGTTGAGACTTAATTTGGTGTTTTGGGGTTTGTTTGATAGCGAGAATATTGTACATGTCGTTTTTTCCTCGTTTATTTTGACCAGCCATGAGTTCCCCCACTCTTCCAGCGATATTAGGGCCTGCTGCATCCGATTTCTTGCTATGGTGAGATTCTTTTCAGAGGTCCACATAGCCAGATCGTCTGCAAACATTTAGCTATGGACTCTTCTTGGTATATTCTCTGTTATGTTATTTATATACACCAGGAAGAGTGTGGGTGACAGTACTCCCCCTTGTGGTACTCCCTGCTCAAATGTCACATTTTTCCTCATTTTCCCTTGTACTTGAACTCTGGCCGTTCTGTTTTCGACGTAGTGACTGATCCATTTGTACATTTTCCCACAAACTTCACTTCTTCTTAGCTTGACCCTAAGTCCCTCTTTCCAGACTTTGTCAAATGCCTTTTCTATGTCCACCCAAACCGCTACTGTGTGTTTTTGCTCCTGGTAGGCATCTTCTATTTCCTGGGCTATGAGGATGACGTGATCATCAGTGGATCTGTGCTGTCTAAAGCCTGCTTGCTGTGGAATTAGTATGTGTTTTTCTTCCAGATGCCACATCAGTCTGGTGTTTATGATACGTTCCATCAGTTTGCCTACACAGCTCAGTAGGGTGATAGGCCTGTATCCATTTGGATCTGTTTTGTCTTTTCCTTTCTTTGGTACTGGTACAAGTACTGCGTCTTTCCATGCCTGGGGTACAATACCCATTTTCCAGCTTTGGTTCAGGACTGATAGTAGTTTCCTCTTTGCTGTTTGGCCCAGCTCCGGGTGATTTCCTTTTCTTTAATGTTCTCATGGCCTCTTCCATTTAATTGATTGTTAATTTTGCCATCATATGCTCTTCTGGTGCCATATTGATGTTGTCGTGCCCCTTTTGCTCTTCACCAATGTCTGTATGCCTATCTGCAGGGACATCAATGTGGTTTGCTGTGGCATAATGTTCAACAAAGGCATTTGCTGCTTTTTTCCCAGTGAGCATGTTGTCACCCTGTTTGATTGTAATTTGTTTGTTTGATGGAGTTTCGTCATTCATGGCTCTGACCAGCTTCCATAGTTTGTTCCTTTCTTTGTCTAGATTGAGGCTTTATGTTTTGTTTTTCCAGCTTTGTCTTGTTGTTTGGTTTAGAGTGTATTTGTATTTCGTCGTGGTGGCTTTGAGGGCGATATTTGCCTCCATAGATTGTTCTCGCTCTGCCATGTTCCTAGCATTTGTGACTGCGTCTTCCGCTTTCTGCAAATCATCATTCCAATAGGGCTTATAATTTTTCCTTGCCTCTCTTGCGATGGTTTGAGTGGCAGCTTGCATTATTGCTTTGCTTAGGCTTTCCACCATGGGCTTCATTTTGTTATTCCGTGTGTTGATGGTTTCACACAGCCAATCTGTCAGGCTTGTAAATCTGTCCCAGTCGGCTCGTTTGTAATTCCAACGTGAGAGCGGTTTTGTTTCCTGTGGGCCTACTTCCATATCAACTTCTAGCCTAATTGGCCTTTGGTCGCTACCTGCTAATTGGTTTAGCACCTGGCGGTCTATTTTATGGTAAATGTCCACCTTGGAAAAGGCCACATCTGGAGTAGAGGTGGTATGCCATGTTCTAGAATAGAAGCTAGGGCTATCCTCCGGCCTATTAATTCGATAGAGATTTGTGTCTATCTCCCACTCTTCCACTTCGTCACCTCTGCTGTCTGTGTCCGAGTATCCCCATCTCTCCGAGTGGCTGTTGAAGTCTCCAACTACTATGCAGTTGGAGTCTTTGACTTCCATACTCGAGAGCGATAGGTCTTTGTTTGGTGGTCCGTACAGGTTGAAGATGAGGATCTTCGTCTCTTGAGCCATTATGTCAACTCCTACAATTTCTGCTTGTCCGTTGTGATTGACAGATACCGCGCTACTCGGTATGCAGTTACGGGTCAGTATCAGAACCCCTCCTTTGTGACCTTCTCTATCCAGACGGAAGGCCTGGTATCCTCTGATTGAGAATTTGCGGTTGTTGTTGAGGTGCGTTTCTTGGATACATGTCACGTCAATCTTACCTTCATGCAAGTGATGTGTTAGGAGGCGTTTTTTGTTAATGTCACCCTCCGCATTCCACTGTAGTATTCTGAGGGTCTTGTATTTTTGGTCAATAGATCTTACCCCATAGCCATGGGTCTCGACTCCACGACACATGGGTGGGTGACCACCAGTAGTCAAGGGTGGGCCCCTTCGAGGCGTGAGGCTCGGCACTCTCGCTGCCTGGCGGGACTCCACAGGATGGGCGCCATACTTTTTTCTGGTAGGTTGTACTGTCATCATACTGCGATATACGTTGCACTGTTTCGTTAAGCCTGTGGCCCAGTGCATCCGATTTCAACAGGCGTTCCTGTAGGTATGCCCTCCTTAGCTTTTGGCTGTCCCCAGCCTATCTGCAAGGCACCAGTTGTTTGTGATCAGAGTTGTCTCTCTTATGGAAGTTGTCTTACAGGACTAACGAGTCTTCACTGCTCGTGTCTATAGGGTGCGGTGATGAAATATGAGATATGATATGGACTTTGTACTGGTTTGTACTAACCCGGAAGAGAGGCAGTCCAGTGTGTCTGTATCCCAAGATCGTCACGTCCTGCCAGAAACGTAGCATATGCATTTGCTCCCTTTATTTTCTCGGCTTCTCTGCAGTGATGGTACGCCTAGCATTCCCCGCCACCTGGGAAGTTGACAAAATAGGGCAGATGTGCAGTGTCTGCTAGCCTGCATCTCTTCTGCGTCCATTGGTATGGTTGATAGCGTACAGAGGTAGAGATCGAGGCAGGAGTGCATTTAACCAGGGGACAAGCCTGGTAATGTCACGGAGATGTTGTTCGCCTGGTGTGCGGACATATCTCATGGTCAGGGGCTGAGTCTCGATAGTTTACAGTGAGGATGCTGCTCTACTGCTTACGACACCCCGACCAAGAACTAGGTCTTCTGTTGGTGGTTTCGCACCTCATCGCCGTATGGGGTGAATATCGAGCAGCTACCCGCCCGCTTTGATCGGCGGACGGCAGAGACCTCTTTATGCGGCTAGACTGGGTGAGGCTGAGGCGCGAGCCTCAGGTCCCGACCATATCGAAGCCTCCCGACGCAGTTGTGCTGAGATTTAGTGCGGTATTTTGGCTTAGAGGCGTTCGGCCGTAATCCCTCACATGGTAGCCTCGCGCCATTGGCTTATCAGTCTAGTACGTGAACCAAATGTCTGCGGCTCCTCTCGAATTGAGCAGGGTTACCGTAGCAACGCCCTGTCATTAGTAGGGTAAAACTGACCTGTCTTCCGAGGGTCTATTACAAGCACCCGTTCACTATTAGACCGGACTAATCAATAGAGGGCTTTTTAGTTTGTCAATGACCAGGGGTCTGGAACCTGCGATTTCTGCAGGGTTAAAACAAGATTGCCGTGGCAGACGCTCTTTCATTAAGAGGTGAAAAAACTGACCTGTCTTCCCTGAATCTAATACTAGCACACGTTCACTGTTAGACCCAACGAAAGTGCTCTCGATTTGTAAGTCATTCTACAGTATTGGCATGTTGAGTCAAATTAAGCCGCAGGCTCCACTCATTGTGGTGCCCTTCCGTCAATTCCTTTATCGAACACTTAATGCAGGCCAATCGAGCCACAGAGAGCTTATCCCCAGATTTCCGAGGGTCTAAATCCAGCACCCGTTCCATATTAGACCCTACGAAAGTGCTCTCGGCCTGTCATTTCAGTGTTGGCCGTGTTGAGTCAAATTAAGCCGCAGGCTCCACTCCTGGTGGTGCCCTTCCGTCAATTCCTTTAAGTTTCAGCTTTGCAACCATACTTACCCCGGAACCCAAACACTTTAGTTTCCCGGAAGCTGCCCGCAGAGTCATCGAAGCAACTCCTGCGGATCGCTAGTCGGCATCGTTTATGGTCAGAACTATGACGGTATCTGATCGTCTTCGCGCCTCTGACTTTCGTTCTTAATTAATGAAAACATTCTTGACAAATGCTTTCGCAGTAGCTCGTCTTGTGGCGATCCAAGAATTTCACCTCTAACGCTGCAATACGAGTGCCCCCATTTGTCCCTGTTAATCTTTACCTCCAGTTCCGAAAACCAACAAAATAGAACCGAGGTCCTATTCCATTTTTCCATGCACCATTATTCAGGCAGCTTTGAACACTCTAATTTTTTCAAAGTAAACTCGCCGGCCACCCGGGACGCTCAGCGAAGAGCCAGTGGTCTAAAAATTAAACTTCTTAAGAATTTCCCTTGTCTAGTTACCTGGAGTCGGAATAAAGACAGTCACAATTTGCATTGAATGATCCCTTGATTAGGGATCCCTGCTCAAGATCCCTCTGACCCTGTCACACTTTGTGCCTGTGGCACAGCTTACATGATATCGGAACACCTATTATAGTCCTGCTCATCAAACACTAGTGGAAGGAGTAGCAAAGGGAATTAGAGGTGTCCTTCCATGAACAATTGTTCGGAAGTATACAGATGTTCGAGCTGACTGCTGTATTTTTTAAAGTCATTTTATTACAATCCCACAGAGTATCGGCAAAGTGGGTACCACATCAGCGTACTCAAGAATTACAACAACAACGAACAAGGAACTTATACGGCGTTTTGAAGCAGAAGGTTATGGTTTCCTAGCAAGAACAGATGTTACTGAAGATAAAACCTATGAGCCTGATACGAAGATAAGAAGCAAGGAATGGTGCCATCCAGTCTCACTGAAACCGAAGACGTTTCGAAAGCAGCAATCTGTAGAGGAGTTTATGCTGACTCTCTCTTGGTATGGACGAGGTGTTATTTTAGAACACTTCATGCCCACGAGGAACACTTTCACCTGTACCACGTTTACAGATCTTCTCATGAATAATCTTCGACCAGCAATGAAATTCGAACGACGTGGACGTTTGAGTAAAGGTGTCCTTTTGCAACATCACAATGCTCGACCCCACACTGACCATGTAACGGCTGCAACCAACGATGACCTCCACTTTCAGTATCTACAACATCCGCCGTACTCACCAGACCTACCCCGAAGTGATTTCCACGTCTTTGGACGACTAAACGTGGCATTGGGATGAAAGACTTGCAGGTCCGATGAAGAAGTTCAGCTGGGGGTGGATGGATGGGGACACACGCGATCAAGATAATTTGTTTCTACAGGAATCCATACACTTTATAGGATCTGGGAGACTTGTAGAATGTTCTACAAGAATCCATGAACTTTATAGGATCTGGGAGACTTGTAGAATGTTCTACAGGAATCCATGCACTTTATAGGATCTGGGAGACTTGTAGAATGTTCTACAGGAATCCATGCACTTTATAGGATCTGGGAGACTTGTAGAATGTTCTACAGGAATCCATGCACTTTATAGGATCTGGGAGACTTGTAGAATGTTCTACAGGAATCCATGCACTTTATAGGATCTGGGAGACTTGTAGAATGTTCTACAGGAATCCATTCACTTTATAGGATCTGGGGGACTTGTAGAATGTTCTACAGGAATCCATATACTTTATAGGCACTGGGAGACTTGTATCGAGCACAATAGGGACTACGTCTAAACACGGTACAGTTGTATGTCCCTAAATTTACAACAACAAAAAACTATTTTCTGGGTTTTTTAAAGCCTCTTCGTCAAAACGCAAACTGAGATATGTGGAACTTCTTCTATAAATAAAACAGTGACAAGCTGACAGACAGGTGTTTGGAGTTAAAGCTCACGTGTGTACAAGAGGAAGAAAAAGGTACACCTGGTTGTGCATCATCTACACAACTCAACAAAATGACTTTTGGATTTGTTTATGTGTGTTTTGCGAGGGAAGGGGCGGCGTGAGGCGGAGGCAGTGGGAGAAGTAAAAGGTGAAATATACTAGGTAATCGACTTTTCAACAGATTTAAATGAAGAATGGAAGGCTCTCGTGTGGGGGTAAAATATTATTGTGTAATTCGTGGGGGGTCAAGGACATTTACCCATTTGTTTCTTCAATGCCTGATTGTTGCGGTCATTGTTATTGTCACAAAAATTAATCTCTAACGATAAATATTGATAAAAAAGAAACAAGGGGCGCAATAGCCAGACAAAGCTCGAAGTCAACCAGCTGATAGGCGCCAACACGCATGAAAGTGATACCATCATATACACTGATGGGTCGGTGTGAAGGAGTGGAACATGAGGCTGGGGTTTCTCGGCTAGAATAAGAGACCCGATCGTTGCTGAACGAAGTGGCGCATACGAGACTGCCACATCAAGTATGAGAATAGAGATGGAGGAGGTGACTGAAGCTCTGAGGTGGCTGTCTGAGACATCTTCAACAGGAGCAGTCATCGTGTCAGACTCCCAAACACTACTTCGGAAGGTGCAGAATGGGTGGCTACGACATAAGTGGATAGCAGCGCTGGAGAACTCAAAACTCCAGGGGCTGGTGTGGATCTACTGTGCGTGGTCATGCTGGGGTTCCGGGCTACGAGCCCTATAGTCGTTTCTGTACTCTGACTGCCTGGGCATTCTTACATAACGTTGTCGTTTCTGTAGTCTGACTGCCAGGACATTCTTACAAAACGTTTTCCATTTCTGTAGTCTGACTGCATGGACATTCTTACATAACGGTGTAGTTTCTGTAGTCTGACTGCCAGGACATTCTTACAAAAGGTTATCCATTTCTGTAGTCTGACTGCATGGACATTCTTACGTAACGTTGTAGTTTCTGTAGTCTGACTGCCAGGACATTCTTACATAACGTAGTTTCTGTAGTCTTACTGCCAGTGTATTCTTACATAACGTTGTAGTTTCTGTAGTCTGACTGCCAGAACATTCTTACATAATCTTGTAGTTTCTGTAGTCTGACTGCCAGGACATTCTTATATAACATTGTAGTTTCTGTAGTCTGACTGCCAGGACATTCTTATATAACGTTGTAGTTTCTGTACTCTGACTGCCTGGCCATTCTTACATAACGTTGTAGTTTCTTTCTGTAGTCTGACTGCCAGGACATTTTTACATAACGTTGTCCATTTCTGTAGTCTGACTGCCTGGACATTCTTACAAAACGTTATCCAGTTCTGTAGTCTGACTGCCTGGACATTCTTACATAACGTTGTAGTTTCTTTCTGTTGTCTGACTGCCAGGACATTATTACATAACGTTGTAGTTTCTGTAGTCTGACTGCCGCGACATTATTACATAACCTTGTAGTTTATGTAGTCTGACTGCCAGGACATTCTTACATAACCTTGGAGCTTATGTTACTACTTACGAAGGCAAATTAGTAAATAGGTTACCAATAACTATTTTTTTAAATCACGTAAATTCCAGAGATAACTGGATTGAAGGATGGCTATCTATAGTTTAAACTGCAGAAACAAATTATCTTGATCGCATGTGTCACCATCCATCTACCGCCAGCTGGACTTCTTCGTCGCACCTGAAAGTCTTTCATCCCAATGTTTACGTTTAGTACAGTTGAAGCTGAGAAAGTCTGTTGTTATATTTCGTGAGATTTCTATGTTTATTAATTGGGGTTTGCGATCTCTTGGCCCAAGTAGATATACGAATTTACGTTTTTGACGTGATAGTCTCAATGGCCCATATCGTCTTTTGGACATGTGTCGATCTAGAAAATAATGTATCTAAGCAATAATTATACAAATTAATGAACATATATATCTTTAGTTATTGTAAGATCGACGTTACCTGACACTTTTTTCAGGAATCTGAAGTAATTACAATGCATTTTTTCGCTTATTTGGGGCATGTAAACAAATGTATGTCTTAAATGGATAGAAGTTAATGTTGTACAGTAATCCACTGCGATTAGAGGGGGAAATCTTTCTTGGAATCACATAATGGTGTTGAAAGTTAAATTCGCTGCACTCATAAACAACAATAAAATTGTATAAATATTTCTCATGCAAGACTAAACGTTGGAGTCTATACTATTGTATTTCTTCTACTTCTTCGTCGTTCGCTCTCAACCTCGCACCACCAGGCCCTGTAACGGGCTTTACAAGTAGCAGGATGTAGTCCGGAGAACGGACACATCCGACTTCAGTATGGCCTTTTTGAGTACCACGTTACATTCCCTTTTCGATCCCTTCTCCTTAGCCAGTCTGCCCTGCTGCAGCCTGTTATCCAGGATCACCGCGTGGAGGTGTAGGAGGGTCTTGGCAGCTCTGGGTCGCTGGCCCTGTCGCTAGCAGTCAGCTATGGGTCACAGACCTTGACGCTATCAGTCAGCTATGGGTCACAGACGTTGACGCTATCAGTCAGCTATAAGTCACTGACCTTGACGCTATCAATCAGCTATGGGTCACTGACTTGACGCTCTCAGTCAGCTATGGGTCACTGACCATGACGCTATCAATCAGCTATGGGTCACTGACCATGACGCTATCAGTCAGCTATGGGTCACTGATCGATGCAGCTCATGCGCTGCTGAGCATCTTGATCCCATCATCGTATCTAAAACCCAGAGACAAAAAACAACAAAACAATGCATGCACTGCGCATTAGCGACAGGTCATTCTCACGCTGGACACTATAACATGACAGTCTTTCTTCAAATATCCCCTAATATGGGGAAAGAAAAAAGAAAGCTTCTAGCTTTAACAAAGAAGTTATTAAACGAGACATTTATATAATTTTGAATTCCAAAGAAGCGTTGACGCTAAGAAAATTGAAAAATTCACTTATGAAGAACGACACTAACATATCTACAACTAAATTATGGAAAGCGGTAAGGGATCCTGTCTCTTCATACTGCAACCATATAAGTAGTAGAAATATTAATTGTGAAAAGCCGTATTTAGTAGTTTTTGAAAGTAAATATTTACTGGAAATTAGAGAAATGTTTAAAGAAAATTAGGATATTGTGTATATAAATGAAAGGTCGATAAATACATGCCATACTGACGACAAGGAAAGGGTATCTGTAAATAAAACTAAAGAGAATTATGTCGAGGAAGATTATGGTAGAGAACAGAATACCGAAGATAAAGCATGAAATGTTAGCACAAAGAAAGTCCACACATTGTGAAAGTTTGAAACCAGTATCAGTAGACAATTTCTGTCATGGAACCACCGAGACCAAAATAAGCAAAGAAATGACAAAGAGCACACGGAAGAACGATCTAGAGGTCATTACAAGAAAAGCGTGTAGAAGCTGGATAGAGCTGGATTAAAATCACAACATTCCCCATGGTCGCAGGCTCCCTACTCCCCAGACATATCCACTGGAAGTTTTTGGCTGCTCCCCAAGCTGAAAATGCCCCTGAAAGGGACCCAATTTGGGTATCGAGAAGACATTGTGCGGAATGCGACGACCCAGCTGTACTCAATTCCTAAAGAGGCCTTTCTGAAATGCTTCCAATAATGGCGGAACCACTAGAAGAAGTGTGTGTGGAGTCTCAAGGAGAGTACTTTAAATGGAATTAGGGTTTAAAACTTCCAGATGAGTAATTGTATTTTTCCCACCCAAATAGTGCGATACTTTTTGAACACACCTCTTATATGAGTCAATTTCGTCCCTTGAATCTCGCGCTGTATTGACTTCTTCCAGAAGTGTGGATATTGTATTACTTCAGGCTATCTGATAAGAGGAAACGAAAAGGTGAAGATATACCATGGTAAGTATAGCACCTACAAATGATAGAAATCACAGTGGGTCTTGAGGAATAGTGTAGTTGCACTCTTCCGTGCATGCCGTAAAAGTAAACTAAGTAGGTTATACCTGCGACTAGCAATATATTAATGTATAGCAAAGATGTCGCTGAAGCGCAGCTGAAACACAACACGCAAGCTTTGATGCTGGCTTCTTGCGAAAGGGTCCAATTTTATTCCGGACTCTATGGTTTACTAAAAGAGAACATTAAGATTACCCAAAAATCACTTGTTTATCCCTCAATCGTGCATGTTTCTCATCCAAGCCATGATCATTACTTTATGATTGTTACTTCCTTCTTTTGTCTCAGCTATGTGACGCTTTGATGTGAACTAACTTCCCTTAACCCTATTGTGTTAACACAGATTATCTGCGGACCCTGCTGGACGGAGGCAGGCAGAACCAAGTCTCATCCACTTCCTGTTACAGAATCTAATTGATAAACACAACATATACGTCACGTATGTCGACTAATCAGATCTTATTCTCCATAATAGAAATATCAGCAACTTGTATACTTAGCAACATCGTCATAACAACATTGCCTCTTACATTATAATTAAATATGTCTTTATTGGTTTCGCAGTACAAAAGGGAGTAAGACAGGGATGTGTCCTCTCACCTTATCTTTACAACATATATGCGGAATGTATAATGAGAAATGTTCGAGAAGACGAAAACATTGAAAGTTTCGACCCATTTACGATTGGCTGGTACGAGATTCCAGAGTTTCGATACGCAGACGACACCATGATACTATCAAGAAGTGTAGAACGGCTAGAGCAGCTAATTGCAGCCGTAAATGAACACAGTAAAGATTAAAACCGGTTTATGAACAAAAATAAAACAAAGATAATGACCACCGACAAAACACAATGTCAGCATAAATTTAGAGTAGGTAGTGAGGAAAAAGATCAGGTCACACATTTTGAATATCTAGGCTCCAGAATTGATAAAAATGGCGACTGCTCGAAAGAAATCAGAAGAAGACTAGCCATGGCAATGCAGAGACTGAACAGCTTGAAGAAATTATGGCAGTGCACCAATAAAATGATAAAAGTAAAAGTCTTGAGAGCCTGTATTTTTCCTGTGGCAGCTTATGGCTGTGAATTTTGGACGATTACTAAAACATCCAGACAAATAATAGAATCCTTCGAGTCAAAATAGTACAGAAAGATCCTCAGAATACCCTGGACAGAGAAAAAGACAAATGTAGACATTCGGCAAGAGTTGAGCACAGAGAACTGCTTTATCAATTCCATTTTGGCTAGAACATGCAAAAACTTTGGTCACATTAAGGGACACAACGGTCTTGAGAGAACAGTGATGAAAGGTATGGTGCCAGGTAAAAGAGGACGGGGTAGACCAAGAAGACGATGGTACCATGATATCCAGGAATGCCTGGGTACGACTGTGGCGGAGGCTGGAGTTTTGGCAAGCGAACGAGTTTCTTTCAAACATATAGTGATGGGAGCGACGTTCTATAAAAGACACCCTACATGATGATGATGTCTTTATTACTTCTATCGTATTAAATGTCATGTTTGAATGAAATATTGTTGACTCGGAAACTAAATGATCTTACCTCCATTTCAGAAAGCGGGATTGCAGATTCCGGTTAAATGGACAGTGCCTGACAGAAGCTGTAGACCGAGCGGCCAATACGTATTATTATCTGAGGTCCCCGGCCTCACCTGGCAGACGCCGTCGAGATATAACAAGATCTAATCGAAGACAAACTTGGCAATGTACGTATATTTGTGTGCCTGAATATGCATATTATCTGTGTATATATGTAGACTTACATTTAAATATATGTGATTTTACTGCGATGAAACACTTACAGCATGTACTGTTGAGCCAGCGACTCCTTCGATGATTGGGGCATGTTTACCGCATGAAAGATGAGAAGCTTCCAAAGAATATCCTCTTTGCACAGAATGACATTTGAGTTATAGTGCTTTTGACAATGTTTGACACTGTTTAAAATAAAAAAATCTCAGCAAATAATTGAACATTTGTCTAATTTTGCATATAACCTGCACATCACCTTGTCCCAAGGGTGAATAGTTTTTCTCGCTCACAAACATATGGTATACAATTGTCATTACTGATGGTATACAAAAACTAGTCATCCTAATGAAACCAGTCTTTTGAAATGATTACCCCTTCATTGTTTGAAACTTTTGTTATTTTTGGAAATACAATTTTTCAAGTGTTTCACAAAATTTTTCTAGCTTCAACCCAAAGCTTGTGAAAACAGTTCTATGTGTCTTCCGATGGATGTGTACGGGAGTTCAAAGGCGTAGTAGAACTAATTGGTGTTTAACGTTTGTGACTACAATGATTATGAAAGACACGTTCTTTATGCTCCATACAATTGCATTGGAGATGTATCAATATTTTTGTAGGGAAGCTAAGCGTTGTAAATTTATCGGAGTATCTCAAATACTGAAAAGAGAACTATTCCCGCTTTGGCTTTAAGTAAACGGTCATTTGATCGATTGCTCCAAGACTATGGAAGTTCGTCTTCTATCAAGACAAGGGTAGATCGTTTTGACAGGGATGTGATTAGAAGAGAGATTTGCATAATGTTTTATGTCAATGAAATAGCGACATTAAGGAAACTGAAGTTTCGTATGAGAACACACAATGGCATTGATGTATCGAAATCTACTTTGTGGAGAACTGTAAAAGACATAGGCTTTAACGTTAGTAAGTCTGCTAGCGGGAGATACGTCATCTGCGAGAAGCCGCATCTAATATCCACGAGAAGCAAGTATTTACGTGAGGTACACGAAATGTGTAAACAATGTTATGATATTGTGTATGTGGGAGAAACTTTGATAAATGCTCACTACATAACTGAAAATGAATGGCAGTCAAGGAATGAACACAGACTTCGCAGTTGGACATGGTAGTTGTCCATTGGCGCAACGGATCTTTGACTCCTACGCGAACATTATTATTATTATTGTTATTATTGTTATTGTTATTATTATTATTGTTATTATTATTATTGTTATTTTTATTATTATTATTATTATTATTATTATTAATATTATTATTATTTTTGTTATTATTATATATATATATATATATATATATATATATATATATATATATATATATATATATATATGCATAATTACTAAAAACCGTCTCCTATTTACTTCAAATATTAACATTTAAAAAAATAGGACTATTTGTCACCTTCCAAGAATGTTGTAAAAGATAATTTCAGTGATTTGTACACGAGATGAGTACTCTCATGATGTAACAAACACGAACTGTTACAGAAATCAGTACAAGAGTGGCTGAAATTGCACTGAAATATGATTTGTATGGAGTGAATATGAGATAATAAAAGCCAGCGGCTGCATTACACGGCATAAACACACATTGTCATCAATGTACCATCGCTTCACAATGACCATCAATGTACCATCGCTTCACAATTATCATCAATGTACCATCGCTTCACAATGACCATCAATGTACCATCGCTTCACAATGACCATCAATGTACCATCGCTTCACAATTAACATCAATGTACCATCGCTTCAGAATGACCATCAATGTACCATCGCTTCACAATTATCATCAATGTACCATCGCTTCACAATGACCATCAATGTACCATCGCTTCACAATGACCATCAATGTACCATCGCTTCACAATGACCATCAATGAACCATCGCTTCACAATGACCATCAATGTACCATCGCTTCACAATTATCATCAATCTACCATCGCTTCACAATGACCATCAATGTACCATCGCTTCACAATTATCATCAATGTACCATCGCTTCACAATGACCATCAATGTACCATCGCTTCACAATGACCCTCAATGTACCATCGCTTCACAATTATCATCAATGTACCATCGCTTCACAATGACCATCAATGTACCATCGCTTCACAATTATCATCAATGTACCATCGCTTCACAATGACTATCAATGTACCATCGCTTCACAATGACCATCAATGTACAATCGCTTCACAATGACCATCAATGTACCATCGCTTCACAATTATCATCAATGTACCATCGCTTCAGAATGACCATCAATGTACCATCGCTTCACAATTATCATCAATGTACCATCGCTTCACAATGACCATCAATGTACCATCGCCTCACAATGACCATCAATGTACCATCGCTTCACAATGACCATCAATGAACCATCGCTTCACAATGACCATCAATGTACCATCGCTTCACAATGGCCATCAATGTACCATCGCTTCACAATTATCATCAATGTACCATCGCTTCACAATGACCATCAATGTACCATCGCTTCACAATGACCATCAATGTACCATCGCTTCACAATTATCATCAATCTACCATCGCTTCACAATGACCATCAATGTACCATCGCTTCACAATTATCATCAATGTACCATCGCTTCACAATGACCATCAATGTACCATCGCTTCACAATGACCCTCAATGTACCATCGCTTCACAATGACCATCAATGTACCATCGCTTCACAATTATCATCAATGTACCATCGCTTCACAATGACTATCAATGTACCATCGCTTCACAATGACCATCAATGTACCATCGCTTCACAATTATCATCAATGTACCATCGCCTCACAATGACCATCAATGTACCATCGCTTCACAATGACCATCAATGTACCATCGCTTCACAATGACCATCAATGTACCATCGCTTCACAATGACCATCAATGTACCATCGCTTCACAATGACCATCAATGTACCATCGCTTCACAATTATCATCAATGTACCATCGCTTCACAATGACCATCAATGTACCATCGCTTCACAATTATCATCAATGTACCATCGCTTCACAATGACTATCAATGTACCATCGCTTCACAATGACCATCAATGTACCATCGCTTCACAATTATCATCAATGTACCATCGCCTCACAATGACCATCAATGTACCATCGCCTCACAATGACCATCAATGTACCATCGCTTCACAATGACCATCAATCTACCATCGCTTCACAATGACCATCAATGTACCATCGCTTCACAATGACCATCAATGTACCATCGCTTCACAATGACCACCAATGTACCATCGCTTCACAATGACCACCAATGTAGAAATGCGTTATCATAGCCACTGATGTAGTTTTGCTTAACAATTGTCACACTACAAATATTTGTTTTGTTTTTTTTATTCATCAGAATGGCGCCAGCAACTTCTTTGTGATCATCAATGTGTTAGCCGCTTCAAGCAAATGTGTACCTCCATTTACCATATCTACGTTGTTGTTACAAGCAATGAACCGGTTCTATCATAGTTTCGTCAGCGGTGTATCTTCAGAGCTCAGCGCCATGATTTATTTCTACAATAGATAATTCTTCATTCTATTTAAAGTATTCACAGCGCCATGAACTGTTTCTACCATAGATAATTCTCCAGTCTATTTAAAGTATTCACGGCGCCATGGACTGTTTCTACCATTACGCATTTTCTACTATTTATTAAAAGTGTTATCAGCGGTATGAACTGTTTCTACTATAGAACATTCTCAACCATCCATTTAAAGTATTCTCAGCGCCATGAACTGTTTATACCATAAAACATTCTCAACCATCTATTTAAAGTATTCTCAGCACATGAACCGTTCCTACCATAAAGCTTTCTTCACAATCTATTTAATGTATTCACAGCGTCATGAACTGTTTATACCATGAAGCTTTCTTCACAATCTATTTAAAGTATTCACAGCGTCATGAACTGTTTCTACAAACGCACATTTAATACAGACCTAGAGTACAACATACCTACAGTAATAATCAAATAAAAAATTGTGTTGCGGCTGTAAGCTGTTGTTTGTTTATTTTATTTCGATGGCTTTAATATCATCATCATGTAGCATGTCCTTTATAGAGCGCCCCTCCCATCACAGTCTGTCTGAAAGAAACGCATTTCCTTGCCAAAACTCCAGTTTCCGCCACAGTCGTATCCAGGCATTCCTGGATATCTTTGGCCCATCGTCTTCTTGGTCTACTCATGCCTCCTTTGTCTGGCACTATACCTTCCATCACTGTTCTCTGAAGACCGTTGTGTTTCTTGATGTGACCAAAGTATTTACATTTTCTGGCCATAATGGAATTGATAAACCAGTTCTCCTCTTTGCTCAACTCTTGCAGAATGTCTACATTTGTTTTTTTTTCTCCGTCCAGAGCATTATGTGGATAATTAATTTACGAAAACATAAAGCAGACATTAAATTCCACATTAAAAATGTTTTCCCCACAATAAACACGATAATCGAACCAATCAGAAGAATCGAATACGAATCTCTCAGTGACGTCACTCTGACAATAGCTGGTAAAGCAACAGTAGTGATCAGTAAGATTATAGTATTGAAGATTTCAATCAGGCAGCCCATATCTTGCTGTCAAAAACAGATGCAGAAAATCCATTAATAATACCACCAGTCTGCACATCCATACTGCTGAATGAAAAATACGTTCTCGCCAGCTGCTGAATATCACAATGGCAAATGACATTTTGCCAGACCAGTTCTCCAGTTATCTTAACATGCCCCCCATGTTAAGTTTAAATTAGTCAAATTAAATGTGTAAAAAATGGATTGCTCCTTGCTGTTTTGTCCATTCTAAAATACATTATGCTTCTTCTTTTGTAAGATGTTTTGTACGTGAGCTGTTCATATTTACACACTATCACGTTTCGAGATGTATTTCTATCAATATTTTTGTTTGTTTGTCATTAATATAGGACTGAATATAACATATAATAAAGACCTCATTACGTGCCTTTCTCGGGCCTAAAACACATCTATCTAATAGTAACACTATTGTATTCTAAGACGTGTGGAGAAAAATGTATTAGGAAGTTATTTAGGCTAGATGTGTTCTTCTATGTGAATATGATACTGATTTGGGGTGTGATATTAAATAACTCAAGCTATCTGTGGTGACATTATTTAGTAGTTGTATTCGTCACTCAATATAAATGTATGAGAACACGTGACATGTAACATACCTCACAGTTTGCCCTGACCGTTTTTCTAACTGAGAACATTCTCATACTCCTCCACATCATCACGACCATACACTTCAAATAATATAGCACACATCAGATGGCATATTTATTACATAATATTCATATCATAAAAATGAGTAGTGGAATTACAAACACAATTCAATACATATCATCTAAACTAATTATTCCTATTACTATATATGTGTTAATATACATATTAACTAAAGCGGAAATTTTAAGCATTAGCTCTTGATGGAATTCCCAACTATCTAAAACCAAGTTCCATTGCCTTGCAATTACATCACACGCACCTCGCCTTAACTTCGTCCTCAACACACCTTATCAAATACTCTTCCTCACTCAAATCCCCTCAGGTGGGCGATCTAGACATACCTCGTTCACATTGTGTCCTGCTTACAACACAACGTTCAGATTTTCACTTAATACAAAACCCACACACCTACTTGAGCGATCCTGTTCTATCACTAACATTCGTGCAACAGTCTATCAATCTCTCTTCTATCTAAGTCGGTGAGTTAAACATACTATCTAAATTCAGTCTCTCTCTCTCTCTCTCTCTCTCTCTCTCGCTCTCATCTCTCTATCCCTCCTCTTCATCTAGCCTCCTGAGCTAAACTTTGTCTCGAGTTATATACACTCAAGCAAAGTCAGAGCTTGACCAATTGATCTCAGGGGATGGCTATATTCAGTCTTATTGGAACGGAACACTTTGCACACCTGTCACTCATTCTCTCGCAGCAAGCCCCGCTGCCAATCCGTCTGTTAATCATTCTCTCCCTACCCAAATCGAAAGGCCAGTGGTCAGCTCCTACCTGTCCACATTCTTTGTCCCAACTCTGTTCTCCTTTGTTGAGACGGTGAGTGACCTTGACACGCATTCAGGTACATTTGTTATCAGAAACCACATCACCCCTGTCCTAACCTCTCTGCTCCGGCGAGAACTGTTACAGACAATTAATCTAATAAATTATTAAATAAATGACACAAATCACACCAGTTACATTCTTTGTATTCCTGTGTCTTCTAAATATTAACCATTGAATAAAACAAACGTTTTACATAATCCTTTGAGTAAAACAAATGTTTTACATAATTCTTTCAGTAAAACCAACGTTTTATATAATCCTTTCAGTAAAACAAACGTTTTACATAATCCTTTCAGTAAAACAAAATTTCATATAACCAAGTGAATAAAACAAAATTCTTATATAACCCTTGAGTAAAACAAACTTTTTGTAATAACCTATTGAGGTAAACCACACGTTTTATATAACCAATTAAGTAAAACAAACGTTTCATAAAACCCGTTGAGTAAAACATACGTTTTATATAACCCGTTGTATAAAACATACATTTCATATAACCCGCTGTGTAGAACATACGTTTGATAAAACCCGTTGTGTAAAACATACGCTTTATATAATCCATCTGGCAAAGATGGCGCCATAACTGGCTGCGAGTCTTCATTTCTCTACTGTTTTGGATCATTATGGATGCCGCCAGACCACGGATTTGCCTGGAATTCACACTAGTCGACGACTTACACTTGTGTTTACGGAAACGTGGTGTTGTTTAACGTCTGGACTTGTTATTTTGTTCTTTTTTGTGTGATTTCTTCCATCCGTTTATCCTGGTCTGGACGCCGGCTGAAGGGCACTACGCTTATTTCTGTGTCGTATTTCACGGGTTAGTTCTGCCGGTTCACCTTCACGAATTTGGCGTGTGGGAATTTTAGATGCTACTATGATGAGCTGAATACAGCTGGGGAGAGATGCCAGAGTCACTCACACGCTGAGTGTTGTCCATACGACCTCTTGTGGTTATCGAAAAGGCACGACAAACTGCGTTAGATGCCTTCCCACCTTTCTACCCTGCCGGTTACATGTTTACGGAAAGGCTTTGGTGGTAACCCTGAGGCCAAATCTGCATCCTATGCTATCTCCAGTCGTCTCGATGAATGTCTTGCCACTGGCAAAAGGTAGCTTAGGCTCTGTGAGTGAGGTTGACAAAAGGCGCAGTATCTTCCTCACTTTAATCCAAATCACCGCGCAAGTCACCCATTTCAGCGGACACAGCAAGAGATACGACTGTCCACACGGCTGAACAAAGAGAGTGGTCTTCATCACTTGTGATGGACAACTATTTTATAACCCATCCAGCAAAATAAACGTTTCATCTAACCCGTTGAGTATAACAAATGTTACGTTTAATCGGTTGAAGCAACTAAAGATATATTTCAATATCTCTCACTCAAAGGGAGTATTCCATCCCATAATATCCCTGATAAAATGTATCCGACAAAATAGCTTACGTACAAAATATTCTCTAACAAAATAGCTGACACACCAAACATTCTCCAACAAAATAGGCGACACAAACGGATCAAGATGCTGAGCAGTACATGATCTGCAGCGGTCAGCGACCCATATCTGACTGCGAGCGGTCAAGGCCATCGAACCAGAGCTGCCAGGACCCGTCTACCCTTCACACGGTGATCCTGGATAATAGGCTGCTATATAGTAGGCTAGCTAAGGAGAAGGGATCCAAGAGAGAAGGTTAACCCGGTACCGACAACAAAAATGCCTGCTGTCGAAGACGGATGTGTCGGACCGAAAGGTGCAAATTTCGCAGTCAAGCTGTAATCTAGCGACACAACACATTCCATCCTCCGGACTACATCCTACTACTTGCAAAGTTATGTTCAGGCGTTGGTAGCGGGAGATTGAGAACAAACGCAGAAAAAGAAGAAGAAGGAGGCGACACACAAAACATTCTCTTTACAAAATAGACGACACACAAAACATTCTCTTTACAAAATAGACGACACACAAAACATTCTCTTTACAAAATAGACGACACACAAAACAGTTATGGTAAACATCTGTGAATTTCCAGAATGAGTTATCTGTCCTTTCTTTAGCTCCCAACCAGCAAATTATAGCTGGGAGTTGAACAGAGATGATATCTCTTAGTTTGTTTGTCTCCTCCTTGGAGGCTGAGTGTCTGTATGTGCCTGTCTCTATGCTTGGTTGAATTGCTGACTGAATGGCTGCCTTGGTTCCCTGGCTGAATGTTTGGCTGCCTGGTTGTCTGTCTATCTGACTTGGTGGTTGGCTACTGGCTGGTTGTCAGCCTGTCTGGCGGACTGCTTGGGTGTCTGTCCATCTGCCAGCCTGTTTGTTTGGCTCGAAGGCTTGCTGTCTATCTCGTTGGTTGGTTGTCTGTCTGTCCTGCTGTAGATGGCTGGTTGTCTGCCTGGCTGGCTGGCTGATACATCACAGAAGATATTAGGAAATATTGATCCAGGGACTTCTAAATAAGTATATAATGAGGTTGTAACGACTGTCACAGATCACGTACCGACCATCACATATCACATAACGACTGTCCCAGATTACGTACCGACCATCAGAGATCACATATCAACTGTCACAGATCCTCATTATGCTTAACTTCAAGACACACGAAAAAATCATCCGAATCTGTATCAAGCCATTAAACATCGATTATAATTTAGATTCGAATACCTCAACAGAAAATTCAGCAGTGTACACGTGTATCCAAGTGTAACGACATCCGTTCAATTTCAATGGCGTAAAAACGTCTCTCAAAGGACAATAGAGCGCATTCAGTTAAATTGTGAAAGCAGAGAATCTAGTTGAACTTGGATTTAGTTTGTTTTAAGAGCAGTGCTTCGGTAAAGAGAAAACACCAAAACCAAATGTACACACAACTCATAGAAACGTGTGTCCAATTATCAAGGCTTGTAAGCTTTGAGTTATCTATGTGCAATATCTCATAACTGGACACTGTAATTCGCAATTTCTTAGCACTATTCGAGTCCAGTCTGTTGAGCAAATAAATGCACGTATCGACTACCACCAACTCGTGCAAGACGTGGTACCAGTACAAGGGCAATCACCCTTGTAAAAGTGCAGGTCGACTAAGACTAAGTCGGTCAAGTACTGCGTACTGATTTTATTTGATTGATTGTTGTCTTTAAATCATTTCTAACTTTGGTTGATATAATTTTTGGCAGCTGCTTTGTAGGGACTCTATTTTCTATTTGGTTATGATGTCCAAGCTATTTGATCAGACCATCATAAGGAAATAAATAGCATTTTAGATTCTGACAATACATGGTAAATTAGATTCTGACAATACATGGTATATTAAATTCTGACAATACATGGTATATTAGATTCTGACAATACATGGTATATTAAATTCTGACAATAATACATGGTAAATTAGATTCTGACAATACATGGTATATTAAATTCTGACAATACATGGTAAATTAGATTCTGACAATACATGGTATATTAAATTCTGACAATACATGGTATATTAAATTCTGACAATACATGGCATATTAGATTCTGACAACAATACGTGGTATATTTGATTCTGACACTACATGGTATATTAGATTCTGACAACAATATATGGTATATTAGATTCTGACAAGAATATATGGTATATTAGATTCTGACATTACATGGTATATTAGATTCTGACAAGAATACATGGTATATTAGATTCTGACATTACATGGTATATTAGATTCTGACATGACATGGTATATTAGATTCTGACAAGAATACATGGTATATTAGATTCTGACATGACATGGCATATTAGATTCGTACAGGCATACAGGCATAGGGTGCCGCGTAGCGTTGAGAAGGAAATGATTTTTTTCAAACCACAACAGCGCCCGAGTCGACCCAGCATTAAATTGGTACCGGTTCAGTCTGAGAAGTAAAAGCGGTGAGGGAGAGGAGATGGCTACCGCCTTCATATAGCCGAGCCTTTAAAATGTTAGATCACTAACATCTCACACATCCTACTGCAGTAATGCTATAATTTCTGTACTTTTTTTTAATAAGCACATTCAAATCTGACATAGCATATTAGATTCGTACAATGCATGTCACATTCAAATCTTACAACAATACATAGTACATTAGATTCGTACATCGCACATTAGATTCTTACAATAGTACATAGCACATTAGATTCTTACAATAATACATGAACCATTATATTCGTACAGCAATTCATGGCACATTATATTATCACAATATTACCACTACATGCTTGGTCAAACAAATTAACGAGATTATCTTGAAATCACACTTCTTCTTCTTCTTCTTCTTCTTCTGTGTACACAGTCAGACAGTAACCATTATTTTTTCGAAAAAAGCGGCGGTCATCCTGAGACTCTCGCCACTACCATAGAGCTTGTCTTGCAGTTCCACTGGCAATGGCCACATCTGCTCTCTCTGATCCTCGTATGTCGGGCAGTTCTGCAGCAGATGTTCAGTGGTCATTTTACCAGTACCGCACGGGCATTCGTCGGTACACCCTATCTTCAATTTGTTGAATAGGTGGTACCTCAGTCTGTTGTGGCCAGTGCGAAGTCTGAAGACAACGACCTGCTCTCTTCGGTTCAACTGGTAATAGGCATCGTTTTTGGTGTAACCAGTATGTTCGGTTTCCCATTTGGTCATGTATCTGGCTTTGATAAGCCGTTTTGACTCTTCGTACGTCATACTGGTATATGTTTGTGGTAGCCTTGCACCTTCTTTTGCCAGTCTGTCTGCCTCCTCGTTGCCTTGGATGTTGCAGTGTGACGGAACCCACTGTACCACTACCCTTTTTGGTGCGGACTGCTGGCACAGTTTGCAGAGTGCTGCTCTTAAGTCATTAAGCTCAGTGTTTTTCTGGCTTTTTAGCGCTGTGACTACGGCGAGAGCATCTGTCAGCAGGACTATATGGCTCTCATTTTCACTGTGTGTTACCATTTCTTCCACTGCCGCCCTCAGTGCCTCTGCCTCCGCTCTGAAATTGCTTGTGTACTTACCAGAAGCGAATGACAGTGTTATTTTTCTGCCATTTGGTAGGTTCAGGAATGCTCCTGCCCCTCCGTTCTGTGTAGTGTTTGTTACAGAACCGTCGGTGTATGCATGGGTCCAGTCCATGCTTGGGTAGCTTTTCGTTATGAAGCTTAGGGTAGTGTCTCTCCTTTCTTTTTCAGTCTGGCAGTTTTTGTTTGCAATACCTGGTATATTTTCTACCACCTCTGGAAATATATCCTGCCTCCAAGTAGGTTTTCGTACAGTAGTGATGGGTTTTGGTGTTGTTAGTGCGTTTATGGGATCTTCGTGCATCTTTGCTTTGGTTATTTCTGCAAAGTTTCTCCGCTTTAGTTTCCCATTTCCCAGATTGTTTAGTCTCTGGTACATTGGATGGTCCGTCAGTCTTCGGAGTTTCTCTGACTGCAGCTGGGCTCTGCAGTCTCTTCTAACGGTCATGGATTGCAGTTTTGTAATCTTTTCAAGTTCTACAATTGGCGTTGACTTCATGCCACCTGTTATAATTCTCATGGCTTGGTTTTGAAGTTTGTTAACTTTATCGAAGTTCGCCTTCGCTGCTGTTGTCCATGCCGCAATGCCATACTCGAGAACTGGTCTCACTCTTCCAGTGTACAGTTTCTTTAGTATGCCTTCGTCTGCTCCCCAGCTTGTGCCAGCAAGTTTCCTCATGATCGCCATTCTTTCTCTGGCTTTCATTCGGTTTCTCTCAATCTGACTTTTCCATGTCATGCGCCGATCAAATGTGACTCCCAGATAGGTTGGGTTGTCGTTTGGCTGCAGGATTTTGCCATTTAGACTTAATTTGGTACTTTGGGGTTTTAATGAGAGCGAGAATATTGTGCACGTGGTTTTCTCCTCGTTTAATTTGACCAGCCATGAGTTCGCCCACTCTTCCAGCGATGTTAGGGCCGTCTGCATCCGATTTCTTGCTATGGTGAGATTCTTTTCAGAGGTCCACATAGCCAGATCGTCTGCAAATATTGAGCTATGGACTCTTCGAAATCACACTTCAAAAGTTGAGATAATTGACAAAGGGCTTGCCTGTTTGACGAAATATTGAGACCCACATGCCTCAGTAAGACAATATCGATTACCCAATTGGCTTCGCCAACATAAAAACCGAATACTTAATTGATAACGACCTTTTGATGGAAGAGGCAAACGTCTTCCATTACTGTACCTACACTTAGCTGCTCTATAATTCTTACAAAATATTTTTTTCACCCACTATCATAAAAATAAATTAATTAGAAAATACATGTTTAAATTATTGAATATACGCTGAGTTCATAATTACTCGATAAGACCAGAGACAAACCAACTAAGCGTGTCGACCATCACCCGAAAAAAAAACGATGGAAATACATCGGAAATATTATTAAAAAGAACCATCTTCCATTACTAGCTCTAGAGGGGACTGGAGGACGTTCGGAAACGAGGAAGATCCAAGGAAACACAACAAGGAATAATCAACCGAGAGGGATCAACCATGGCCATGGATCAACTATGAACATGAATCAACTATGGACATGGATCAACTATGGCCATGGGTCAACTATGGACATGGATCAACTATGGACATGGATCAACTATGGACATGGATCAACTATGGCCATGTATCAACTATGGACATGGATCAACTATGGACATGGATCAACTATGACCATGGATCAACTATGGACATGGATCAACTATGGACATGGATCAACTATGTCCATGGATCAACTTTGGACATGGATCAACTATGGACATGGATCAACTATGGCCATGGATCAACTATGGACATGGATCAACTATGGACATGGATCAACTATGGACATGGATCAACTATGTCCATGGATCAACTATGGACATGGATCAACTATGGACATAGATCAACTATGGACATGGATCAACTATGGACCACAGCATCATACACGATCTAAAAACAGTGGCGCCACACCGTTCTAATGGGAAATAATTTGTTTCTGCTTTATGCGCCGTATTTGGCGCTCAAACAACATAGATAGCTAGATAGATAGATAGATAGATAGATAGATAGATAGATAGATAGATAGATAGATAGATAGATAGATAGATAGTTAGATAGATAGATAGATCGACGAAGTAGCAAGAGATTAAGATGAGATCGACTTCTAGTCCTATCTAAACATGGACGAACAACTAGGGGGTCCCGTTTACAAGTTGTGAACGTAAAAGAGCAGTTTGTGATAGCCGCTGTACGGGCACGCATTATACAGATGATGAAATGAGTCCCTAATAGTGGGCTCCGTGGAGATCAAGCAGGAGGGATCCTCTATCATGCAATCGGGACACATCGGGATAATCACCTGCACACACCATTGCAAGTATACATATACAATCTTTACAGCCCATCAGGGGTAGAAAAGGAAAGTCACTAAGTGAAGTGAATAGAGATACATCTTCATCATCATCATCATCATCATCATCTTCTTCTTCTACTTCTTCTTCAACTCAGCAGGAGTAGCTTCGAAGATTATCAACAGCAACAACAAAAGCAACATAATTATCAGCAACAGCATCATCAACAACAACATTATCATCAACAACATCATCATCAAACACAGCAACAACATCAACAACCGCACCGAGACAGAAACAAAACAAGGTCTTAGCCAGGGACAAACAACAAATGAAAACACATAACAAACCACAACTTCAGCAATTAGCATTACTTGAAATGATGGATGGAACAGGATTTTGTCAAGGTTTAGACATTAACTGCTTTCCACCTGCTAATACCACGTTTTTGAAAGATGTGTTAAGGCAAGATACTAACTTTAATGGGGGAGCTACGCTGGAACTACGGAGTTCTTGCTTTGTGCGATGCTCTCGACAGATGGGGTACCCATCTGTCGAGTGAGACCGAGCTAAAATGGGGAAAAATGAAGTCGAGCCCAAGCTTAAAGTATTTATATATATATATATATATATATATATATATATATATATATATATATATATATATATATATATATATATATATATGGTGACGACATTGCAATAGCTGCACAAGGAAAACGCTTTGAGAAAGTGGAGCTTAGACTCACACGACCTCTGAACATAATGGCCGAATACTATGAGAAAAACTACCTAAATCACCTCCAGCAAAACCCAAGTATGTGCTTCCTACTTGAAGAACAGAGAAACAAGAAGACAACTACATACAATTAAATGGCACGGACAGATACTTGAACGTAGTGATACACGTCCAAGAGATTAGGCGATGTAATTGACCTTACATTATCTTACAAGGCACACTGCAATGCAGTAAAACAAAATGGAAGTGACTGAAACAATATAATTCCCAGGCTGACAAACACTGCATGGGGTGCACCCCCAACGATCTTCCGCACATTAGCCCTGGCACTATGTCTCTAAGTGGCAGAATATGCTGCACCAGTATGGAATGTGTACACGGAACAGGTCGACGAGGCAGTAAATGAGACATGCCGAATTGTGACAAGATGCCTTAAACCAACGCCAGTGGAAAAGGTTTATGCAATCGCTGGTATCGTACTCCTGGCGAAGTTGACAGACAAAAGTAGTCCTGTGACCAGACACCCTCTTTTTGGACAAATGCCAAAACGAATACGACTGAATTCAATAAACGTTTACTGCGGACTGTTCAGTCCCCAGAACAGAATCGTGACAGAAACAGGATACAAAAAGTGGCGCCATAAGAAGGGTGAAGGTTGGATGAAGATTAAAGAAGAACTTGCACCAGGAAATATTTTGGCATTGTACACTAGATAGTGATCTCAGAGCAATTTAAGAACAGGTGTGTCCAGATGTGGATATAACTTAAACAAAGTGGGGATATGTAGACGAAGAATACTGGGAATGTGGGGTCGTTCAAGACCAGGGACACCAGATTTAAGATAGCATAGACCAAAACAATAGTTGGCTCCTGTTTAAGGTAGCATATACCCCCACATCAGCGGACCACTGTTAAAGGTAGCATATATCCCCCTCATCAGCGGACCACTATTAAAGGTAGCATTTACCCCCACACCAGCGGACAACTGTTTAAGGTAGCATAGACTCCCACATTAGCTGACCATTGTTAAAGGTAGCATAGACCCCCACAGCAGGTGACCCCTGTTAAAGGGAGCATAGACCCCCACATCAGCTGGCTCTTGCTTACCAATGTCTGAAGTTCCCAAAATAACAAGACTCTCGAGCAACAATACACGTCAGCAGATAGCTAAGCCCAAACAGAATATGCTTGCAGCTCGCCTGCTCTATAAAGGTTCCCATAAGCATCTATTGTACAAACCTTGGACTATCTCCAAGAAAACTCTCCTCCTTGTCTCTTCTTACCTCGCTCTGTTTCATTTGACTCTGTCCTTCAGTGACACTCTTGCACAACTTTCACCCTCGCCCTCAGGGTGAGACCCTTCCATTGCACTTTGGTTGGGCTGGCTTCTGAGAGCGCACAAACCTAGCATAGGTACAAAGAGATGCACACGTTGATCCAAGCACTGGTTTATGCGTCTTAATATCGACGGTCTAGGGTGGGATAGGCGCGCCTCCGCCAGTAGAAACTAGTGAGGCAAACACGTAAAATAAAAAAAAATATTAAAAAAAACTACAGTGAGCTCAGACCAAACAAGGAGAACAAAACTAAAAGCAGCAAAGAAGCGTTGTACGAGTCACTGAGCAGTTTCAAGATTCCTATAATTTTGTGTGGGACGCTTACACTGGTGTTCCGCATGGTTGCACTGTCATCAGCAAGATGTTCACACAGCTGAACCACATATTATCGCTGAAGCTAAAGAAAACGCACTACTCGAAAGCAAAATCCCAACTACGGAATTCACTCACGTTTTTTACGTGATGTAGGATCTAGCGAAAAATATGAAACTTTTATAGTAACATGCGATCATACACGCCTGCGGCTTGCGATTGGAAACGTTCAATTTTGGTTTTGTTGTTTTTTTTGTGTTCGCCTTATTTCTATATTCCCCAAGACAGTGTGCGTTGCATTAAGGTTTTTATTTTGCGACTGTCGGCCCACTGCATCCGACCGGCATGCATTTTATGTAAGGGTCTGTTTTCTCCTACATTTTCTAAGTGTTTGCTTTCCTGTGGTAACGGCAGGTGCTGTGATGGGGATGGAACCCAGCACCTTCTGGTTGTGAGCCGTATCACGTAACCACTAGCCCACGCCGTCCCCTAAACGTTTAGTAAATACTACTAACTGATTGGACGCGTTATTTACATTAGTTTATTATTTGTTTACGTGTATACCTCAACTCCCGCAAGCTTGATGCTATATAATTCCTCTTTATTGTAGCTTCTTCAATCACGATTAATATTCTTTTGTGCGTATCGTCAACACGATCTGAATTTGCTTATAGTTGTCATAGTAACATGGTATTACTTATACTTGTGAGTATTAGAAGGTGTTATTTATACTTGTGAGTATTACATGGTATTATTTATACTTGTGAGTACTACATGGTATTATTTATACTTCTGAGTATTACATGGTATTATTTATACTTGTGAGTATTACATGGTATTATTTATACTTGTGAGTATTACATGGTATTATTTATACTTCTGAGTATTACATGGTATTATTTATACTTGTGAGTATTACATGGTATTATTTATGCTTGTGAGTATTAAATGGTATTATTTATATTTGAGAGCATTACATGGTATTATTTATATTTGTGAGTATTGCATGGTAATAAACTTGTGAGTATTTCATGGGATTATAATTGTGAGTTTAGCACATACTACTTAAGTAATAAACGGCATATTTGTATTCAGGAAAGTATGTTTTCTACTGAAACACTTGCAAATTTTCAATCTTTCAATTATTCCTTTTTCAGTAGTTATTTCTCCCCGGGACACTGTTCTGTTTCCGACATTTTTCCTCTCGAATTTATTCCACTTGTTTTTGTTTTTTTAGTGCAATAGAAAACAAAAGAAAGGTAAACATACTGATAAATAAATAATTATCTCCTTTTCAGTCATGTCGGATTATAGGTTGATGCGACTTTTGAGTAGCAACTCTCTACTGAGTTTTTTGTTTTCCTTTTCCTTGCGCCGTTGTCTTTTCACTTCTTTGTGCTGCAATAGCTTATTTTCGCCAAGTCTGAGGTGACTCTTCAGGTTGCATCTCGATGTGGATAGGTCTGCAGCTATGTCTTCCCAAGATTTTAGATCTATATTCCGCTTACATGAGTTTTGAACCTTAGCTGTGGTCGGCCAGCAGTTCTTTCACCACACGTCAGCTGTCCATATAGAATATCTTTGGGAATCGACTTCCATGCAACGAACATGACCAAGCCACCGTAGTATTCGCTGCTGAAGGAGGGTGTACATACTTGGAATACTGCTGTGAGAATGCACTTGTGTATTTGTCACCCTGTCTTTCTATGAGACACAAAGGATGAATCTCAGTCGCCGTAGATGAAAGGTTCACACTGACAATTGACAAAAGAACAATATAAAATCACAATAAAACATGAATTATTGGAAAACCTTCAAATGGTTATCGAAGGAACACACAAAACAATACAACAAATCAAGCACAAACTATGAAACTCAGCGCTGTAAAACTTAAAAAGTTGAATTTATTCGCAATGCCAGGCATGGATAAGGTAACAAAGCACGTGCCAGCATACAGAATATCTCAGATAATACCCACCATGTTAGATAGATGACAACGTGTTAACAGAAATTGTTGCCATGTAAACAATGTGATATTTAACCTGAATAAAACGTCATGAACACTACTCTAACGCCTGGTCCTTAAGTACGTGCATGTTCTGAATGCGCCCGTGTATAAATGGACACGTACTCAATCTAATGTCTCCCACATGTAATCGTGCATGGATATAGCCCAGGTCAAGTTAATCAAGTGATTGAATCGCTCAAATGTATGAGTCCTGTGTTGTTCTGCCTATCTTTCTCACATCTTGTGGGTGGAAATAAATACAGCAGTGAATCAACGATTAATTAATAGATCATAACCTAGCCCTGAAGGCAGACAAAGATATATTCTCTTTATCAAAGTCTATATCCCTTTCAATAAATCCCGCTACCTTATTTTCTCTTCTTCTCCCATAACAAAGGGCACCTTCCTTTCATTTTTAAATGTCATCTCTACCCTCTAAACATTTTGATTGCTCCCGCCTTTAACATCCTTTTCACAGTTTTGATACCCGGACTCCATACATTTGTTTATGTATAACATTTTCACAGTTTTGATATCCGGACTCCATACGTTTGTTTATTATAACCTAATTGTATATATAAATATATATTTATATGTGCTCTGCTCACGTCTATATTTCTCCACCTCCATGACGTCATCCACATCAACACACCCTCTCCATCGTCCGTTCCAAATAAATAAAGTAACCAATGAGACCGACCGAGCAGATAGGGCACGAGGCATGAGCGACAGTTATATAGTGCACCATACAAATAAGCGAGTATTGGCAATGCTAACAAATAGACAACTATACAAGAAGAAAGAATTTGTACAATCAAGCATGAAATAATTCAGGACCTCCTATCACTGTTCCTCAAGCAACATGTGAAGTGTCCACAGATCCGTCTTTTCATTCTTGACTGTTCCAGGGACGGAAATTGCTCTGCTTATGTTAACATATATTTGAGAAAGCTGAAGCCACATGACTCTACTCCTGATCAAGAATTTTCGTTTGCTGTCCGGTATATTTTGGCTGGTAGCCTTTGGAGTTGGCCTAGGGAAGACAAACATTAAATATTAATTATTTGTTTCATGATGCCACAGGCAGCTTTGGTGATGTTTCTTATTTTACATTTATGTTGGGTAAGCGCGAAAGTTGGCCACAACTTTATAAAGTTGGCCATGGATGGTATCACTTCGCTTTATATGGCCAATATTATAAAGCTGACCATGGCTGGTATCACTTCGCTGTTACGTGGCCAACTTTATAAAGCTGACCATGGCTGGTATCCCTTCGCTGTTACATGGCCAACTTTATAAAGCTGACCATGGCTGGTATCCCTTCGCTGTTACATGGCCAACTTTATAAAGCTGACCATGGCTGGTATCACTTCGCTGTTACATGGCCAACTTTATAAAGCTGACCATGGCTGGTATCACTTCGCTGTTACGTGGCCAACTTTATAAAGCTGACCATGGCTGGTATCACTTCGCTTTACATGGCCAACTTTATACAGTTGGCTATGGCTGGTATACCTTAAACTGAAATAATAACAAAATAAGAATTCTTGTTGGTTAATACGGTGTGCCAAGCTGTTTGTTCTTTCGCAATCAGCGCCAAGTTGTCAAATTTCCAGTTCTTGTGAAGCTGGTAAGTAGAGCAGTATAAGGTGTTAGTAAACCGAGAGAATAATATTATAATGATAGAAAGGGAAAAGGACCCAGGGATTAAAATAGATCATACAGGTAAGGTGAGTGAGCAAGTCCCCGTAGCAGTGAAAAGGGGAAATGTAGTGATAGGTATGATAAAAAGAAATATTAAACATAAGAGCACGGAAGTGACAATCAAACTGTATGAAGCATTAGTTAGACCTAGATTGCAGTATTATGTACAGGTGTGGAGTCCTTATCATAGATGGGATATAAACATGTTGAAAATGATACAAAAGAGCGACAAAACTGATACTGGTTTTCCAGAATTACAGTTATGAGGAAAGACTCAGATAAACCGGCCTAAGGTGTCTAGAAAAGAGAACAATTCGAGGTGACAATACAGGTTTATAAGGTAATCAAAGAAAAGGATAATTTAGACTACAACAAGTTCTTTTTAAAATACAACCACCTACAAGAACAAGAGGGTACAGCCACAAATTAATGAAAGAAAGGTCCAGATTGGAAACCAGGAAATATTTTTTTAGTCAGATAGTGATGCATTGCCACAGGATATAGTGGAGGTAGTGCCAATTTATGCATTTAAGAATAGATATGAATTTTAAATCAAGTGAATGTAAAATAAACTGATTGTGATCAGACTCTGTAGTCTTCTAAGCCAGTACAAAGACGTTAAGACTTGTAGAATGTATATTTCCTATTCTCTTCTTCTTCTGTTTTCTTTTTCTTCTTCTTCTTTTTCTTTTTTTCCTCCTTTTTCTTCTTCTTTTCTTCTTGGCCTTTCAGCATGACACATCATATTTCAGCTGGCTATTTTAGTAGCCGGGATTGCATTCCTACTGTGTTTCCTGTTCTTTTTACCAGACTACATTTGTACATCCTGTTTTCAGGGCCGCCAATTGGAGGCAGAAGTCACTGAATTCGTTGACCCCGATGCAAACAGCCAGCTATGAGGCGCTGGCTGATGTCAGCTCATTCACTGCTAATTCATTTGGCCATGTTCAAGGTATGGTCAATAACAACAGAGATTAAATTCTGCAGAGACGGTTAATATATATCCCAGAATTCAATCTGACAATACAATGAAACTTGCGCTTGATTGAATTGCAGAAGGTAAGAGTGATTTGGTGCATGAAACCCCATGGCTGAAGAAAGTGTACGAAGAGGGATGGGGCATGAAACATCATGGCTGAAGAGAGTAGGAGAAGAGTGATTAATAGCATGAAACCCATGGCTGAAGAGAGTAGGAGAAGAGTGATTAATAGCATGAAACCCATGGCTGAAGAGAGTAGGAGAAGAGTGATTTGGTGCATGAAACCCCATGGCTGAAGAAAGTGTACGAAGAGGGATGGGGCATGAAACATCATGGCTGAAGAGAGTAGGAGAAGAGTGATTAATAGCATGAAACCCATGGCTGAAGAGAGTAGGAGAAGAGTGATTAATAGCATGAAACCCATGGCTGAAGAGAGTAGGAGAAGAGTGATTAATAGCATGAAACCCATGGCTGAAGAGAGTAGGAGAAGAGTGATTTGGTGCATGAAACCCCATGGCTGAAGAAAGTGTACGAAGAGGGATGGGGCATGAAACATCATGGCTGAAGAGAGTAGGAGAAGAGTGATTAATAGCATGAAACCCATGGCTGAAGAGAGTAGGAGAAGAGTGATTAATAGCATGAAACCAATGGCTGAAGAGAGTAGGAGAAGAGTGATTAATAGCATGAAACCCATGGCTGAAGAGAGTAGGAGAAGAGTGATTTGGTGCATGAAACCCCATGGCTGAAGAAAGTGTACGAAGAGGGATGGGGCATGAAACATCATGGCTGAAGAGAGTAGGAGAAGAGTGATTAATAGCATGAAACCCATGGCTGAAGAGAGTAGGAGAAGAGTGATTAGGAGCATGAAACCCATGGCTAAAGAAAGTAGGGAAAGAGTGATTGGGGGCATGAAAACCCATGGCTGAAGAGAGTAGGGGAAGAGTGATTAATAGCATGAAACCCATGGCTGAAGAGAGTAGGAGAAGAGTGATTAGGAGCATGAAACCCATGGCTAAAGAAAGTAGGGAAAGAGTGATTGGGGGCATGAAAACCCATGGCTGAAGAGAGTAGGGGAAGAGTGATTGGGGGCATGAAACCCATGGCTGAAGAGTATGGGAAACGTGATTGGTGGCATGAAACCCATGGCTGAAGAGAGTAGGGAAAGAGTGATTAGGAGCATGAAACCCATGGCTGAAGAAAGTAGGGAAAGAGTGATTGGGGGCATGAAAACTAATGGCTGAAGAGAGTAGGGAAAGAGTGATTGGGGCATGAAACCCATTGCTGAAGAAAGTAGGGAAAGAGTGATTGGGGGCATGAAAACCATGGCTGAAGAAAATAGGGAAAGAGTGATTGGGGGCATGAAACCCATGGCTGAAGAAAATAGGGAAAGAGTGATTGGGGGCATGAAACCCATGTCTGAAGAGAGTAGAAAAGAAAACAAGAGGATTAGGAGTCTAAGGGGCGGAACTTCTTATCTAAAATAGAAATCCGTGGCGTGTGAAACATGTTCCCTTTTGGGAACTGAGAGGAATAGATCAGCAAGCTAGATATCAAACGTATGTCAGGTGACCAATAATAACATTCAGCATTTTTGTAAATCTAATTAAAACGGGTAAGGATTGGTTTTACATTGACACAAATACAAAACAATATATGTCACGATCAAAATATTTTTCTCAATCAAGAACAGAAAACCACCGATAACAATAGCTAACTTGTCTAGACAATTCAGATGGAAACGGTTATAATAGCTGGTCGTCGTTGTCGATGAGGAGCATGAGGACCGCCGATATTATCCTTGTTCCAACCTTCCCTGATGGATGTGGCTGCGCATGTGGCTGAACAGGCCAATGCGGGCACGAAAACATATGTTGCAGAACGGGCACACGAGGTCAGTAGAAGGTGATGGTGTTCCCGCTGTTCGTGATTTCCGGGTCTCGCGTCTGCTCTTGCCTTTCACAACACAGTGGTCTTCGCTGATAGCTACACTCGCTGTGACTGCGCTTCCTCTGTCAGATATGTTTTGCGCAAGACATTCCCAGGTGAGGACATCTATCTGGAAACTTGTCAGTGAGTCCCTCAGACTGTCTCTAAAACGTTACTTTGCCGTAAAAGTCAAATGAAAATTCAGCAGAATTAACCGCTGGTTGGAAATTGAGTTTTTGAAGAATTCATTGTACAAAGCTGCAGCCTGTGAGAGGTGGGTTGACCAGTGCTCTTCCTTGCTGTTTTTACTTTCCCTAACTCGTGCATCAGGTACCCATTTTCGGGAACGGTGTGGGCTAGTGGTTAAGTGTCACAGCAGACCCTTACATAAAATGCATGTTGAAGTCGGATGCACTGCAGACTGGAGCAAAATAAACACCACAGTGCAAGAACACCACCTTGGGGATTAGAGAAATAAGGCGAAGGCAACAAAAATTACAAATGGGTTGAATGGAGAAGCGGTCCCCAATTAAAATAACAACCGGAATTTGTTAAGTCTTCAGACGCGATTCTACAGAGGGAAACGGTTACACATAATATAGCGAATTGCTCACTATGAACTGAACTAACGGGCCCGTCGTATGTCCGGCCATCAAAGTCGTGCTTTTTCTAGCAGTGCATGGAGGATGCCAACCCTCGAGAGAACTTCGATATAAGTGACACGGTCTTGCCATCGGATTCGCCTCAGGCAACCTGTGTGGAAGTGGTTTAATCTCCTTGTATATCCAGTGTATACAGTCCAGCTTTATCAGGAGAAGAGTAGGGTTGGAATGATGGTGGCACGGTAGACTTTGACGTTGGTCTTGACGCTGATACCACACTACCGAGCGCATTCTATAAAAGGTTATGCTGGCCCTTGCTATTCTGCTTGCCACCTCATCATCGAGGCTGACAGCGTGCTACCCAGATACGGGAATTTATTTACGACATTCAGCTTCTGCCCGCTGACTGTAGACTAAGGAACGGAGAAGAAAAACTCTAAAACTAACAACGGGAACATAACTTCCAATAACTTCCCTGCCGAAACAGAGGCACTAAAGGCCGCAGCCGAGCTTGTAATCCAAAATGAAAATGTCCATTAAGAAAACATAGAATTCCCGACTGATGCCTCGTCAGTATTAGCAGCGCTAAAACAACACAAAAATGAAGATCTCGAACAATGTATGTTCTACCTCACATAGCTCTCAGCAGAACACCTAAGGTTGGTCATACAGAGGATCCAATCTCACTGCAATATTGAAGGCAATGAAGCTGCAGACAAACTAGCAAAGTGTGGAGGAGCATCCCCACAAACAGACATGAGCAGCATGTATAATGAGGCCAAGACCATAGTTAAAGCGAACTTCAGGGGATAATGGGCCGATTAACATATCCAATTCTGATAAAAGACAGCTACTATAACTTAACTAGAGAAGAGCAAGTCATCTTCAGACTGAGAACTGGGCATAACAGACTCAAAAGTAATCTTTACAACAAAATCAGGATTGGAACAGATGATGGTGTCCTTGTGGGGAGCATACCATGACAATGGAACACATCCTACAAAGCTGAATGCTCACGGAGGAATAGAAAGAGAGAGAGAGAGAGAGAGAGAGAGAGAGAACAATACTGGTCTCGTTTGACATATATTAGACAGACGCTGTATGGAGATAAAACAGCTGTACAGACAATGGTATCTTTTGCAAGAGAAACGGGGACCTTGATCTGAAGAGGAACGAAGACGAAAAATAGCAATCATAACGACTTTTTAGTTTATCTATTTGTAGTGTTCTCTATTCTTGTCCAAGAAATATTGTTGTGACGTAGTTTGTCGTTTGGATATATGTTAGCGTACAACTAATCCACAATTGTTTCTGTAAGTGTTTTCATTTCAGCTCCATAATCACTGTATCTTTATGTTATGTAAATATATAATTCTCTTATGAACAAATTCTGAATAATTCAAACAAACACACAGGAGATAATTTGACTGAAAACTTACCAAGAATCCTAAACTATGAATTCCGTTGATCACATTCAAGAGAGGTGCCTTACGTCCCTCCCACAAGTCAGTACTCTGCAACAACGTACACGTTGTAATTGTCAACATCATCACAAATATCAGACATTACCGATAACTTAGCGTAACTCTCATTTACTCTCTCAAGATTGGGTAGCTTCCCTTGAGTGAGTTTACGCTTTATATGTTTACAATAGATCCACACCCATCCACAGCTTTGTAATGTCCGTAAACTTACTACATACAGATTCACATATCATCACACTCTCCTACATTCTCAAACAGTATCATACTCTCCTACATTCTCAAATAGTATCACACTCCCCTACTGTCTCAAATAGTATCACACTCTTCTACATTCTCTAATCTCATCACACTTCCCTACATTTCTAAATATATACTCTCAAATAGTACAATACTCTACTACATTCTCAAACAGTTTCCCAGTTTTCTACATTCTCAAACAGTATCACACTTTTCTACATTCTCAAATAGTTTCCCAGTTTTCTACATTCTCAAACAGTATCACACTTTTCTACATTCTCAAATAGTTTCCCAGTTTTCTACATTCTCAAATAGTTTCCCAGTTTTCTACATTCTCAAACAGTATCACACTTTTCTACATTCTCAAACAGTATCACACTTTTCTACATTCTCAAACAGTATCACACTTTTCTACATTCTCAAACAGTATCACACTTTTCTACATTCTCAAATAGTTTCCCAGTTTTCTACATTCTCAAATAGTTTCCCAGTTTTCTACATTCTCAAACAGTATCACACTTTTCTACATTCTCAAACCGTATCACACTTTTCTACATTCTCAAACAGTATCACACTTTTCTACATTCTCAAATAGTTTCCCAGTTTTCTACATTCTCAAATAGTTTCCCAGTTTTCTACATTCTCAAACAGTATCACACTTTTCTACATTCTCAAACAGTATCACACTTTTCTACATTCTCAAACAGTATCACACTTTTCTACATTCTCAAATAGTTTCCCAGTTTTCTACATTCTCAAATAGTTTCCCAGTTTTCTACATTCTCAAACAGTATCACACTTTTCTACATTCTCAAACAGTATCACACTTTTCTACATTCTCAAACAGTATCACACTTTTCTACATTCTCAAATAGTTTCCCAGTTTTCTACATTCTCAAATAGTTTCCCAGTTTTCTACATTCTCAAACAGTATCACACTTTTCTACATTCTCAAACAGTATCACACTTTTCTACATTCTCAAATAGTTTCCCAGTTTTCTACATTCTCAAATAGTTTCCCAGTTTTCTACATTCTCAAACAGTATCACACTTTTCTACATTCTCAAACAGTATCACACTTTTCTACATTCTCAAACAGTATCACACTTTTCTGCATTCTCAAATAGTTTCCCAGTTTTCTACATTCTCAAATAGTTTCCCAGTTTTCTACATTCTCAAACAGTATCACACTTTTCTGCATTCTCAAATAGTTTCCCAGTTTTCTACATTCTCAAATAGTTTCCCAGTTTTCTACATTCTCAAACAGTATCACACTTTTCTGCATTCTCAAATAGTTTCCCAGTTTTCTACATTCTCAAATAGTTTTCCAGTTTTCTACATTCTCAAATAGTTTTCCAGTTTTCTACATTCTCAAATAGTACAATTCTCTACTACATTCTCACATAGTATCACACTTTTCTTCATTTTAAAATAATATCATACTTTTCTACATTCTCAAATAGTATTACATTGTACGAAATTCTTAAAAAGTATTATACTTTTCTATATTCTTAAATAGTATCACACTAGTCTACATTCTTAAACAGAATCACACTTTTCGACATTTTAAAATAGCACCACACTCACCTATACTTTCAAATTACACCATACTCGTCTACATTCTCAAATAGTATCACACTTTACTACATTCTCAAAAGTGTCACACTTTTCTACATTCTAAAATAGCATCACATTTTTCTACATTCTTAAATAGTATCACACTTTTGTACATTCTTAAATAGTATCACACGCTCTAACACTCTAAAATAGCACTACACTCTCCTATACTTTCAAATAGCACTACACTCTTCCACAGTTTGAAATAGCAAACATACATACCATTTTAAATATCATAATACCCCACCCCCTACATATTCATATCCCACCACATTTTCATCCACCTACAATTGTATGCAGACATGAGATATTCCATCTACCAACAAAGCAATGTACATATTTTGTACCAGCATGTACATTGCGCCTCGTTTAATATAAACCAATCCAAACAATACGTAACACTGTACAAGTCCAACTTATGACGTAATACTATACAAGTCCAACCAATGACGTAATACTATACAAGTCCAGCCAATGACGTAATACTATACAAATCCAACCTATGATGTAGTTCTATAAAAGTCCAACCAACCTTCGAGAAATTGACAACTTTCTGTCATTCATACAGACTTATCCCTCACATTGTCACACGTGTAGTCTGACACCCATCATATTATACGCGTATTCACTGGAATACATGAATCCTGGTATTCAATCAGACAGATCAGTACCTGATGTCAGGAAGTTATCCTTTTGTTATTGTTATTCAAATCCATCTAATTGACCCTTAGAAAGAGTCCTGTCGTGTCTTCCATGGTTTGCATTTCGGACTCACATTTCAATAATAACAGTAATATTATTAAGTGTATTGGTGATTTCCTTCTTGGTCCTTGCTAGGCCTGGGTGAAGTGCAGATTTGGAGAACTCCAGCGTACTAGTTTATTGTTGTTAACATTAAGCCTGACCATCAGTATGGGATCTAGACTTTGCCTTTGTCTGTGTTGGTAGTTGCTAATATGTTACTGTGTGAGGGCTTGCAGTATGGCGTTTCCTATCATCAACTCCAGGATGTATATCAAGATCGTTAACTAGTTTATTGAAATAAAAGGCAACAGTTGATGCTGGAAGGGAAGTGTACGGGATTTCAGCATTTTCCTTGAAGTGGAGTTATCAGTCCTTCTCCTTAACCTACTTCTCCTTCCCCTTCTCCTTAACCTACTTCTCCTTCCCCTTCTCCTTAACCTACTTCTCCTTCCCCTTCTCCTTAACCTACTTCTCCTTCCCCTTCTCCTTAACCTACTTCTCCTTCCCCTTCTCCTTAACCTACTTCTCCTTCCCCTTCTCCTTAACCTACTTCTCCTTCCCCTTCTCCTTAACCTACTTCTCCTTCCCCTTCTCCTTAACCTACTTCTCCTTCCCCTTCTCCTTAACCTACTTCTCCTTCCCCTTCTCCTTAACCTACTTCTCCTTCCCCTTCTCCTTAACCTACTTCTCCTTCCCCTTCTCCTTAACCTACTTCTCCTTCCCCTTCTCCTTAACCTACTTCTCCTTCCCCTTCTCCTTAACCTACTTCTCCTTCCCCTTCTCCTTAACCTACTTCTCCTTCCCCTTCTCCTTAACCTACTTCTCCTTCCCCTTCTCCTTAACCTACTTCTCCTTCCCCTTCTCCTTAACCTACTTCTCCTTCCCCTTCTCCTTAACCTACTTCTCCTTCCCCTTCTCCTTAACCTACTTCTCCTTCCCCTTCTCCTTAACCTACTTCTCCTTCCCCTTCTCCTTAACCTACTTCTCCTTCCCCTTCTCCTTAACCTACTTCTCCTTCCCCTTCTCCTTAACCTACTTCTCCTTCCCCTTCTCCTTAACCTACTTCTCCTTCCCCTTCTCCTTAACCTACTTCTCCTTCCCCTTCTCCTTAACCTACTTCTCCTTCCCCTTCTCCTTAACCTACTTCTCCTTCCCCTTCTCCTTAACCTACTTCTCCTTCCCCTTCTCCTTAACCTACTTCTCCTTCCCCTTCTCCTTAACCTACTTCTCCTTCCCCTTCTCCTTAACCTACTTCTCCTTCCCCTTCTCCTTAACCTACTTCTCCTTCCCCTTCTCCTTAACCTACTTCTCCTTCCCCTTCTCCTTAACCTACTTCTCCTTCCCCTTCTCCTTAACCTACTTCTCCTTCCCCTTCTCCTTAACCTACTTCTCCTTCCCCTTCTCCTTAACCTACTTCTCCTTCCCCTTCTCCTTAACCTACTTCTCCTTCCCCTTCTCCTTAACCTACTTCTCCTTCCCCTTCTCCTTAACCTACTTCTCCTTCCCCTTCTCCTTAACCTACTTCTCCTTCCCCTTCTCCTTAACCTACTTCTCCTTCCCCTTCTTCTTTCTCGTTAGCTGTCGCACATTTGCACAAATAACTTTAACAAAAACAGCAGTCATTTCAAGGCTCCATCCATTGTTGCACGATATATCATGCAGGGACACAGTGTCTCTCCTGTCACAAGTGAATGTAAAACAAGTCCGCAACATGTCAGTGCCTCTCATCATTGCCTTATCTTTTGTAACTGAAACAGACTCATCTACCGCAGATATACTCAAACGCAAAGCAACTATATTGTTCTACTATCAGTTTTACAATGATAGATAAGACCTTTATTAACTCTGTCGCTAATTTTAAACTTGATCTTAAATAACAAAAGTAAAATAAACAAGTTTACAATCACAAATACAAACTACATAATTACAGTTTTCTTTCCATTCGTTAAAGTGTTAAAATGTTACAAGCTTACCTGGAACAGAAATTCCTTGCTAAGTCCATATTCCGCTGCCCCTTTGTTGTAGGATTCAATGTTGCCCATAGCAATGAAAGGAGAACCTCCCTTCTTTTGGAAACTGACCTTGCCTTTTCCGTCACTTGCCAACAGTTTGTTGATCAGCCTAGTTGTCAAAAGTACATCATGAATTTACGATTTTTTTTTATTCGTAGGGACCATTTACACTGAGAATATAACATTAATTACATATTTGTAAATTGATTGCTGCTCCTTAGCTCATCTTTAAATATACGTGACCCGTGCAGGAAATCTGACGACCAGAGGTGAATGAAACACGTGAGATTGCAGATGTACAAGTAGCGTTCAGACAGTAATGCATCCCATCGTTTTTCTGAGCTAATAATGCAGATAGAAGCGTGACATTTTGTACACTTCAAATATGGCATGTGTTGAGTTGATTGTGTGTACCAAATTGCATCGTAATCGGTCAAATAAACTGCACTAAACAGTTGAAATGTAGAATGTTAGTAATTGCGTTATAAGCGGCGAATTGTGATATAATTTCTTGTTGCAGAGAAGAAAACGGTTCACAGGCGTCTATGTGATGTGTTCAAAAGTTTTGTATTTCAGAGAATCAAAGAATCAGGAAGTATAGATACGGAGCTGCTTGATCAGCCTCGCAGTGGACGTCCTGTCACTGCTAGCAACGCAGATATGTTGAAATGCGCCATGAGGACTTTATTCTTACTGATAGGCGAGTCACTACTCAACAACTGGCCTTACAGCTGTCAATCAACATTGGTAGTAAAATTCAGTTATAAAAACTTTCGGATTTTCTAAAGTTTGCGCAAGATGGGTTCCTCGAAGTTTCACAAATGGCCACCGATTGCAAATAAAAACAATTTCTTCTGAATTGTTGGAGCTTTTCAATGCTGATGGAGAGAATATTTTGGGCTAATATCGTTACAGGTGATGAAACCTGGGCACATCATTTTGAACATGAGACAGACAGTCCATGGAGTGGCATCACCCGCAATTACTACAAAGAACAAAATTTAAAGACAACTACTTCAGCTGGAAAGGTCATGATCACTGTCTGTTGGGACATTGAAGGTGTGATTCTTGTGGATGTGATGCCAGAGAGGAGAGACAATCAATTCACAAGCTTACATTAAGACTTTGGAAAAACTCAATCTACGTTTCAGCAGAGTTCTGCTGCACACGAATCCAGCAGACCTGCTTCTATTTCACGACAATGCGCGCGCACACAAGTCTGGCAGCACGGGAAGCAACCGCCAAATTGGGTCGGACTGTACTACCACATCCACTCTATAGTCCCGATTTGGGACCTCCTTATTTTCATCTGTTTGGTCCACTCAAAGATCAGCTCCGTGGGACAATGTTTGAAGACGATGAAGAAGTGATTCATGCAGCCAAGAAATGGCTAAATGATCAAGACAAAATCTGATATGGGCAAGGAATACATGCACTTGTTTTGCGCTGGCATAAAGCTGTGCACATTGATATGGATTATGTTAAATAATACAGATGTTTACATAACATATTCATGTATATTATGTAGAAATGTCATTCCTTTTGAATAAATAGCTCCTGAGGAAAACGATGTGGTGCAATAATTTCTGAACACCCCTCGTATCTTCACACAAGTAGATTAACAGACCTGCAGTGAATCTAGCGATCAACAGTTGGCTATCTCATTATTAATATTCCATCAACAAAGTATTTTCCCCTAGTGGGTACCGGGGTCCTTTACATTGGCTGAAAGAACAGTAGCACTACATAACGAATATTGTAAAAGGTGAATAAGGAGAGTTGTGTATCAATCAATCAATCAATCAATCAAAAACCTGTCAGCTTCATGGGGAGCATAGGGCAGCAATGAATACTCGCCAAGTCTTCCTATCATCAGCCATCTGAGTCAATTCTGTCCACGTCTTGTTTACTGTCTAAACATTTGCTTTCAATTCCATCTTCCATGAGTGTCTCGATCTTCCTCTACTTCTCTTGCACTCTTGGATTTCAGAACAGTTGTGTATGGGGCTAGCTATTTCGTTAAGTATTACAAATGGCTCCATTAACCAACACTACAAATGGCTCCATTAACCAACTCTACAAATGGCTCCATTAACCAACTCTACAAATGGCTCCATTAACCAACTCTACAAATGGCTCCATTAACCAACTCTACAAATGGCTCCATTAACCAACTCTACAAATGGCTCCATAAACCAACTCTACAAATGGCTCCATTAACCAACACTACAAATGGCTCCATTAACCAACACTACAAATGGCTCCATTAACCAACACTACAAATGGCTCCATTAACCAACACTACAAATGGCTCCATTAACCAACACTACAAATGGCTCCATTAACCAACACTACAAATGGCTCCATTAACCAACACTACAAATGGCTCCATTAACCAACACTACAAATGGCTCCATTAACCAACACTACAAATGGCTCCATTAACCAACACTACAAATGCACGCAAAGTGTTTTGACGCATGTTTCCTTCAGGAGGTCAACTGCTGTGGTGGCTCTATACTCTGGCAGGAGCGAAACAAGGACAAAGATGGCTGTCAAGAAATGATCAAAGAAAAGCGATACAAAAAGCAGTAAACTAAAATAAGAAAATAAAACAGATGAATAGAAATGCCATGATACAGACTCGTTGACGTCAGTAGTTCTGGTTTAAGCTCTCAATGTCACGTCGCCTTGTGGAAGTCAGTCCCACAGAGGTTATTCAACTCTCGACGTTTGGTGGCGGGTTACAGTGGCTTTTATTACATCCCGAGTTGCACTTCGAAAGGTGGACCGGGTCCTTCTATTTTAATGCATCACACGGCCTCTCTGTAAGTTTACCACAATCGGGATTCTCAAAGATCACAAGGAACACATGTCAATATTGCAGATTCTTTAGTGCATTTTCAAATATGAGAATATCAGATACAGAGAAGCCGTTTAAATGGCAACTAGACGGAAAGTGTTCAGTCTTTTTACGCGACCAAATTCACAATACAGAAATCCGGCGGCGAAACACCTTCAATTACGTCATAGATACTGCATTAAGATAGTAAAGGTGAGCAGAGCATGTTGGGAGTATTCCTGGTATCAGGCGGACAGGAAACAGAACGTCCTGGTGGTCTTACATCTTTAGGCATCCTCGCGGATATCCACAGATGAGATGTAGAGATTGCAGGAGTAAAGTCATTGGACCAACATGGACACCAAAACCAAAAGACCAACATGGGTTTCAACATTTGACTAGCTGGGCATCAAACACTAGATTTCCATAATTGAACACCAAGATTACAGATTACATATAATTCTGAAGTCTGATGACGCTATCCTATAACTTTAGTTAGCTTTCTTTTTGCATTTTCGTTTGTTCAGTACTTCTTGTTAAAAGAAACACAATTGTGCCTATCTTGAAAGAAGATTAACATACATATTGAAATAGTGTTAAGTTCTGCAAAAACAACACCACTGCACACGAAGGAGACCCATAGGTGCACAGTCTTAATGTGTCCAGCCATAGCCATGGTTTAGCCATACCTCATCCTCTCAGAGACCACACTTACTCAGATCACGTGGTTCTCTGCCCATTTGGTCTACTCATATGTGTGTTTCCTAATGTATGTACTAGATATGAAAGAGGATGTGTGTAAGTATGTGTATATACGTTTACATATATTTACTGGTATATAACACAATTCATGCAGACATTACGAACAAAAGATGTAGATTTTCCGTGCATCTGACGTCACAAACATGGCCACTGAACCATGGTCATCTGTAATAGAAAGTAGGCCATGACTGAACTTTGTTCTTATAAATAAACACGGAAAACCCGATTTTGAAAGAACGAATCTTTTTACCATATTTCTGATAATCTCTCAACTTTCAGGAAATTATTTCATCTGGTTCCAAAACAATAATTATATATCCAAAAGCATAGAAACATATTTGTTTGTTTTATGTTTTGTTTAAAAAAATTGAATTTTGTGAAGGTTAATTTATTAACCGACGCAAGACAAAACTGCATGCACATATAAATATTACAATCTATTAAATATAGACTGTATAAGGGAAGCTACTGTGAATAAAATAGTCATACTAGGTATGCTCACAGTGAAGAAAAGGGAAAGCACAAATGTGTACATTACAAAATAATAAACAGAAAAGACTTATGTACGGGCAAAGATAAATAAATTATACGACAATTAGGTGTTTAATGAAGGCAACACAGCTGTCCCAATAATTTACATTCACTTGTTAGTTATAAAGGACATAAATTCTGGTAATGGTAATACATTAAAAAAAAAAACGCCAGATTATTGTGTACACAGAAACGTGGTGTTATTATCCGTTCGGACTAGATAATTAGTTCTCTTTTGTGATTTCCTCCGTCCGATTAGCCGGGTCTGGATATCAGCTATAAGAATGTCACTACGCTTAAACCTGTGTCGTATTTCACGGCTAGTTCACACGGTTGAACTTCACGAAATTGGCGTGTGACAAATTTAGACAGTACTATCATGGACTGAACACAGCGTGTTAGTTCAAGGGAAGTAACAACGACATCATTAGTTTTAGTTTGTACATGGTTACGTCCCTTCTATCATTCTTTCCAAGTTTCAACTCACTTGCACCTAAACGACGATTGTCGCATTGGCTGTTGTAAGACTATATTGTGTGTTTGTTGGACAGAGTAACTTGAAACAAGAGTGTGTTTGTTGGACAGAGTAACTTGAAACAAGAGTGTGTTTGTTGGACAGAGTAAAATAAAACAAGAGTGTGTTTGTTGGACAGAGTAAAATGAAACAAGAGTGTGTTTGTTGGACAGAGTAAAATAAAACAAGAGTGTGTTTGTTGGACAGAGTAAAATGAAACAAGAGTGTGTTTGTTGGACAGAGTAAAATAAAACAAGAGTGTGTTTGTTGGACAGAGTAAAATGAAACAAGAGTGTGTTTGTTGGACAGAGTAAAATAAAACAAGAGTGTGTTTGTTGGACAGAGTAAAATGAAACAAGAGTGTGTTTGTTGGACAGAGTAACTTGAAACAAGAGTGTGTTTGTTGGACAGAGTAACTTGAAACAAGAGTGTGTTTGTTGGACAGAGTAACTTGAAACAAGAGTGTGTTTGTTGGACAGAGTCAAATGAAACAAGAGAGTGTGTCTTCTCCTTAGTGAACATAGTAACAATTTATCGCTGACCGCTCAACAGAAAAAAAATCCCAGTACTAATATAGTATTTTGTCCATACGTTGTTAAAGGTAATATTATGCAATGGAAATTCTATATCCATTAAAAATAACCAGACTTCGAACAATAAATAGATCATTGCTTCAAAAGCAATTTTATTTCGCGGACCGGCAGGAAATGTCTGCGGACCGGCTGCGGGCCGTGGACCAGCGGTTGGAAATTACTCTCTAGTGTACTCGATCCGAGGGTGAGGGCCATATCACATTTTTAAACGTTCAAGCGGTTTGACTTTAGCGGTATTGCACGTGGTGAGGCAAATGTTTCAGTCAAAGAAATAACGGATATCCTCTTTTTGCAAGCTTTGTAAAGACATGATCTGTACATCAATATTAGACATGCACTAACAGTTCTAACTAGCATTCCATATGAGGATCACACAAAATCGTGTATGTACTCACACTGAGCTCATAAATGCAAGAAAGCGTTAGCGAGCGAGCATGTTTAATTAGTCCATCAAGATAATTCAGACATTAAGAAGCAGTTCTGAAATGACAAAGCATGTAAAGTACAAGACATAAACTCAGAACATGACAAAAATCAGCCCCGTTATTTCATTCACAGATAACTAAACGAGTACATTAATTCATAGGGACCAGTTCTCTTCAACATGAACCTTTTATGGGTGAATACAGCTAAATGTGAAATGGTCGTTTCATAAAACCAACGCACATGTTACGAATCGCGCCGTGTCCAGTATAACAGACACTGTTTTATGTTCTTCTTTTCTTTTTGTCTCGTTGCGATCGTGTTAGTGCCTGCATCCTGAGTTATATCCAGTCGTTTCAGCTGATAGTCTTACCACTGGTCCAAGGTATCTCGGGACTAGAGAGTGAGGTTGATGATCAGCGCATTTGTTTCTTCGATATAATCCAAATACAGTGCAAGCTATATCATCCGGGCAAATATCGCTTGCTATGAACAACTTTCCATACATAAATATGTTTGTTTATGTGTATGTGTGCCTCCCATTTTGTCTATATCCCAACCAAGATACAAGATAAATGAAGGAACTCCTGGCTATTATGAGAGAATCTGAAAATTCAAAGTTGTATTGATTCTCAAAAACTGCTGGCCTTGTGTATTTGCAAACCCAAAGTCTATACCATCCACCAAGCATATTTAATTTGACATCTGACCGTCGGCTTAGGACAGAAGAACCAAGTCATCGGTACAATTACAAAAAGCCCGATCACTATATTACAAAGGCCTGATCACTAAATTACAAAGGACAGATCACTATATCACAAAGGTCAGATCACTAAATTACCTAAAATTAAGTCCATGTAATTGCGTCATTGTTGATTGATGTTGCAATATTACATACCAGCAGAAAGAGAAAGTGACCAGCAGAAAGAGAAATGGCGACAAGTGACATCCCTTTCTTACCCAGTTACACAGAACCGAACACCACATTTGCATACGTTTCATGTTTATGGCGGAGAACATTAGAGACTAAACAACTTCTAAAATGATTTTCTGTCTAAGCTGTCAAAAGCTTTTTTGCCGTTCTTGAATCAGATGTGTTCCATTCCACGCTCTGTTCAACAATTATGTGCAATGTAGCTGTCTGTTCTGCACAGAACCCGTTTTGTGGTAGGCAGGCCTGTTTGTCTCACACTTGTGCGCCAACGACTTTTAATCAATCTTTCTAGGATGATTCTGTTTAATATTATCCGAGGCATCGGTATTAATATTATTCCTGTATAGTTTATAAACTACTGCCCATCTCCCTTCTTTGACAACTTAATTTCATAGCCTTCCTTCCATTCAACCAGTATTTGACAAAATAATTTATACAACGTTCTTGTGGAATTTTCAATGTCCACTTTTATTGCTTCAGGTGAGATAACACCTGGGCCGGAAACATTACAATACCCCACAAGCAGTATAGTCTTCTGAATTTCTTTTGTGATAAGTGTCTCGCAATTATCACGTATATCCGTTTACTTTTTGAATAGTGAACCTACGTTCTCTCACTCCCCAAACCTACCCTAACTACGTTCTCTCGCTCCCCCACTAATGTAGTCACAATCGGAGTGATATATCAACTACTGCAGTGAACGCTTTTGGCAAGGTGTGTAAAATGATTATTCAGCCTAACCTACATGTCCAGGATGTGTTGAGTGTTGAACTAGTCCCACCTACATGTCCAGGATGTTTTCAGTGTTGAACCAGTCCCACCTACATGTCCAGGATGTTTTCAGTGTTGAACCAGTCCCACCTACATATTCAGGATGTTTTTAGTGTTGAACCAGTCCCACCTACATGTCCAGGATGTGTTGAGTGTTGAACTAGTCCTACCTACATGTCCAGGATGTTTAGAGTGTTAAACCAGTCCCACATACATATCCAGGATGTTAAGAGTGTTAAACCAGTCCCACCTATATGTCCAAGATGTGTAGAGTGTTAAACCAGTCCCACCTATATGTCCAAGATGTTTAGAGTGTTAAACCAGTCCCACATACATATCCAGGATGTTAAGAGTGTTAAACCAGTCCCACTTATATGTCCAGGATGTTGAATACTTCTTGTTAGTTTTGAAAGTTAACTGTCCTTTAGACGAACTACGAATCTACGCCCCGTTCGACAAGCCATTTTCACTTTATCAGCTTGTATAGTTTAGACAAAGCTGTCCCTTTATATTACAAGGAATCATTTCTGGAAAAGGCAAAGCAACTGAACAATACACGAGAAAGTGCCCTTACATAACACAATGGACCGGTTTCGTGGCCAAAGTTACAAATAACAATATTAGTACATCTTTCCCAATACCTTACTATCTTCTGCATGTCTCGTGTGACGTTGTCTTCTTATCTCTATTGGAAATACCCACATTGCTTTATTTTCTTTTTCTGTCTCGCCCCAGCGCAAGGCTTATTCAACTTTCTGCTACATTTATCAAAGCTTTTTACCTTTGTTTTGGATAATTAGTCCTTGCTTCTTCTTTGATATTCGTCCTGAAAGGGTTGTTGTGTTGAAGTTTGCTGCATGACTGCACTATCTGCGCTTTTCGTCTCTGCATATTCAGTTTCAGCTCGGCAGTTTTCTGATCGAATTCGTGTTCCCTCTTCGTTTCCTATTCTCTTACCTAGACTACATTATTGCATCGGTTTTCAGTCGGGCATTGGGGGGGGGGGGGGGAAATTGGGTTTTGGTCAGATAAGATTCGTCGATACTGGTACAATCTACCAGCATGAGTCACTGACTCAGAAGTAAGCAGTCAAACATGAGTTGCTGACCCTTACCCTGATGTAGGTAGCCAGCTTGGAGATACTGAATCTGACCAAGATGGAAGCAGTTAACTTTGAGTTACAGATCCTGATGGAAGCAGCCAACTATGAGTTACAGATCCTGATGGAAGCAGTTAACTATGAGTTACAGATCCTGATGGAAGCAGCCAACTATGAGTTACAGATCCTGATGGAAGCAGTTAACTATGAGTTACAGATCCTGATGGAAGCAGCCAACTATGTGTAACCTTGATGCAAGCAGCCAGCTATGACCTTGATGCAAGCAGCCAGCTATGATCTTGATGCAAGCAGCCAGCTATGACCTTGATGCAAACAGCCAGCTATGATCTTGATGCAAGCAGCCAGCTATGACCTTGATGCAAGCAGCCAACTATGAGTCGCTGATCTTGATGCAAACAGCCAGCTATGACCTTGATGCAAGCAGCCAACGTTGAGTCGCTGACCTTGATGCAAGCAGCCAGCTATGACCTTGATGCAAGCAGCCAGCTATGATCTTAATGCAAGCAGCCAGCTATGAGTCGCTGTCTACTTTCAGCGCCTTTGCTGATCTGATCATGAGTTCTGATCTGCCATTAAGGTAGAGCCTACTAATGTATTCCGTTATGTTCTCTTTTATATTATTCATTTCTATAAATGGCTCCTTCCTTTGATTTAACATTTCCATTAACATTTTGCAATCTCATTATTTATTTGTGCATAGAAAACACTTCCACCCGAATGGTGCATGGGAAGGGAAGACCAGAATGGCACCACTGCAACTTTCAATAAAAGAGTGTTGTGCATGGTACTAGCATCACTGTCTCGAGAAAATGTAAGTATTTTGATACAGACTTCCAGGTGACAGGTTGGTTTTTATGGAGCGCATGGGGAACCAAATGATGGGGCGTCGTGTTTGTGCTGCACTTTGAGTTCCCAGCTCATGTTATTTAGTCATTAGATTGTCTTTGTTTATTATGTCACTATGGACCTTTCCTCACATATTTCTCCCCTTCTTCTCAAATCAGTTCACAACACGTCATTAGAAACAGCTAGATACATCCAACTAGATTATTATAAATATATTTATTTTTACATTTTCATCTTTATAAATTCTTCAGATTGTGCATCCCTCATTTGGGTTCTAGCGTTAAAAGTACATCTGGGATGTGAATGTTGTTTACTGTAATACATATAGATATCAAAATCTTGTAACATTTCTGCTTATATATATTTCTTTTGTCATTCTGTAAGCAATGCTGACAAAAACACCAAAATATCAAGGTTACAACGACCAACTAACAGTCAAATCATTGGAAATACAGGTAGCAAGATAAAGGGAAGCAGAGCAGTCAAGCATTTCAAGTATTTAGAAATGCAGCAACATAAATAAACTAGAACATCTATTAAGCAAATAATCTACTGTAATTGCTATTCTCCCAAAAGTAAAGATTACGTTACGACATCAAACCAAAAACCAGTGCCATTAATTTATTATATTCTTCCAAATGAAGCTAGTACTTTTATTTATTCATTGAAATATTTTTTGACAATAGATTTAAGCCCAGCAAGTCTATTTCCGAAATGTACAATGCTACAGTTGAAATATATGTACGCTTTGAATATAGTAAATTAAAACTCCACAAGGATTATGGACATTAGATTACACTAAATGTACGTAACGTATGATTTAACACTGTAATGATGTTCTGCCATTGAAGCGCCTGAGTTCCCTACACGGCCTAAACACAGATCATGCCATGGCTGTTCAATGCTTAATGTCAAGAACAACGCCATCACTTACTTGCACAACAAAACACCGTCTCTCAACGCCCTGTGCAACTCCTTCTGTGACTGGTCTTTCTGGAAAATAGGTTCAGGATAATAATGCTTTCTGGGAAATAGGTTCAGTATAATAATGCTTTCTGGGAAATAGGTTCAGTATAATAATGCTTTCTGGGAAATAGGTTCAATATAATAATGCTTTCTGGGAAATAGGTTCAATATAATAATGCTATCAGAAAGTCAGGTCATAGTAAAGATAGGAAGGTATTTCAATGGGAAAAATCAAGTAACTAAAAGGTTGTGTAAGCTGATAACTAGCTGCAAAACAACAATCAAAAGCAACGACGCGCACACCTGTTAGCGCATACCTTCTTCTTCCTTTTCGCTTAATCTGTTTTGTCTTTCAGGGTCAGGTTATGAAGAGATTTCTAGAACGAGTCCTATTGTGTGCCTTGTTCATTGTGACATTCACTGTCTTAGATAGCCACCTTTTTCGTGGTCGGCCTTTGGCATTTGAAATTCGTTGTATATATATATATATAGCATTACTTGCTGGAGAAAGAGAGAGAGAGAGAGAGAAGGAGAGAGAGGGAGAGGGAGAGAGAGGGAGAGAGGGAAGGAGAGAGAGAGGGGGAGAGAGGGAAGGAGAGAGAGAGAGGGAGAGAGGGAGAGGGAGAGAGGGAGAGGGAGAGAGAGAGAGAGAGAGGGAGAGAGAGAGAGATGGGTGAGGGGTGCTGTGTGGTGGTTGTCTTATTACGTGACCAAATCATTTTAGTTGTTGTCTGTTGATGTAGTCTAATACTGGTGTTGTTCCCCCCAGCATCATGATGCCATCGTGTCTGATCCTGTCACTCCTTGTTATACTTAATTATTTTCGCAGGCCTTTCATTTCGGCTGTTCCGATTTGTCGTTTCTCATTTGACTTTGATAGCATAGTGTCTGGACGAAAGTCGAATTGTATAAAGCTCTTGTGGTAGTTATTGTCACGTGCTTGCAATTTAGTGTTGGTCTTAATTGTCCAATGATCGGATTTAACTATTTGCATCTTTGTTTATGAGTACCATGTGTGGATAAATTCGAGAAGAAATGTTTGTATCCAAATGTTGATTTTAAAGAACACATTGGCACAAATGTTTAAAGTTATGCCCCATACGACGTTGGTCCGGGCAATGTTAGACTTCAGATACGTCCGTGGACCAATGGGAACAGAAGCAGCGAGCCTAAAATACGGTAGTGAAAGCAACGCGACAGGTGTATCTCATACATATGTCTTGATAGTCAAAATAAACGCCTCTATAACTAGTCTTTGTATTTTCTATACTGTACTTTATATCGTTATTGTAATGAGAACCTTCCCTACTTACAAAAAGAAAGTTTACCGTTTACCTCTAGTCCTATAGAGAAGTATCAAACCTCGTGAATCTCGCGTCTCTTAACTCTAATCATAGACATTTGACTAAAACCACATTTTAAGCGCTGTTTCAGGACTATATTTTAGTAATCCAGACATCACTCGCAGGATCAGCCTTACGGCGTCATCCATCAACCTACAGAGTTTGCTTGGAATGCATTGCCAAGGGAGGTAGTGGAGGCAGGGACAGTTAATGCATTTAAGAATAAACTGGATGCGCATAGCTTTTAGAGCAAGGTGATGTAAATGTAACTGGTTGTATACAGACTCTAGAGGGTCTTCTAAACTAGTATAAAGACGTTAAGTTAAGTTAAGTTAAGTTAAGCAGAGGGTCTACCAGAAAACCAAGCTGCGCCTCTTTAAATCCGTTAACCGGGGCGGTCTTGCAGGAAGTAACTCGAGGAGTTCCACGCGCGCAACCAATGATGTACCATTGCAGTGAGATGACAAGAACTAGTCACCAACATAGAGGTCTCCCAAAGAACACAACTCAAGGGCATTCCATAAACGCTTGATCGGTGCTGCCCCTCTGTCATTGGCCGTGACCAGCTTCTATACCTGTACCTTGAAATAAGGGACAGGAAAATATCCCACCCCTCATGAAGTCGTCCTTAGAGCCACCTGCGTAACACCTGGCTGAGACACATCGCCTCCACTCTATTTGCTCAGCACGCTGTCTGGAACTTTGCCACAAACATTGACCATGACCTACTTGTCCTACAGAGGAAAGCTTGAACCAGTTTTACTTTATCACAGGTATCAAACATCAACTTAAGTTACAAGAATAACTTCTCTTGTATATTTTATTTTAATTGTCCATTTCAAGTTCATTTTTGTACATTTAATCTATTGTGCTTAAACCATTCAACCGGTAGATGATCTTAGCTTAAGACCTGTCTCTTATTTCTTATCAGTTATGATTCGCAAGTTGCCATCAAATTAGTTTCAACATTTTTCTATTGTACCTGCTCTGTTTTCTATGTTATCAGGTCATATATAAAAACAATGTTCGACCAGTACCATGTCCAGCTGCTGAGGCGTGCAGCCAAGCCTCGACCAGTGCTGAAGGGGAAACTGCTATCTGCTGGAGCCATGTAGAACGGGATCGGCCCTCCCACTTCCCCCCCCCCCCCGCCGACCGATGGGAGACCGTTGTTACACGTAACTGATTTAAGCATGATCTAGTGAGCCGGAACTTCCAGGCCCAGTCGAACCACGGGACCTAACACAGACAGGCGGCGACGGACCAGAGAGTTTGGGATGGAGGGAAGGCTCGTCACTGTAGAGCCCTCGACATTGCGGACAAGATCAAACCCCCGGATACCAAGGTTATGTCGCTCATTGCGCATGCGAAGGGCATCGAGTCTTGATATGTCCTGTTAAAATAGTCCAAGTCTGTGAACCATACAGGAGGACAGGAATCACGCACGTCTGATAGGTTCGTATTTTGAATCTGACACACACAGAGAGAGAGAGAGAGAGAGAGAGAGAGAGAGAGAGAGAGAGAGTGAGAGAGAGAGTTTACTATTATTCCACACGCGCCGATACTCGTTTTTATCGGAGGCAAGAAGCCTGTTAATATTGCAACCGAATAACGACAGAGGCTATCGCTCTAACAGTTATGACAATACTACGTCACAAGGACTACATGAATCATGAACAATACAACTTACAATGAGATTTTCTTCGCCTGCGTTCACAGCGTTGATCCACACGGCAACGGCATTCATGGTTCCCGCTGCCTCTTCCTGGTCGTATCTCTGTGAACATAATTACAATTTTCAACTAAACCTGTCTTAACTATTTCATTCTTCTTCTTCTTCTTCTTCTTCTTCTCCTTCTTCTTCTTCTTCTTCTTCTTCTTCTTCTTCTTCTTCTTCTTCTTCTTCTTCTTCTCCTTCTTCTTCTTCTTCTTCTCCTTCTTCTTCTTCTTCTTCTTCTTCTTCTCCTTCTTCTTCTTCTTCTTCTTCTTCTTCTTCTTCTTCTTCTTCTTCTTCTTCTTCTCCTTCTTCTTCTTCTTCTTCTCCTTCTTCTTCTTCTTCTTCTTCTTCTCCTTCTTCTTCTTCTTCTTCTCCTTCTTCTTCTTCTTCTTCTTCTTCTTCTTCTTCTTCTTCTTCTTCTTCTTCTTATTGTTGAGATTCTAATTTTTCTGCCTTTCTTCTTCTTGTTCTTGTATTTCTTGTTCTTCCTCTGAACACCATGAAAAAAAACTGGAATTGCCATGTTAAGAGTTATAAAGCAAGCAAATCCCATTGTTATACCCAATTTAAGACAGGAAAGGCTTCAGATAGCTTTTCATCATTCAGTCGTCATGAAGTCATTAGATGAAAATGTCGAGGCAGCCTAATTTCCCATGATCTTCCAGAGTCCGTTCTGGTTGACAGTGTCAATGAGTTATGTGAGGTCAACAAAATTTAAATATACGTCACGATGCTGTCACGCCATATCTCTTGGACTTGACATACTGCAAATATCAGGTCGACTGCTCCGCGAGGCCCTCGGAAACCAAGCTCTCTGGGAGTAACTCCTACTCAAGATGATTTCTTTAACGGTTGAACAAAATTTGAGCCTGAATTCTGTCAGGGATTCCCTTATGGTTATCATAGGATTGAAGATTGCCCTTGCGCTTGTACATGGGGACAGTGGTGTCATCTTTCCGTTCCCACAGCATATGTCTTTTTTCCAAAATGAAGCAAAACATGTATTTTAGCTTGTGGAGTAGCATGGGGCCTACTGCTCAGTAAACGTCGGTAGGTATAGCCTCTAACAAAAGGGATTTACCGCTGGACAATGATTGCTTTCTTGACTTCATCTGGACTGTTTGAAGTGCCGAGCCTAGAGTTGCTTGAGACTTGTGGCGAGCGTGATATGACGTGTTCGCTGATGGTTTAATAATAATTTAGAGGACCAGTTGAATGACCTGACAGCCCTCCAGAATCTGGTCCTTGTTAGTGAGTGGTTCTGTGTGATCAACAATTAAGACAGAAGATGAGTGATTCGTTAAACCGTGTTGAGTCATTTATGTCTTAATATCTCAGGGTTTCTACCAGTTTGTTGCTAAACCAGCATTTTTCTAGGCCTTTTCTTGATTATGTTTACGCATATTAGTGAAGGTTGCCTTTTTTGAGTTTATGGACGGATCATTATGATTTATTATTATTATATTGTTATTACTATATCCATATTGTAACGAACTAGTTCTCAAGACTTCTTCTTTAGTTCGTAGGAAAATCTGAGGTCTATATCTGCAATGTTGTCTTTTGAATAAACTTCACTGTCTTTTATAGTTCACAAACAGGTCCATAATGTTTCATCAGATCTGTGCTGTAGAATAACCGGGCAGAAAATAATGCTATCGTACTCGAATTTGTATGTCTTTACATAATTAATTATGTAAATTACATGAAATTAAGTGCTTCTTATGCCTAGCTCCTTGAAACATCTTCCGAACCTTTCTATTATCATAATAATAATAATAATAATAATAATAATGTGAGCAGGATGTCCGTTTCATTCCACAGGAACAATAACCCGACGATTACAGCTGACCAATTACAAGATGCTGCCACTACCTCCACTGCTGAAGAGGTCTCTGCAGCAGTAAGCTTTACACGATGAGATCACTAGTCCCTAGAACATCATCATGTAACATGTCCTTTGTAGAACGTTGCTTCCATCACAGACTGTTTGAAAGAAACTCTTTCCCTTGCCAAAACTCCAACCTAAGCCCCAGTCATACCAAGGCATATCGTCTTCTTGGTCTGCCTAGTACCATACCTTCCATCACTGTTCTCTCAAGACCGTTGTGTCTCTTGTTGTGACCAAAGTATTTACATTTTCTAGCCAAAATGGAATTGATAAACCAGCTCTCGTCTATGTTCAACTCTTGCCGAATATCTACATTTGTCTTTTTCTCCGTCTAGAGTATTCTGGGGATCTTTCTGTAACATTTTGACTCGGATTCGATTCTTTGTCTGGAAGTTTTGGTAATCGTCCATGGTTCGCAGCCATTAGGTGCCACATGAAAAAACACAGGCTCTTAAGACTTTTACTTTTGTCCTAGAACAACTTAATTTAAAAACACTTTATAACACGCTGATTGGTAGGTTGAAGTGGTTATACTCTGTCCTCATCCAGAACTTCTCTGATGTAGAATGAAAATAATAATATTAATAATAATAATAATAACTTCTAATCACACATATTTTATAACAATTTGGCCCTTATCTGTTGTTTGTAATACAAATTAAATGTTTTCTTTGCTCCATTAAAATCGGCGTCACTGCTCTTCCGGTAGACCAGTAAGTACTCCGTCTCTCTCAGTGTAGATGCTGTGAGTTCCTATAGTTCGCTGATTGTACACACTCTTGCTCCCACATCTTACACGCCCCTCTCTTCAGTACAGTATCTCGAAAATCATCTATTGTTTTGTCATATATTTCTAATGGGATATTCTTGCACAAACAGCTCAAATGTTGGACACGGGGCTGCAAATCTTTTAGGTGACATTTATTGTTGAGTAATGACAGTGATTATTGTGACAATGATGGTGAAAATGATGATGACAATGATATTAACAATGACAATGACAATGAATGTGACAATGACAATTAGGCATCCTGCTCACATATTCCAACTTCTTTTCAATGTCAGCTCCCAGACCAGATTTCTTTGCTCTGTTTTCTGCCATTTTTGTTGATTAAACAGAATTTGTGGAATGCTGAAAAAGAAAATAAACTAATAAGTTAAATCAAATAAGTGAAGTTACAACACTCAAATACACCTAATGACATCCGTGCTACACCCGCGCTACATCTGCGCTACATTAGTGCTAGTAAATGATAAAGTAGGCTTGCCACCAGCAGTAAATGATAAAGTAGGTTAGCCACCAGCAGTAAATGACAAAGTAGGCTTTCAAACAGCAGTAAATGACAAAGTAGGCTATCACCCAGTAGTAAATGACAAAGTAGGCTAGCCACCAGCAGTAAATGACAGAGTAGTCTAGCCACCAGCAGTAAATAACAAAGTAGTCTAGCCACCAGCAGGAAATGACAAAGTAGGCTATCAACCAGCAGTAAATGACAAAGTAGTCTAGCCACCAGCAGTAAATGACAAAGTTGGCTATGAACCACCAGTAAATAACAAAGTAGGCTAGCCACCAGCAGTAAATGACAAAGTAGTCTAGCCACCAGCAGTAAATGACAAAGTTGGCTATCAACCAGCAGTAAATGACAAAGTAGTCTAGCCACCAGCAGTAAATGACAAATTAGTCTAGCCACCAGCAGTAAATGACAAAGTTGGCTATCAACCAGCAGTAAATGACAAAGTAGTCTAGCCACCAGCAGTAAATGACAAAGTAGTCTAGCCACCAGCAGTAAAGGACAAAGTAGTCTAGCCACCAGCAGTAAATGACAAAGTAGTCTAGCCACCAGCAGTAAATGACAAAGTAGTCTAGCCACTAGCAGTAAATTACAAAGTTGGCTATCAACCAGCAGTAAATGACAAAGTAGTCTAGCCACCAGCAGTAAATGACAAAGTTGGCTATGAACCACCAGTAAATAACAAAATAGGCTAGCCACCAGCAGTAAATGACAAAGTAGTCTAGCCACCAGCAGTAAATTACAAAGTAGTTATAGCAGCCACACACCCAAAAAAAACAACCCAAACTCCCAAAAGAAAATCTTTTCAGAATGTGGATACTTTCTCTATTAAAACCATAAAGATGATATATTGTGTCTATTCGAATGTCCTGGCTGGAAATCTTATTGTCAAACACCAAGTACTTTCTACCGCAAAATGTTGCGCGACCCCGTTTTCTGCCTGTACTTGCATTACTTGGGAATGAGTTCACCCGATAGGTATGTGTTTTATGTTGCTATTCCTATGCAATTGATTCTTTTCTTTTTAAGTACTTGCTTCCACTACAGTGCTAAATATAGTAACACAATCGCACATTCGCGATATAGCTGCACGAATTCCTGCACACAGCGTGAGCGTTAAGTAGAGGCGAAAGTGAGCGGGGATTTATGTGCTACGTGCAACGAATGATTACATTTTCTTGTGGTTTTTATGGGAATTAGGTGTTGCCTCGATTTCGTTCTAAACATTTTCATAGAAGATGTTCGTTCTTGGGCAATCATTATGTGTTCAACTTTTCTAGCAAACAGGGCACAGGCATGCCTTTCGTGGCGAGTTTTATTTTGTGAGAATAGACATCAGTTTAAAGAAGGTGATGAAACTTGCAGACAGAGAGAACAAAAAGTGAGAATCGAAGAATTGTTTTGGGAGAACGTAGGGAAAGTATAAATAGACTGACGGATAGAATGACGAACGTGCATTTCTACATAAAAACACAGAGACACACAGATTTAACTATAGACAAACAAGCATACATTAAGCGGATAGACACACATGCAGACATATATATATATATATATATATATATATATATATATATATATATATATATATATATATATATATATATATATATATATATTGACACATAGACAGACTGTCGCCAAGAAGAGACGACAGAAACAACCAGCAATTAATGGTCAGCCAAACAAACAGAAACGCGCGCGCACACACACACACAAATATATATGTATATATACGAGGCGTGTTCAAATGAAATCGGACCAAACTGCAGAAAGTGAACATTCGTACGATGCGCATGATGACATCACTTCTGGTGTAACCAGCACATGAAAACCGTATAGTTTGCAAAATTTCATTATCCTCCGACTCGTAGTTTCCTAAGCAGACCGTTGCAAAAATGGAGTGTGTGAGACGAAATCCGTTCAGTTGATCAGCGAGCGTTGATTCGGTTTCTAACAGGTGAAGAATGTCGACCAGTTGACATTCATTGCAGAATGTAGGCAGGTATGATGACAAGAATGGTATGTCGAAGACAACAATGAAGAACTGGACAACAATGTTTAAAGAAGGACGTGAGTTAACGAAACATATTCAGAGAACAGGTCAGGCGCATATTGTTGCGTTAACCAACGGTCTTCTTTCAACATCGTTGTCCAGTTCTTCACTGTTGTTTTTGACACATTTTTTTCACCATACACTGCCTGCATTCTGCGATGAATGTCAACTGGTCGACATCCTTCGGCTGTTAGAAACCGAATCATCGCTCTCTGATTAACTCTGAACGGATTCCGTTCCGTATCACATTCGCCGAGTTTTCAACGGTCTGCTGAGGAAAGCTCAGGTAGGCATATTATATATATATATATATATATATATATATATATATATATATACACACACACACACACACACACACTCACACAGACAGACGATAGATAAATAGATAGATAGATAGATAGATAGATAGATAGATAGATAGATAGATAGATAGATAGATAGATAGATAGATAGATAGATAGATAGATAGATAGATAGATAGATAGATAGATAGATAGATAGATTATGCAATATAAAGACCTTCGTCATATATAAAACTCCTACTTTCTGTCTGGTCCCTCAGTTCTACTTTCTGTCCGGTTCCCCAGTTCTACATTCTGTCTGGTTCCCCAGTTCTACTTTCTGTCTGGTTCCCCAGTTCTACTTTCCGTCTGGTTCCCCATTTCTGCTTTCTGTCTAGTTCCATTGTTCTACTTTTTGTCAGGTTCCCCAGTTCTACTTTCTGTCTGCTTCCCAAGTTCTACTTTCTGTCAGGTTCCTCAGTTCTACTTTCTGTCCGGTTCCCCAGTTCTACTTTCTGTCCGGTTCCCCAGTTCTACATTCTGTCTGGTTCCCCAGTCCTACTTTTTGTCAGGTTCCCCTGTTCTACTTTCTGTCTGGTTCCCCAATTCTACTTTCTGTCAGGTTCCCCAGTTCTACTTTCTGTCAGGTTCCCCTGTTCTACTTTCTGTCTGGTTCCCCTGTTCTATATTCTGTCAGGTTCCCTAGTTCTACTTTCTGTCTGGTTTCCCATTTCTACTTTCTGTCTGGTTCCCCAGTTCTACTTTCTGTCTGGCATAGTTCTACTTTCTGTCTTGTTCCCCAGTTCTACTTTCTGCATTGTTCCCCAGTTCTACTTTCTGTCTGGTTCTACAATTCTACTTTTTGACTGATTCCATAGTGCTCATTGTTTGGTCTCACGATTTTACATTTGTTTTTGCTTGACAGTTAAACCGTTTGCCTGGTTCCACAGATTTAACATGCCTCTTTAGTTATACTTTATTCAGTTCCATAAATGTATTTTTTCTAGTTAGGGAGTTCTACTTTTTGTTTATGCTACAGTTTTAGATTTTGCCTCGTTCCACAATTTAACCTATTTACTTTTATTTCACCTATCCATTACTTCTTTTAAACTTCTAGAAAAAGAATCGAGTCTTTCGAGTCAAAATGTTACTGAAAGATCCATGGACGAAGAAAACGACATATAGACAAGTGTTGAACATAGAGGAGAACTAGTTTATCAATTCATTTTGGCCAGAAAATTTAAATACTTTGGTCACATCAAGAGACACAACGGTTTTTTGGAGAACAGTGATGAAAGGTATGGTGCCAGGCAAAAGAGGCAGTGATAAATCAAGAATACAAGATATCCAGGGATATCATAAATCAAGAATACAAGATATCCAGGGATATCATAAATCAAGAATAAAAGATTTCCAGGGATATCATAAATCAAAAAGACAAAATATCCAGGGATATCTGGGTATTACTGTGGCAGAGGCTGGTATTTTGACAACGGAAATAGTTTCTTTCAGAGAGACAGTGATGGGAGCGACGATCTGTGAAGGGCATGCTACATGATGAGTGATGAATTATTTGTTTGATCCATATAATTTTGTTTCTGCTGTTCTGAGGTTTTTCTTGTCTGATTTGTTCCACAATTCTGCTTTTCTTCTGCTCTGCAGTTTTACTTTTTTATTTGATTCACGATGCTGGCCTTCTATAGTTCTAAGTTTTCTTTTTTCTTCTGTTACATGATTTAGTATTGCGTCTGTTCCGTAGTTCTATATTTGTGTCGAATTTATTATAATAAAATAACTGCACAGATCAATAGTTTCTAAGAAATAGAAAGACTGACGGAAAAATATATGAACTCTCAAACGTTTTTTCAGATTTAGCGAGAGGAGACGCACTGTTGCACAATGGCGGGGTATTTGAAAATCAACCACAAGAAAAAATCTAGGATTCCTATAATGTTACTCAATGGTCCCACTTACCCGAACAAAGGAAGCATACTGCAGTTTACCCAAACTAATACAAATATACGTTATGTTAACAATAATCCTAATGTACATACAAAAAGCTTTACATACACACAAAAGTATTGCATAAATACAAAAGCGCTACAATAAAAACAAAAGCTCGAAAATGTGTCTGCTCGATCGTATATGAAGTGTCGCTATATGAAGTGTCGCTATATGAAGTGTCGCCATATGAAGTGTCGCTATATGAAGTGTAGCTATATGAAATGTCACTAAATGAAATGTCGCTATATGAAATGTCACTAAATGAAGTGTCGCTATATGAAATGTCACTATATGAAGTGTCGCTATATGAAGTGTCGCTATATGATGTGTTGCTATATGAAATGTCACTATATGAAGTGTCGCTGTATGAAGTGTCGCTATAACAGAGGAGTTGAGCATTCCCTTCTCAAGATGACAGCAGGAAACAGTGAAAGTCGAAGTCTGCAAATTTCACGTGAGCTCTGGTCTTTCAAAGCAAACGTGGTTAATACTCTACTACTGAAACATGGTACTACTCCTCTGGGATTAACAAGTCATCGGTTATTATTATTGAGTAAGTTTTGAAATAGTTAAGATTGAGATACATGAAACCGGCAGATCCTTAGCAGAAAGTCCTTCTTACAACCGGTAACCTATTTGACTGCTAAAGGTTTCTTGACATGTACGGTTCATTGTCATTACTTTACGTACGTGGAGGGGCGATTGCACCGAAAAAAAACTTGGTGCATGCCAAACTGAAAACGGCGGGATTCTTCTTCTTCTTCTTCTTCTTCTTCTTCTTCTTCTTCTTCTTCTTCTTCTTCTTCTTCTTCGTTCGTTCTTAATCTCCCACTACCAAACCCTGAAAAGGCTTAAGTAGCGGAATGTAGTTCAGACAACGGAATGCGTTGTGTCGTAGTTTACAGCTTGGCTGCGATATTTGCACCTTTCGGTCCAACTCATCCGACTTCAGCAAGCATTTTTTGAGTACCCGGTTAGCATTCCCTCTTCAATCCCTTCTCCTTAGCCAGTCTGCCCCGCTGCAGCCTGTTATCCAGGATCACCGCGTGGAGGTGTAGAAGGGTCTTGGCAGCTATGGTTCGCTGGCCCTGACGCTAGCAGGCAGCTATGGGTCGCTGACCACTGCAGCTCATGCGCTGCTCAGCATCTTGATCCCGGAATTCGAACCTGGTTCTTCGGAATTGTGAAACGGACGTTTCACTCTTAGGCCACGCAGCCTCGAAGATTGAAATAGAGTAAGCATAACATCTGGTCAGGCAAAATATGTTGGTCAGGCAATGTCAGGGTCAGGCGAAATATACTGGTCAGGAAATGTCAGGGTCAAGCGAAATATACTGGTCAGGAAATGTCAGGGTCAGGCGAAATATACTGGTCAGGAAATGTCAGGGTCAGGCGAAATATACTGGTCAGGAAATGTCAGGGTCAAGCGAAATATACTGGTCAGGAAATGTCAGGGTCAAGCGAAATATACTTGTCAGGAAATGTCAGGGTCAGGCGAAATATACTGGTCAGGAAATGTCAGGGTCAAGCGAAATATACTGGTCAGGAAATGTCAGGGTCAGGCGAAATATACTGGTCAGGAAATTTCAGGGTCAAGCGAAATATACTGGTCAGGAAATGTCAGGGTCAAGCGAAATATACTGGTCAGGAAATGTCAGGGTCAGGCGAAATATACTGACCAATACTCCCACCTCACTTCCACACAGTTCTCACAGGAAACAGGCTGTTTCATGGCAGTCTGGTTAACGAAGTGAGAGATCGAAGTGATCACTGTAGTAGTGATTGACACGCAGATGAAGCTAAGCATAGTATAACTGCCTAGAGGACCACGATCTACCATCATCAACACGCTCGGGATGTAACGAAAACTACTGTCACCCGCCACCTGACGCTCCTTTTTCATGGCGCACAAACGAGTAAACATTCTCATTATGGGAATTCAACAACAACAGCAACAAACATATGTGATATAAACTACGAAGTTTTAAAACTTTCGCAACATATGTTTTCAATTCTGTGACACACCAAAGTGCCGCGTCATACTGGTTGAGAATTTCTGATTTAGACATGTCAGGGTTTAATCAAACTCTTTCTGGTCATCTGACAAAACGTTGACCAAATTAGCAAGAAATATGATAATTTTGGAAGCTAATATCTTAAGGATACGGGCTGCTAAATAGAGACAATATGTACAGAGATGAGTGGTCGCACCGCTATCCTTGTAGCATTGGACCTAATCGTTGGTCCACCATAAAGTAGCCAAGTCAAGCGTATGATTCCCAAAAATCAACGGTTGTAGCGACCATCGACCGTAAGTCTTGGCCGACTGGCCAAACTACATATTCTCCCTTGTAAGGAGCGGTTCACATGTAAAATAGACTTTATGGTCAAGTAAGACAGTTTCCCTAAGAGAGATAAACCTAGCAACAAATAACTACTGACGTGCAGCACGGCTTGGGACAGTCAAAGGCTAGGACAGCAACTTCCTTAAATATATACCGGCTTCAGAAAACAGTACTTCATAGTTGACTGTTTGTGCCATTGATGCGCTCTTATACCTGAACACTGTTAGGTAGTCCCCCATCGCAAGCGAGGATGACGACATTGTCAGACCGTTTTTGTCTTGATGATGTAACTTGCGCTGTATTTGACATATAGTGAGAAAGAAACTACGCTTGTCATCAACCTCACTCTCTGGTCCCGAGCTACCTTAGGCCAGTGGCAAGACATAAATGAAGACGAATGGAGGTAATTCAGGATGCAGGCACTGTAAAGTCTTTTCAACAAAGCATGCGGTTCATGTCACACTTCCGCTATCCTCATAATTGAATCAAGTTTACATGACAGCACGCCTGGCACTTATAAATCAAGTTATCATAGCCCATCAGTATACCACCTCCTTAGATTCAGACTGTTTACATGTGCACATATAACACATCTACCTCGGATTTCAATATTGATCGGAATGTCCCTGGTAAGAATGTCGTAATATGATGTCTGCGACGTGTTAACTAACCTGCGTCGCCGAAAATGGGGATTAAAATGAATCTTTCCTTTGTTGCGTTCAAAAATATTTGGTGATTCCGTGTCGCCTGTAAGACATTCGAGAAAATACTTTGACGCTGTGCGGACGGTCAAAAGTCGGTTAAAAACAGACCGGTGTGGCAGAGTTACCGCACCTAAACTGAAAACAAAAACCACGTTATAATCACAATCGCTACAATAGTCAGGGACAGAGCTATCACAATCGCTACAATAGTCAGAGACAGAGCAATCACAATCGCTACAATAGTCAGAGACAGAGCAATCACAATCGCTACAATAGTCAGAGACAGAGTAATCACAATCGCTACAATAGTCAGAGACAGAGTAATCACAATCGCTACAATAGTCAGAGACAGAGTAATCACAATCGCTACAATAGTCAGGGACAGAGCAATCACAATCGCTACAATAGTCAGAGACAGAGTAATCACAATCGCTAAAATCGTCAGAGACAGAGTACACACGAAATTACTTGAGGAATCAGAGCAGAAACAACGAGAACTGTCATACTAAGGTTTGGTAGCACGAAATAATAGTAAAATAAGAGCGGGAAAAGGGTGGTGTGGAGGTAACGAGTGAACAGATAGTAGCAAACGTAGAATGGACTAGGATATGATAAATAGAAGCTGTGGAGGCACGGAAGGCCAAACGTCAATAACAACATAAACAGTTTCAAATTATTTTGTTAGTAAATTTTACGGCTGCTACTATTTATTTCCTCATTACTTCCCCATCAGCAAGTTCCGTCCTGCATCGACTTATTGTTTCTTCTTACCTATCCATAGATTCCCATTTTGGATCGTCTTCTCGAGCTCCGTGCGAGAGAGTAGACTCACTCCGGCCTCTCCATCCGTCGGTATTCATCTATGTAACCGTTTATTAAGATCTAACAAGACTCTGATTTGCACAATGGTAGAGCACGCCCTTTTCACGATTTTCTGCTCTCGGGAACTGGCATCACACGCCATAAACAATCTATGACGCAGTACAATGAAGTCTCTAACACTTCATTCCCGACAGCAATGCCTTCTGTGGAACTACATTTACATATACCTATGGAACAATCTTTTACTTTTGTAACTATCTATACACATAGAACTACCTTTCATTACGTGACCACCTTTATCTATGTGACTAGCTTTACCTATGGGACAAACTTTTCCCTTTGGAACAATATTTTACCTTTGCAACTATCTTTACCTATAGGACTACCTTTACCTGTGAGCCTACCTTTACATATGTGACAAAATGTACCTATCGCTATAGGATTACTTCAACCTATGGCGCTACCTTTACCTTTACCTGTGCTACTACCTTTACCTACGGGAACACCTTTACCTATGCTACTAACTTTACTCATGGGGCCACCTTTACCGCTGGGACCACCTTTACCTATGCTACTACCTTTACCTACGGGAACACCTTTACCTATGGCACTAACTTTACCTATGGGACCATCTTTATCTATTGGAACACCTTTACCTATGGCACTATCTTAACCTATTATACTACCTTAACCTATAGGACTACCTTTACCTATGGCACTATCTTAATTTACTAGACTAACTTTATCTATATGACCAGCTTCACCTTTGGGACTTTTTACCTTTACTTTTAGGACCACTTTACCTTTGAACTACCTTTACATATGGCACTATCTTAACCTAGTAGACTATCTTTACCTATGGTACTACCGTCAGCTGTACATGTTCCGATCAGTGAAATTCCTGTCATGATATGTTATCTTCTTCTTCTTCTTCTTCGTACGCAGGATATGTTATCTAAATCTGTCATAGACAATACAATTAAAATCCAACTCTGTCAAGCTAATCCAATTTTACAATTTGCACTTCAAGCCTATTTTGTTATTATCTAGCAAGTTACGTAACTCCTGTATAACCTCATTATCCTTCTTCCTTGTAGTAGTTAACACCCTTAATACTGAAAATATTTTCCTCTGTTTTTCTCCACATCTTTTCATTGAGTAATTCGCTGTCTTTAAAAAGTAATAACTTGTACATATATTTCTTTCAAATAGCTTTTATTCAGTTGGAACTTCCTACAGTTTTTCTTGGCATATATATTTATTTTAGGTATGGATGCACCAGAACTTGATAATCATATAGGTAAGTTAATCGAGAGACTCACGTATTGGTCTTCTGGTCATGGCAAACCACTGCCCTCTGTTCTCGGCAGATCTCGACAGCCCAGCATATACCTGATGTTCGTGCACGTATGTATGATGCATTTGTTGCTTGGGCCTCTTCTCCTGAATTTTGCCTTCCAGTATTTTAAATTGTAGACCTCTATGTCTCGTTTTGTGATCAAGCCAAGGCAATTTACCTTTCTGTATACTTTTCATTAGTGGTTAATATACCTCTCAATCTTTAAACAGCTGCTTACTTGAATTGTTTCTGCTAGCTCGCTCTTCGCATTTTCCGATAGCACCACAAAACTTGTTGTTTAGTGTACATGTTTCAGAGACGTGATACAGGACAGATATATGTGGTGGATATTCTTTCCCTCTGCTCAATATTGATATTAGTTAGAAGCTTTTAGTCTCCCGGATTGCCTTTTATTTTTTGCTGCTGCAATTCTAGCTCTGATTTCAACTTAATACCCGACATTCTCTGTCAAAATTTGACCCAAATATGAAAACGTCTGCACCTGTTCTGTAGCTTGTCCCTCTAGGCTTATATTTATTCTTGAGTTTGTTTGGCTATTGCTATCGGTAACTTGAAAATGGGACCACTTAATAACAACTCTATTGCTATCGGTAACTTGACAATGGGCCCACTTAATAACAACTCTATTGCTATCGGTAACTTAACAATGGGACCACTTAATAACAACTCTATTGCTATCGGTAACTTGACAATGGGACCACTTAATAACAACTAGAAACAGGACCCGGCGCCCACTTCCGTCTATTAAAAATGTAATGCGTATACAAAATCCTAAAACATTCCAGCACTACAACAGACAGTTCACGGACAAACTTGAATAATAGCGTTAAAACATGTGACGTCACCACTATTTAAAGCGTTATTACTCCATTCATATAAGCTTATCGACTTTCTCGGGACGATGAGGCTAACGTCTGGTCAGGCAAAAACACACTGATCACACAATGTTAGCCAGGGTCAGGAGATATATACTGGCCAAGACCCTCACCTGACCTCCTCGTTGGTTGTCCTGGAAACGGACTGTTGTCGAGGACAACAGTCTGTCTAACAAGGTGAGGTTCGACGTGATCCCCGTAGTAGTGAGTAATACGCAGATGAAGCCAAGCATTGCACAACTGCCTGTAGGACACCGGTCTACTTCATCAGCACGCACAGGATGTTATGAAAGCTACTGCAATCTGCCACAAATTCCGTCTTTATCAGGGCGCACAAAAATGGTTACCAACCCATTGTGGGCATTAGAAACCAAACCAACCAACATACCATCGTCTTTCTCGATTCGTAAACTGATCACCGTAATAAATGTTCAGTCGATTAAGAACTTTTATCAGAGAAGGAACAGTCAGCTACATAGCGGACACTGTGGTCAAGAAATGTTGGTGACTTCAATGTACACGGTCTCAGTATTTGAGAAGAGGGGTGATCCGATTCCTTCATCATTGTCTTGTCTTGCCTAACTATAAGTGAGGTACCCATTTCCATCTGGATAGACATGTGCATGAGACGATTGCTGAGCAAGAACAATTCCTTTATCTTCAGAGACAATTGCTCGAACCACTAAATCACTTTCGCGCTCAGCGTAACGGTTAGAACAAATGTAAACAACAGCAAAGTTACCTAGCGATGGGTGAAGTTTCCAATTCGGGATCCTGGACGAATATGAAGTGAATCCGGTAGATATCCTGTAGTTCAGGTAGAGGCTGGAACACGATCGTTCTCGTTTATTCGCTCAGTAAACCGCAGGTTGCGGGTTTTCGGTTCCATCTGGCTCACAGTGGATTTTCCACATTCCAGAACATCAGGTGGCGAGGTTTGAGTGGGTGAGGGGGAGCTAACTGGCTTCCTGAGTTCTTCTCCTTCTTCGTCGTGTGTCATTACGTCTGGCGTTGGCGATCATGGTAGGATAACTTCATGTTCCTTCAATCAATCAAAGTCCGTCACTCCTTTCTGTGTATAGGTCATTGCTAAGATCCCGCCAGCATACACGGTCCTGACTGCTCTTTCTGCATCTCTCCAGGTGTAATCATTGAATCTTAATTCCTTATCACATTCTCTTCTCCGTGTAGTTTTGGGTCCACCTCTATCTCTTTCTCTCTTTCTCTCTCTCTCTCTCTCTCTCTCTCTCTCTCTCTCTCTCTCTCTCTTCTCTTGAGGATTCCACGTAAGAACCTGTCTGGTAGATTTGTGCCTTCCGTAGCATATCAAATGCATATGTCATATCCAACCCTATTTTCGTCGCTTAATTTTGTTGTTCCAGTGACTGTTGTTGGCTACTTTCCCAAAAGTCTTCATTCCTCACGATGTCCTGCCACTTTGTGCCTATTATCCTTCGTAGGCATCTGTTAACGAAGACCATAGTCTTTGTTGTATGGCCGGAGCCCTCCGTGTCTCCACTCCTTACAGCGGCACCGACTTGACACTGGGGTTGAATATTCTAATTTTGATGTGAATTTATTTCTCTGGATCTCCAATTTAGTGTCAGGAACGTCCCGCTTGCCTTTCCAAGTCTGATGTCTTATCTCGCTGACATACCTTGTCGTGTCTACCAGCAATTGGGGATGTTGTCCCAGTGGGCTCTAAGACGTATCCTACCCAAGACTATTTCCTTCATGTTTTTACTAAACTTCCACAGTTCATTGTTATCAATCAGCACATCCTAATGCGTCGATTTAGTCTCTTTCTTACTGTCCGTGTGCTGGACATCACATCAGACATCTTCTCTTTCGTTCTTTCTTCTTTTCGCTTGTGTCCTGCTTGTGTCTTTCAGCGCCAGAATATGAAGAGGTTTCTTGACCAGGCCGTAGTATGTGCTTCGTGCGTGGATAACTTTACTGCTTATGTTATTTCTGTTATCCATTTTTTGGGTGGTCAGCCCTTGGCTTTGTATCCATGTATAACATTGCTTTATTAGGGATACTATCTGGTGTTTGACGTGTCAATTGGCCGAACCATTTGGTTTGCTGTCACTTGATGAGGTCTAGCACCGGCGTTGTACCTACTTGTTTCCTAATATCTTCGTTTCTGATTCTATCTGTTCTTGTTACTTCAAGCATTCTGCGCAGGCATTTCATTTCTGTTGTTACAATGTTTTTTTTATCTTTGCTTGTCAATGTCCAATTTTGGTACTGATAACATGATGTTGGTAGGAATATCTGTAAAGCGTTCTTTTTGTATTCATTGTCATGTGTTTACATACTAATGTCGGGATATTTCCCCAATGATTTGACTCGCTTTATTACACCTGTGTTGGATTTATCAGTTTCTGTTTTGCCATTTTCTGAGATTATGTTACCCAGGTACGTGAAATTTTTCACCTGTTATATTTGTTGATTTTGTAAAAATATATTTGTTTTTGTTTATTTCTTGCGATTGTCGTAACGTCGGTTTTCTGTATGTTTATTTTCCTACCGTAATCCGCGCTGGCCTCATTACCACGGTTGTTACCTTCCTGCAAGCGGATTGTCTTGTTATTCCCCCTCAACATGTCATCCATAATGCATGTTCCCAAGAGGTTTGCCTAGAGTCTGCGTCTCCACATCCGCTTGCCTCATCAACCATGTATCACCATCTCTTAACATTCTTCTAGTATTGTGATACATCAGTTGCGAGTCTATTTCATGACTTCCATGTTGCATGCGTAAGACAAGTGGAGTCCACGAGCAGGTACATCTAGAATATCGATACAGGAGACTTGCGTCATTACATTCCTTATGATGAGGCGTTTCGGAGACCAGTCTGTAGAGGATATGTTGACTGTAAGAAACTTCGTGTAGATTTCAGATTTGTGCACTGCTTCCGGTGTCCAAAGGTTGGGTGGCTAGGGTCATTTGCCTGTTTTTTCTCTTTCGATTTCAGATGTGAAACGCTTTTGTGTCTCATGTGATGGGAAGTCGATTATAGGATATATTTTTCAGTTGGAGTAAGTATTAGACATCCTGTTACTATTCGGCCAGTCTCATTTATTGCTTTGTCTATAAGGTTACACATTTATGCAGTTTTACCAAACTCTTTAAATATTTATTGCATTTCTAACACTCTTTTTCGGAACGACATTATTGTGTTCTTCGATGATCTGTTTGTTCGTTTATTGATTGTACTTGATCCGCTTCCATATGATAACATGGGTACTACTGTGACTTTAAAACCCTTGCAACAAAAAACATTAACATGTGCGTTATGAATGCGAATAGAAACTATATTGCTGTGCATGAACTTGCTATATTGCGGTTCATGAACTTGCTATATTGCGGTGCATGTACTTGCTATATTGCGGTGCATGAACTTGCTATATTGCGGTGCATGTACTTGCTATATTGCGGTGCATGTACTTGCTAAATTGCGATGCCTATACTTCCTATATTGCGATGCCTATACTTCCTATATTGCGATGCCTATACTTGCTAAATTGCGATGCATGTACTTTCGATGCCTATATTTGCTATATTTGAAAAGGGTAAGAACAGACTGACAAGACACTTAGGAAGATACAGAGAACAATTGAATCATAACGCTGACAAGCATGGATCACATATCGAGTAGTAGTAACACAAGTATGAACGAAATCTGCGTTACGACCATAAAACTTTCATCAGCGACAAAAACCAACGCAAATAAAAACAACTAACACATAGTAACAGCAACAATGAACACTTATCTGACTGACGCTCGCGCGGATCTGAAATGTGATAGAAAGAATTGTATAGAACCTTAGATAATTGAAAAACTCAGATCTTCAATGGACCCAACCTTACGCACGCTACACTTCGGAACAACTGGCTGCCAGGATAATGTTGCATCAGGTGGAATTGGAAGAAAAGTATCACACACACATCGGAAAAAAGCTGACGGCCAGGTAGTGTTGGATCAGGTGTAGTGTTGTAAGACAAGGTCCCCCCCCCCCCTCATTTCCTTTCTTTCTCTGTCTCTCACACACACATATACTCACACACACACACGCAATAAACACACACACACACACACATACACAAGAAATCGATACAATACCTAAGACGATTGACATTGCTTCAAGGGAAGTGACGGCCTTCTGTGCTTTGATGAAACACGTTCAGCATGTTAATTCCACGGCTCAGAGACAAAGCTAATCTTCGTCAAGAAGATAACGGCTTTTGGAAATGAAGGAAAACGATTTCAAAAAACAATTCCTAATACAGGTCGTCTTTTACGTTAGAACACCAAAATTAGAGAAAGTCAATAAATCGATAAAAACATGATCCATTGCCACTTCCCGTCGTCAGTTACAGTGGCAGTGGAGAGATGAAGGTTCATCTCTTGTACCTTGACATTGGAGAGCTGAAGGTTCATCTCTTGTACCTTGACAGTGGAGAGCTGAAGGTTCATCTCTTGTACCTTGACATTGAAGAGCTGACGGTTCATCTCTTGTACCTTGACGACAGTGGAGAGCTGAAGGTTCATCTCTTGTACCTTGACATTGAAGAGCTGACGGTTCATCTCTTGTACCTTGACGACAGTGGAGAGCTGAAGGTTCATCTCTTGTACCTTGACGACAGTGGAGAGCTGAAGGTTCATCTCTTGTACCTTGACGACAGTGGAGAGCTGAAGGTTCATCTCTTGTACCTAGACAGTGGAGAGCTGAAGGTTCATCTCTTGTACCTTGACGATAGTGGAGAGCTGAAGGTTCATCTCTTGTACCTTGACGACAGTGGAGAGCTGAAGGTTCATCTCTTGTATCTTGACGACAGTGGAGAGCTGAAGGTTCATCTTTTGGACAAACATGACACATTGACTTTTGTAAAACCTAGTTTTTGTTGAATTGATGTAATATCATATATTCTTCTATCTCGTGTTCTTCATCGTGCCATGTAACCAGATATGTTTTGCGCAATTCTAGCTGATCGGATTTCTATCTCATCTTCTTTCTTCTTCTTCTTCTTCTTCTTCTTCTTCTTCTTCTTCTTCTTCTTCTTCTTCTTCTTCTTCTTCTGCTACTTCTTCTTTTTCTTTCTCTTTTTCTTTTCTTTGGTTTTGTTCTTCTTCTTTTTCTTGTTATTCTTATTGTTATTCTTTTTCCTTTTCTTCTTCTTCTTCTTCTTATTCTTTTTGTTATTTTTCTTCTTTTTCTTTTTGTTATTCTGCTTGTTCTTCTTCTTCGGCGTTCATCCTGAAATGGACGTTGGTGACAATGTGTTGCAGTTAACAGACGCTGTAATATCTGCGCCTTTTTGGCCTGACAATCCGATTTCAGCACGTCTTTTTAAAACTAGTTATGCCTTCCCTCCTCCTTTTATCCCTTATATTTTAACCAGGCTGCATGATTGCAGTCTGTTTCCAGCGCCACCACTTGGAGGCGAAATATTATTCTGGTCAGTTACAGATCACTGACCCTGAAGCAAGCGACCCACTTTGGATTGCTGGCTAGCTACTGTCAGTTCATTCACTGACCCCTGATAGGAGTTCATTCTCCCAAGATAAACCATTTTGCGCAGCATTTACATATATCCCATGCAGGAAGTCGTTCTCATAATACGTGTACTGTCAATGCTTGTATAAAACTATAGATTTGACTGAAGCACTACAAACTTACTTGTACGAGTCAGGCGTGATGTCGATGAGTGCTTTACGAGAAAGAATAATAAATCAAGAATAGAGAGACATCTAATTCAACATCATTTGTGGAGAACTTGGTTACAAGAGTCATACCTTCAGGTTTTTATGTGACCACTCAAGGGAAAAAGCTTTGTTGTCAAAGACGAATTCAAAATGGCTATTTTGATGAGAATGTGAAAGTAATAACCGGCTTCTGTCATGTTGGAATGATATCATACAACGGGAGGTTTACTCATATAATTGTTGGCGAGAAGAGAAACACTGACTTCATCATGCATGTCTAAGTGTTGGTGAGAAGAGAAACACTGACTTCATCATGCATGTCTAAGTGTTGGCGAGAAGAGAAACACTGACTTCATCATGCATGTCTAAGTGTTGGCGAGAAGAGAAACACTGACTCCATCATGCATGTCTAAGTGTTGGCGAGAAGAGAAACACTGACTCCGTCATGCATGTCTAAGTGTTGGCGAGAAGAGAAACACTGACTCCATCATGCATGTCTAAGTGTTGGCGAGAAGAGAAACACTGACTCCGTCATGCATGTCTAAGTGTTGGCGAGAAGAGAAACACTGACTCCATCATGCATGTCTAAGTGTTGGCGAGAAGAGAAACATTGACTCCATCATGCATGTCTAAGTGTTGGCGA
>JAVGWX010000017.1:15311342-15458842 GCA_036924085.1 Ariolimax columbianus | reverse complement strand
AGATAAGTTAGCCTGGGTCAGGTAAAACGTACTGATTGGATAAGTTAGCCTGGGTCAGGTAAAACGTACTGATCGGATAAGTTAGCCTGGGTCAGGTAAAACGTACTGATCGGATAAGTTAGCGTGGGTCAGGTAAAACGTACTGATCGGATAAGTAAGCCTGGGTCAGGTAAAACGTACTGATCGGATAAGTTAGCCTGGGTCAGGTAAAACGTACTGATCGGATAAGTTAGCCTGGGTCAGGTAAAACGTACTGATCGGATAAGTTAGCCTGGGTCAGGTAAAACGTACTGATCGGATAAGTAAGCCTGGGTCAGGTAAAACGTACTGATCGGATAAGTAAGCCTGGGTCAGGTAAAACGTACTGATCGGATAAGTTAGCCTGGGTCAGGTAAAACGTACTGATCGGATAAGTTAGCCTGGGTCAGGTAAAACGTACTGATCGGATAAGTTAGCCTGGGTCAGGTAAAACGTACTGATCGGATAAGTAAGCCTGGGTCAGGTAAAACGTACTGATCGGATAAGTTAGCCTGGGTCAGGTAAAACGTACTGATCGGATAAGTAAGCCTGGGTCAGGCAAAACGTACTGATCGGATAAGTAAGCCTGGGTCAGGCAAAACGTACTGATCGGATAAGTTAGCCTGGGTCAGGTAAAACGTACTGATCGGATAAGTAAGCCTGGGTCAGGTAAAACGTACTGATCGGATAAGTTAGCCTGGGTCAGGTAAAACGTACTGATCGGATAAGTTAGCCTGGGTCAGGTAAAACGTACTGATCGGATAAGTTAGCCTGGGTCAGGCAAAACGTACTGATCGGATAAGTAAGCCTGGGTCAGGTAAAACGTACTGATCGGATAAGTTAGCCTGGGTCAGGCAAAACGTACTGATCGGATAAGTAAGCCTGGGTCAGGTAAAACGTACTGATCGGATAAGTTAGCCTGGGTCAGGTAAAACGTACTGATCGGATAAGTTAGCCTGGGTCAGGTAAAACGTACTGATCGGATAAGTAAGCCTGGGTCAGGTAAAACGTACTGATCGGATAAGTTAGCCTGGGTCAGGTAAAACGTACTGATCGGATAAGTAAGCCTGGGTCAGGTAAAACGTACTGATCGGATAAGTTAGCCTGGGTCAGGTAAAACGTACTGATCGGATAAGTTAGCCTGGGTCAGGTAAAACGTACTGATCGGATAAGTAAGCCTGGGTCAGGTAAAACGTACTGATCGGATAAGTTAGCCTGGGTCAGGTAAAACGTACTGATCGGATAAGTAAGCCTGGGTCAGGTAAAACGTACTGATCGGATAAGTTAGCCTGGGTCAGGTAAAACGTACTGATCGGATAAGTAAGCCTGGGTCAGGTAAAACGTACTGATCGGATAAGTTAGCCTGGGTCAGGTAAAACGTACTGATCGGATAAATTAGCCTGGGTCAGGCAAAACGTACTGATCGCATAAGTTAGCCTGGGTCAAGCAAAACGTACTGATCGGATAAGTTAGCCTGGGTCAGGTAAAACGTACTGATCGGATAAGTTAGCCTGGGTCAGGTAAAATATACTCACCAAAACCCACACCTTACTTCCGTGTAGGTTTCCCTGGAAACATGTTATTTTATGTAAGACTGGCTAACGAGGTCAGGGATCGACTTGATCCCCGTATTAGTGAGCGAAACGCAGATGAAACAAAGAATAGCACAACCGACAAGTCCACCTTTACCAAATATGAGGAGAGCTACTGCAACTCGCCATTCAACGCACTTTTCAGTGCACACAAAACAGTCAAGTTAGTCATTTGGGAGGGGAGGGGGGGGGGGGGGGGTGCGTTCAACAAGACAGCCCAGTCTATTGAATCAGTTTATTCTGCATTTTATTTGTAAAGTTATTTTCTTCTTGAATTCATCTTCATATTTAACAGCACAAAGTAAAGCATAACGTTTACGTAAATAGTACTTGATAGTGACAAAAGTAGTCCCAAAGTTGGTACTTTTGTCTGCTGTTGGGGATAAAGTGTTATAGATTTTATTGTGTAATGTTTCAGTTTTTTGTAAGCGTGGTGGTAAGTTTCTTTCCTCGCTGCTGCGTTTTTATAGACTCTAATATAGGTATTTTTTCTATTTACAGAGCCCAATCTGTGTGAATTTCAGTACCTGTTTTTGGTGACGAAAATATAGGCAACATCGCTTTCATGTGCCTTGTACAAGACGACGGAAGAAAGCTGTGCATGGGTCTAGCAGCCCCATCGTGAACATCAAATTGATATAAAACAAAGCCACTGCAAGAATACACATATTGCGTCATTTGTAAAAGAGTACCTGGCCTACGGCTAGGGCATGAAAAGCAGGGAGGAAGAGAACTGGCCACCCGGCCAAACACAAGCTGTGGCTTTGTACAATGAAGTCTAACAGTTCATCCCTGGTTGTAGCCTCTGCTATGGGTCACGAAGACCCAGTCAACTTTGCGGGTAGAGCAATCTCTTTAAATATTTGTGATTGTTCAATCTTTAGATTATCCAAGAATCTCGGTGTAGGATTTTATTGTCCCCACTCGGTGACTCATTCTTTAGGTAAGTCGAGAGAAATCAGGTCAGCCGAGAGAGATCAGGTAAGCCAAGAGAGATCAGGTAAGCCGAGAGAGATCAGGTAAGCCGAGAGAGATCAGGTAAGCCAAGAGAGATCAGGTAAGCCGAGAGAGATCAGGTAAGCCAAGAGAGATCAGGTAAGCCGAGAGAGATCAGGTAAGCCGAGAGAGATCAGGTAAGCCGAGAGAGTTAAGGTAAGCCGAGAGAGATCAGGTCAGCCGAGAGAGAGATCAGGTAAGCCGAGAGAGTTAAGGTAAGCCGAGAGAGATCAGGTCAGCCGAGAGAGAGATCAGGTAAGCCGAGAGAGTTAAGGTAAGCCGAGAGAGTTAAGGTAAGCCGAGAGAGTTAAGGTAAGCCGAGAGAGTTAAGGTAAGCCGAGAGAGTAAAGGTTTAAGGTAAGCCGAGAGAGTTAAGATACGCCGAAATAGATCAGGTCCCTTTTACTGTTACAGAGCATGCTGTTTCTGTTGCGCTGTTTTTGGCATGCAAGAAGAATAACAAATAGTGTAGTCCTAAACAAAAATAAACTTCACTCCTGTGTTTTGTCGAGGCCCGGAATGGAGAAAAGAATAGTAAAGCTGTAACCTGACATAATTGTAGTGTTGATTTAGAAGGGTTGAGCATAGGATCGGCTGTAAGAAATGTAAAACGAAATAATAATCTACAAATCCAGGCTCTACACTCCACATTCTAGAATCGGCACTCTACACTCCAAACTTCACAATCCATACTCTACACTCCACACCCTACAAACTACACTCCATACCACACTCTACCCTCTACACTCCCCACTATACACTCCACACACTACACTCCCCACTCTGCATACTACACTTCACACTCTGCACTCCCCATGCTACACTCCAAACTCCACACTATACACTTCAAACTCTACACTCTAAACAATACACTCCACGCTTTAAACACTCCACTCCACACTCTACACTCCAAACCTCACTCTCTACACTCCAAACTTCACGTTCTAAACACTACACTCTACACCCCAAACTCTACAATCCACACTCTACATACTACACTCCACACTCAAAACTCTCCACACCCCACACTTCACACTAAACTCTGCACTCAATGCTCTAAACTCTACACTTCCCACTACTCTTCACTTCACACTCTACACTCCATGCTCTAAACTCTCACTCAATGGGGAAGTAGATCTACTAAATTTAGTCCAAACAAGTTCTTTATTTCTACTTACAGCATACACACAAGCATGACTTATGTGCGATTATCAGTACATGCCAGAAGTGGGCTGTCAGAAAATCTCGGATAGAGACAGACAGATATATATATATATATATATATATATATATATATATATATATATATATATATACGAAGCGTGTTCAAATGAAACCGGACCGAACTGCACCAAGTGAATGTAAGTATGATTCGCATGATGACGTAACTTCTGGTGTAAACATCACATACCAACCGTCAAGTTTGCAAAATTGCATTATCCTCCGACTCATACTTTCCTCAGAAGACCGTTGAAAACATGACGGGTGTGATACGGAATCCGTCCAGAGTTGATCAGAGGTGATTCGGTTTTTAACAGCTGACGGATGTCGACCAATTGACAAAAGTGTGTCAAAGACAACAGTGAAGAACTGGACAATCCTATTTAAAGAAGAACGTGAGTTAACGCAACAATATGATCCTGACCTCGTCTAGGAAGATCTTTCGTTAACTCACGTCATTTTTTTTGTTTTTTTGTTTTTTTGGCATTCGCCTCATTTCTCTATTTCCCAAGGCGGTGGGCGTTGCACTACGGTTTTTATTTTGCGCCTGTCGGCTCAGTGCATCCGACTTCGGCATGTATGTTATGTAAGAGTCTGCTTCCTGTTTCATTTTCTAAGGGTTTGCTTCTCCGGGGCAATGGCCGGTGCTGTGATGGGGCGAACTAGGCACCTTTGGGGGTATTAGACGTGTTACTTAATCACTCGCCCACGCCACCTTACCGCCCCCCCCACGTCCTTCTTTAAACATCGTTGCCCAGTTCTTCACTGTTGTCTTCGACACACTTTTGTCACCATACACTGCCTGCATTCCGCGATGAATGTCAACTGGTCGACATCATTCAGCTGTTAGAAACCGAATAACCGCTCACTAATCAAGTCTGGATGGATTTCGTAGCACACCCACCATGTTTTCAACGATCTGCTGAGGAAACTATGAGTCGGAAAATAATGCAATTTTGTAAACTTGACGGTTGGTATGTGCTGTTTACACCAGAAGTAACGTCATCGTGTGCATCCTACGTGTATTCACTTGTTGCAGTTTGGTCCGGTTTCATTTGAACACGCGTATATATATATATATATAAATATATATATATATATATATATATATATATATACATATAAATATATATATAGAAGATACCGTGGCGAAGTGGTAAAGCCATCGGCTTCGTGACCATGTGGTGTGGGCTCGACTCCGGACTCCGCGGTCTTTTCCCTCTGCATATCGTAGTCGCCTTGTCCTTGACTTGCCACTGGGGTGGGCGGCTCGAGACGTGAGAGTGAGGATAAAAAGTAGCGCAGTTAATCCTTACTAAAAATAGCGCTGGCAAATAAATGATTCCATCATCGTCTACGATGGACGGCGGCCTTTGTCTTGATATATATATATGGAGAGAGAGAGAGAGGGAGAGAGAGAGAGGTAGGGGGAGAGAGAGGGAGAGAGCGAGAGAGGGAGAGATAGAAAGAGGGAGAGAGGGAGGGAGAGAGAGAGAGGGAGAGAGGGAGAGAGAGAGGGAGAGAGAGAGGGAGGGAAAGGTAGAGATAGAGAGAGGGAGAGAGAGAGGGAGAGAGGGGGAGAGAGGGAGAGAGAGAGGGAGAGAGAGAGGGAGGGAGGGAGAGAGAGAGTGAGAGAGAGAAAGAGAGGGATAGAGAGAGAGAGGGAGAGAGAGAGGGAGAGAGAGAAGGAGGGAGAGAGAGGGAGAGAGAGAGAGGGAGGGAGAGAGAGAGAGAGGGAGAGAGAGAGGGAGAGAGAGAGAGGGAGACAGAGAAATAGAGAGAAATAGAGTTAGTAGAAATGTAAAGTAGTCCTAGAAAATTTGAAAATAAAACTGGTTAAAATGTGAAGTGGAAGACGAACAGTTAAGTAATCCATCTTATTCCACATTGAACATAATGCTACTACTTCTGCTCTTCATCTATTTCTATTTTGGTCGTCTTCTTGACCTCTATCTCTTCTTCCTCTGTAATCGCTTATTGCCAGCTGTTTTTAGCCGGCCCGCCCCAGTCTTCTACTTCTGCTATTGGTTCCAAGTCTGCGCACACCTGGTGATGTTTTTAATTGAAGGTGTGTTCTATTCCTCGTCACTTTCTCTCTCCAAACTCCTGCCGTAGTCCAGAAGATACCTGTAATATGTTACATGTGTTATTCACATAAAAGAGCGTCCTGAGAATAGCATAATTATAATCCCTATATTTCATTTTCATACGTTTTAAATCATCCCAATTTCCATACGTTTTAAATCATGACCATTTCCATACGTTTTAAATCATGACCATTTCCATACGTTTTAAATCATGACCATTTCCATACGTTTTAAATCATGACCATTTCCATACGTTTTAATTCATGACCAATTCCATACGTTTTAAATCATGACCATTTCCATACGTTTTAAATCAGCACCTTCTCCATACGTTTGATATCATCATCTTTAGCACACATCTTTAGTTTGATATGATCAGATTGTCCAATACGCTATGATTACATCACCTTTTCCACACTTCCCCATGCTCAACAACAGGCCCTATCAATCACTCAATCCAAACTATGTTCCCCCTAGGGATAATAGGCCTTTGACTAACACACGTCAAGTCTGTCTTTCGCTATTATCTCCAAGTCTGTCTTTCGCTCTTATCTCCAAGTCTGTCAACTCCTTCCTAGTGATTTGCTAAAGCTCTCTTGGCCAACTGTTGCTTGCATGACCTCTGTATCTCTTACCTTTCAGATTCCATACGTGGGTGATCTTGTTTTCCTCTCTGTTTCCCTACGAATAACCATGTCGTGTTATGTATCCGTTTATGCTGAAACGTGCTGCCGCCAATAACCATTTGGTTGGAAGCACAGAAGTCAACATAACTCCCCGTTTGCATTTCGAGTCCCAATTACATGACTGTCCATATTTTGCTCAAAACCAGGGTTGTCACTTTTTACTTTCGCATTTAAGTCCACCATTAAAACCAAGATGTCCTCTTTCTGTCGTTTATCCATGACATTTAGAAAGTCCAGGTAGAAACCTTCTATTATAGTCCCCTATGTCGTTAGTAGGTGAGTAACATTGAATTACATGTATATCCTTAATCGTGGTTTTGAAAGTGGCCCAATTCAGCCTAGGACCAGACGTCTCCCATTCAATGAGTGACCTTTGTGCTAATTTAGAAAGCATGCTACAGTTAATATATCGATGTAAAAATTTCCCATCTCGGCTGCTATCTGTAACGTTTCCCTTAACCATACACGGTACGAACAATCCAGTTTCCAATCCTGGAGCAGTTTTCAGTCTTTCAACCCCAGACCATATTCTTTTAGGTTATATCAGGACGTATTGGTTAGTGTATGGATGCGTGTTTGTATCTGTTTGTAATGTATGGTTGTGTGTGTTCGAGTATGGCAGTTTTACAGTACAGTAGTTTTGCCAATCCTATCTGTGACGTCGCGAAAATTTAATGACGTTTGATCGCCAACGGCTGGGGGCATTCCTTTCTTAGGTCACGCCTCTCTCTATTCAGACCTGACTGTGTTAAGTGAAGTTTTATTATCTGATGATATCAGCCGGATAAGCTAGCCGGCCCAATGCCCAAGCATATACCGTTGCTACTCCGACATGCCAGAAATGATTACCGTGGCACTTTTCATTTTCCCCTAACGCTCCCTGGCCTCGTTCTGGTAAGATAATAACACTTGTCGACAGAAAATGGAAACACTTATATCTTTATCTAAGTCTGCTTATTTATTAAAATAACATTATACCGACCTGTCCTCCTCTCAATCCGAAATGGAATGCACCGTTACAGTCAAATACGTTCAATAGGAACTCAGGGAACTCTGTTTGGGGTGAATTAACACGCAAGTTATCATCATCAGGTGCCCTGTCGGTTGACGCTGGTGATCATAAACCTCCATCTGCTTCTATCACGTTTGTTGTTTACCAACTCTGTTGCTGAATATCGCCCATGCTATTTTCTCAGGCTGTCCAACATTTCTCTCTCTGCCGTCCTCTGTTTCTCTTTCCCGTTGTCACAACATGTTTCAACTCGCCTCTTTTCATAACATGTCTGAAAAAGCATGACCGAGCTTGTTCTGATCTTTGCAATAAGTTGTCTTTGTTTTTTGTGCCTCTTCGAGTTCTGTACCAACAGTCTGCTTTGCAGTCCATGGGATCCGCAGCATTCTTCTGTAAAACCATATCTCCGTTGATTTCAAAGATCTATGCGCTTGCTTTCTAACTGTCCATAATTTACTGCCACCTGTTAGCACTGGTTTCAAGTAGCATCCAAGGACTCTCTTTCTCAGTTCCAGCGACAAGGTTTTCTTGCATACGATTCCCTTCATGGTCTAGAAGACTGATTTTGTTTGAGCGTTTTTGCATTTAATTTCGTAATGAAATCTTCCATCTGATGTTATGTATGTGCCCAGGTATTTCAACGTGTTAACTTGTCTCAATCAATTCGCTCCCCTTCTTCTCCCAATCGATTCGCTCCCCTTCTTCTTCCAATCAATTCGCTCCCCTTCTTCTCCCAATCAATTCGCTCCCCTTCTTCTCCCAATCAATTCGCTCCCCTTCTTCTCCCAATCAATTCGCTCCCCTTCTTCTCCCAATCAATTCGCTCCCCTTCTTCTCCCAATCAATTCGCTCCCCTTCTTCTCCCAATCAATTCGCTCCCCTTCTTCTCCCAATCAATTCGCTCCCCTTCTTCTCCCAATCAATTCGCTCCCCTTCTTCTCCCAATCAATTCGCTCCCCTTCTTCTCCCAATCAATTCGCTCCCCTTCTTCTCCCAATCAATTCGCTCTCGTTCGCTTTGGCGCACCATTTTGGAGAGTCCGGTTTCTTACTCCCAATAATTCTTTTAGGGATCCAAACCGGTGGAAATCGCTTGGAGCGAGGTCTGGGCTGTAAGGTGGATGTAACAATACCTCCTAGCCGAGTTGCTGCAGATGACACATAGTATGATAAGCTGTATGAGGTCGAGCAGGCTTGAAGTCGTCTCTGCCGGTCAAAAACGGAAAACTGTCTTGGCACCCAACGTATACTAACCTTTCGAAAATGTAAATGTTCATGAATAATAGTGTTCACTGTACCCAGAGAAAGAATTGCCTCTTGTGACAGGTTATGCGTCGATTTTCCAGGTTAAGGCGTTCCACAATCTATATATTTAAAAAGTATGATCGTGGGGCGCGGGGGGGGGGGGGGGTGAGAGCCACCACGGCCGGGATCCTTACTCACGGATGTACGGCCTTCTCTAAAACGTTTACACCATTCAAATGTCTTACTGCGACTGAGTGCCTTATCACCGTATTGTGATTGCAGGCTTCTGTAAAATTCCGCGGGTTTCACGCCTTCTTTCGCAAGAAACCTCATCACAACACACTGTTCCATGCAAGCAATAACATTGTTTTCCGTTACTTTTGTTTATCTGTCAGGTGACTGGCCCATTGCAAGTGGGCCACCTAGTAATTACAGGACACAAGTGCCTATAACAAATGATAGTAGTTACAGCACGCTATTACCCAGTCAGGTAGAACTAGAACAAAAAGTTGCTGTTTGATGTGAGCGCCCCTCGTATGTACATATATATATATATATAATAAAGCTTAAGTTCTCGACTTCGCACGGTAGATAACATACAATTTATTTTAATACACACATGTCGGTAGCAAATACAAAGGAAGCCAGCACTGTCTAAGTGTTGGTGAGAACTGCATGGAAGAACTATTTCATACCGTAGGATTTATTTACATGAAACAAATATACAGCAAAATGACATTTTAACAGCTACATAAACAAAGAAAACTAGAAACAAAAGTAACATGGAAATATTTTAATTAAATGCATATTGAAACATTGAAAAATACAAGAGGAAGAGATTCTGTTCTAGAAAGGGAGATAGCCTTAATAAATTTACAGAAAAAAAACACTGACAGTGTCACAAGTCAAATTCTGAGACTGGCTTTATCTACACAAATTCTAACAGCAATCAACATTTAATATAAGCATAAAAAGAACAAGTTAAAGTAAACAACATACCAGTGTACAGAGGGGAACAAACAGCTACTTGATTCAAGAAACTAAATTGTGTCCTTTTATTTACAAAGAATTGTGAGATTGTTTGTATACATACAATATAATAATCATTATCATTATGGAACCCGCTGCTCTAAATGGCGGAGCGTAGGTCCAATAATATATTTGGATTTATCCTATCCAGCTTATAAGGAATCCTGGATAGATTTGTTTACAGTGTACTTTTATTGGCAATGGCTTTTATGCATGTGGGGCAGCCAACCTTACCACAACATAATCTTCTTGGAAGTGGACCACTGAGGCTTCATGGTGAGTCCGTTGAGAGATGATTAGCAGCACCTGCAGACACAAGAGTTATTGAATGTCTGATGTGCGAACAAATCCCTAGTCCTTGTTGACTCTCAAGAACACACATTGACCTTTCCACGATGAGGCCTTTGCTAATGCCTCATAAATCGGCTCACTAGTTGTGGCCCTCTTATGTTTGCCAACAGTATTGTAACGTTGTTCATCCTCGCTCATTTTGCCAACAGTATTGTAACGCTTTGAACCTCTTAGAGTTGCCAGCTTGTTCATCCTTGCTCATTTTGCCAACAGTATTGTAACGCTTTGAACCTCTTAGAGTTGCCAGCTTGTTCATCCTTGCTCATTTTGCCAACAGTATTGTAACGCTTTGAACCTCTTAGAGTTGCCAGCTTGTTCTTCTTCTTCTGCGTACGCAGTCAGACAGTAACCATTATTTTTTCGAAAAAAGCGGCGGTCATCCTGAGGCTCTCGCCACTGCCATAGAGCTTGTCTTGCAGTTCCACTGGTAATGGCCACATCTGCTCTCTCTGATCCTCGTATGTCGGGGGCAGTTCTGCAGCAGATGTTCAGCGGTCATTTTACCAGTACCGCACGGGCATTCGTCGGTACACCCTATCTTCAATTTGTTGAATAGGTGGTACCTCAGTCTGTTGTGGCCAGTGCGAAGTCTGAAGACAACGACCTGCTCTCTTCGGTTCAACTGGTAATAGGCATCGTTTTTGGTGTAACCAGTATGTTCGGTTTCCCATTTGGTCATGTATCTGGCTTTGATAAGCCGTTTTGACTCTTCGTACGTCATACTGGTATCTGTTTGTGGTAGTCTTGCACCTTCTTTTGCCAGTCTGTCTGCCTCCTCGTTGCCTTGGATGTTGCAGTGTGACGGAACCCACTGTACCACTACCCTTTTTGGTGCGGACTGCTGGCACAGTTTGCAGAGTGCTGCTCTTAAGTCATTAAGCTCAGTGTTTTTCTGGCTTTTTAGCGCTGTGACTACAGCGAGAGCATCTGTCAGCAGGACTATATGGCTCTCATTTTCACTGTGTGTCACCATTTCTTCCACTGCCGCCCTCAGTGCCTCTGCCTCCGCTCTGAAATTGCTTGTGTACTTACCAGTAGCGAATGACAGTGTTATTTTTCTGCCATTTGGTAGGTTCAGGAATGCTCCTGCCCCTCCGTTCTGTGTAGTGTTTGTTACAGAACCGTCGGTGTATGCATGGGTCCAGTCCATGCTTGGGTAGCTTTTCGTTATGAAGCTTAGGGTAGTATCTCTCCTTTCTTTTTCAGTCTGGCAGTTTTTGTTTGCAATACCTGGTATATTTTCTACCACCTCTGGAAATATATCCTGCCTCCAGGTAGGTTTTCGTACAGTAGTGATGGGTTTTGGTGTTGTTAGTGCGTTTATGGGATCTTCGTGCATCTTTGCTTTGGCTATTTCTGCAAAGTTTCTCCGCTTTAGTTTCCCATTTCCCAAATTGTTTAGTCTCTGGTGCATTGGATGGTCGGTCAGTCTTCGGAGTTTCTCTGACTGCAGCTGGGCTCTGCAGTCTCTTCTATCGGTCATGGATTGCAGTTTTGTAATCTTTTCAAGTTCTACAATTGGCGTTGACTTCATGCCACCTGTTATAATTCTCATGGCTTGGTTTTGAAGTTTGTTAACTTTATCGAAGTTCGCCTTCGCTGCTGTTGTCCATGCCGCAATGCCATACTCGAGAACTGGTCTCACTCTTCCAGTATACAGTTTCTTTAGTGCCAGCTTGTTCATCCTTGCTCATTTTGCCAACAGTATTGTAACGCTTTAAACCTCTTAGAGTTGCCAGCTTGTTCATCCTTGCTTGTCACACCTAACTTTTATAGACATACAGCGTTATTGGACAACAGAGATGTTGTTGGTATATGTGCCAACTCATCTATTGGTTCAATAGCAAAGTGGTTCTTCTGCTTCTTCTTTCAATCACTGAAAAAATCAGTTATTGATTCTTGTATTTTAATATTTCGGATTTGTTTCTGTAGCTTTCATTCAAACACAAACAGCTAATCCAAACTCAGCAGACTTCTGGTCTATGTGTATGTCATGATACTATTTCTGTAGCTTTCATTCAAACACAAACAGCTAATCCAAACTCAGCAGATTTATGGTCTATGTGTATGTCATGATACTGTTTCTGTAGCTTTCATTCAAACACAAAACAGCTACAAACTCAGCAGACTTATGGTCTATGTGTATGGTGTGATATGCAAACCTATACGTTGGAGAGACTTCTACCCTAAATGTGTTATAACACATCGTTTAGAATTTATCACCATAGTCAAATTGACAGGGTATGATTTCAAGTTGTGGTTTGCTCAAGTTTACCCAGCTATAAATGGGAATCCCACTCTTTTAAGAGTTAGGGTAGGCAAAGCAGCAAGACAGTTGACTTGGCACCCCATTTCCCAAAAAGCTGATCTGACGTAAAAATGGAATCTAACTCTTCATTAACAACAGTCTCTGAATAACATGAGCTATATTGGTACTGACATAGCTGTCCTATAAATCAAACAATTATAAGTGCAGCAGCTACTACACAAACAGCACCACTGGTACAATAACAACAAGCACATAACCACAATTGTTAATGGTCAAGTAGCTAAAATCATAAGACAATAGTAAGATCTGAACCACATTAGGAATCCAATATTCTGAGCTGGATCCATACGATCTGGATAGTAAAATATAATCTGAATACAAAAACTGTATGATCCGAATATAAAAAACGAATGCTATATGTGTGAATGAATGCTTTATGTGCGAATGAATGCTTTATGTGTGAATAAATGTTTTATGTGTGAATGAATGCTTTGTGTGCGAATGAATGCTTTGTGTGCGAATGAATGCTTTATGTGTAAATGAATGTTTTATGTGTAAATGAATGCTGTATGTGTGAATGAATGCTATATGTACAAATCAATTTCAACTGGATCTCATAATATGACAGAAATACATTTTATATGATCTAGATAACAGAATATGATTTGGTAACTCATAATTTCCATATTGTAATATGGATTCAATATTGTGGGGTGAATCCCATATTGTTACAGGGATCTTATAATGAACCCTATATTGTGATATAGGATTTATAATATGATCTGGGTCATATAATGTGATCTGGGCCCTACAATGAATCTCATTTTCAAATCTGAGCCCTATAATGTGATTTGGCGTGTATAATATGATATGGGTCATATGTAATCTAATCATATAATGTGATTTGGACCTTCAATTAATCTCATTTTCTAATCTGAGTCCTACAATGAATCTCATTTTCTAATCTGGGTCATATAATGTGATCTGGGTCATAAAATGTGATCTGGACCTACAATGAATTTCATATTCTAATCATCATCATTTGGCTGCTCAGTCCGGAGGTTGGTTGTAAAGCTGTTTGAGTATGTCTCTCCATTTGACCCTGTCCTCTGCAGCTCTCTTCATTTCAGCATAGGTTCGTACTTTAATGTCCCTGCATGCCCGTGATTTAAAATTGAATCTTGGATGCCCGGGTCCTCTCTTCCCTTGAATCTTGCCTCTAGTATCTTCTGTAGAAGACTTTCATCTCTCGTATTGTGACCCAGCCAACTCAACCGACGTTTTTGTATCATATGCAATATTTATCTTTGTGCTCCCACTTCAGTGAGTACATTGTCAATAGATCTTTTTTCTGTTCAACTCACTCTTTCCATTCTACGGGAGCACCACATTTCAAACGCTTCCAACTTTTGTTCATCCTTCTTTGCTAGAATCCATGTTTCATCCCCATTGAGTGCAATTGGCCATATATGAGGGGTGATTATTCTTTTCCTCAGTTCTATCCTGATACTCTTTGAGTTTAACAATTTCTGTTTTTCTCTGACGCCCTTCTTTTGCCATTTCAATCCTTGTCTTGATTTCTGTCTCATTGCGGGCATCTTCTCTTGAGGTTTGGCCAAAATATGTAAACTTTTGAACTTGTTAGATTATTACTCCATTAACTATCACTTTTATTTGCCTATGTTGCTTGCATATTACCAAGGTCTTTGTCTTCGCTGTGTTTATTTTCATGCCAAACTCTTTGGCTGTGTTATTAATTTTTTCTAGCAGCATTTGCAACGTTGTTACTGATCCTCCGACTATCGCTTGGTCATTGGCAAATTTGATGCAATAACTTTCATACCATTAACTTTGACACCCATGTTACAACTCTGCATAACCTAGTCCATCGTCCTCTCAGAATATGTGTTATAGAGACTCGGTGAAAGTAAGCAGCCCTGTTGTATCCCCAGTCTTATGGAAATGGGATCCGTGAGACCTTCTGTGATTGAAATAATCTCCTTTTGATTTTCATACAGGTTCTGGATTAACTTAATGAGTGTTCTTTCTATATCTATTTGTTGCAGGATCTGAACATGTTTGCTCCAGGTCAAAAGCTTTCTCATAGTGAATAAAGCAAATAATAGTGGTCGTCCATGATCGATCATTCCTTCTTCGAGAAGCCACAATGCTCCGATGACATCTCGTGTACCTCTGGCCTTGCGAAATCTAAACTGGTCCTTTTGCAGTACTTCCACTATATTTCCATCAATTCTCATCTTAATTATCTTCAATGGGATTTTAGATGAAGGTGTTATCAAACTTATCGTTCGGAATTGACCGCATACTGTTGCATTTGATTTCTTTGGCAAAGGAATTAATATTGAATTTGTGTGCTCTTTTGGCCATATTTCACTGTTGTAAATGTCATTAATATTCTAATATTAGCCCTATAATGTGATCTTCACTCTATATGGTGATCTGGACACTATAAGGTTATCTGTGCTCTATGTGGTGATCTGTACTCTATAATGAATGTCATAATGTGATTGGAGTCATATAATGTGATCAGAGCCCTATATTGTGATCTGGGCCCTTTAATGATTCTCCTAATGTGATCTGGATCATATAATGTGATCAGGGTCCTGAAATGATTCATGTATTGTCATCTCGGCCTTATAGTGATTCACATCTTGCCATTTAGATCCTATAAATAAATTCCATAATGTGTCTGGATCCTATAGTAAATCTCACATCATTGTATAGATCCATATTTGAAAAATATAGATCCAATATTGAATTCCATATTATCATTTGGATACCAAAATCAAATAGATATTGTGATATGGATTCTATGTTGTGATCTGGATACTATACTGAATTCAATTTTGTGATATGGATTCCACATTTACCCTTTAGTGTGACTGTGATTCCATATTGAATCCCATATCACGATCTAGATACCATAATTAATCTCTTATTGTTATCTAGATCCCATAATGTTTCCCACGTGCTAACTAGACCACATAATGTTATCTAGATGCCATAATTAATGTCATATTGTGATCTGGATACTATAATGATTTCCATATTGCAATCTGGGCCCTATATAGTGATCCGAATCTCAAAATCTGTATTGATTTTCACCAGAACAAGGCCATAACAATATCTGCCACAGAATAAAAACAGTTACATATTTGTGTTACTTGTTGTCAGACCTCCTTCTTCTTCTTCTTCTTCTTCTTCTTCTTCTTCAGCGTTCATTCTCAATCTCCCACTACCAAGCCCTCAACAGGGCTTTGCAAGTAGCAGGATGTCGTCCAACATAACTGAATGACCCATTTTCAGACAAAATCACCTCCATCGATGAATCAGACATTCTGAAACTGCAGGAATTGACAATCAAATGTAAGATAGGCACCCAGTGAGCAGATCAGGGGTGTATATGTAACCAGCTAGGTGCTGGAACTATCAGCAGACAATCTTCACCATCTGGTGTAAGAGGCAGTACCTATGATTCTGTCCAAAGTACAGTGATGTCTTTCCTGATTAACATAACCTTCTTATTCTTCTGTAACACCTGGGAAAAGTGAGCTACTCAACCTGGAACTTCCTGTACCATATCATATTTAGGGAGAGTTGGTAGATTGTTGTTGTTGACTGCCCAAAATGAGTAGGATTACTCTTTTGTGTGCCATAAAAAGGATGTTAAGTGGCGGGTTGTCATAGCTTTCCTCACACCCTCAGCATGCTGATGAAGGTAGACCTAGGTCCTTGAGGCGGTTGTGCTATGCTTGGTTTCATCTGCTTGTCGCTTACTACTACAGGGATCGACGAGTGAGCAGGTACTTCGAGAATTTCCGCATGATGCAACGTGTATAATACCATGTATTTGGAAGCCTTCTAACCTAGCAGTGGTTCAATGCAAAAAAACCAGTAAATTGGTGCTCAGAGTGAACAAGAAAGTGATGACTTCCTTGTATGCGCGAATAAAATATACAAGACAAATATGTACAGCCAGCATATATACAGATAGATTGTTTTCTGTGTCTTAGCCCTGTAGAATTGGACAAAATATAACTGAATGATAAATTCACTGTAATACATAACATGAACATGGAAGTGCTCTGATAAACCATATACAGATATACATTCACGTAAACATATGTGTATATATGTAAAGTTTAATAACTGTCAGGTGTCCGTACATTGCATGTCCAATTCTGAAGATACATATCACAATCATTGGTCAATAGCATATTCAAATATATATACTACATATATACAAACACTTAGGTTCACTAAAACAAGTGATTAAAAAATGTAATTGCTCACTGTAAGGGAATAAAATGTATTTACAAACCACAACTAAGAAGATGAGAACCATATTGGTCTGAATGTAGTAGTACAATATTGTTTTATTTCTTCCTTAGTTATTTCCTTCCAATAACTGTGCTCATCTTTTATGAGCAGCTTAATATTATTCTTATGAAGCAAATAAGAATCAAGGAAGCTGCACAGGGGCGTGTCACACGAAAGGCAAGAGACGAGTTGTCTCCGTCTGACAGACTTATATATATGTATGTCTTATATGTGTTTTTTTGCCCTCAGTTTAACATACATTTTTGGGCACAGATTGGTTTGATCAGCCACCTCCGAACCCACTCCAGGACTGACAGATGATAACGTGGTCCTCTTCGGAAACGATGGACAAACATCAAAATGTTATTCACAGGATACAAACCCTGAGGTCTATTTTGTTGGATGCTGAGAGTGTATCCATGGGTGTAATATAAAAAAACACATCATTATGGTTATGATTTTGCCTTGATTACTGCCACAGGATTGGATCCTTTTATTATGTAAACAACTATAACAATAATTTCAGCATTTTCAGAAGCAGGTGGTGGGCTGAATCTCCATGTGCATCTATCTTGACCCTGCAAGCAGGATATCCATTAACTATCTGCTGTGAATTAGGGTGCCCATCTGTGAGTACCAAGTATGCAGATTTCTGCTTGTGAAGATGATTCCTTCATTGAAGTCACAAAAGAACGGCAAAGATTTCCATTTCCCTTAGACTATTATCTCTGAAAGCTCTAGTGCTAATTATATTAAAGGTATACTATATTGAGGCCAATAAGATGGATGTAGAAAGTAGTAGTTACAGAAAAGGTAGCTATCAGGTGGAGGCCCAACGATCAGAAATATGATTAATGTGCTATAAATGGTCCCTACATAAATACCTATGTCAGATTTGTATTATGTCTATCATTTTGAATTGTTTTTCTCTTCTCTAAACTTACCACCAACAGTTCTTATTTGTCTGTTCTGAACTGAAGTAGTACTCTGAACTTCAGTTTCAATCTGTCCATGTTTTCTGTCAATAAAAACTGTCAATACGACTTTTCCCCATTGCTGGGGCGGTCGAGGGGTTTTTAGACTGAGGACTTCAGCCGCTGCGCCACTGTTGTCGCCGCGTCGTGTGCTGGCTATGTTGATTTATTTCACACCCAACAGAAAAATAACATATGCCATACCGGGAATTTGAGCCCCTGTCCTCCTTGTCGGCAGGCAGGCATTGAAACCAATCGGCCACGCGCTCCTTAGTGTTTTTATCTTAACTAAATGTGAATTTAATTTTGTCTAAATCTGTCTTTCAAATTTCCCTACTTCTCTTGCATTATTCTTGTCTTGTACATTTTAACAAATTCTTTTTGTACTAGGAGATACCAGAAACATTCAGTTTTCCTTACTGTCCTGAATAATGACTGAAAAACTAACAAAGTTAACAATGTAGTTTTAAACAACAGCACAAGGATTCAGATCTAAAACGACCTTTATAAAAAAACTGTGTATAATTATTATTTCCATGAGGAATTTCTTCACAATATAATATTTTCAAGAAACCTTTCTCATTCACAAATGTCTTAAGAACACTGACATAGACATACATATATAAGTATGTCTTATAATGAAATGTATCACACTGAACAATACTGTTGTAACTACAGTAAAAAACAAACTGTCAATGAAACCATCATGACAGTCTTGGTGTGTTGACATATGACTGATACCAAGATGACTTATAATGATCAGCAAATTCTACTGGTAATGCTATTTTCTGGCGATAAATGACTATTTATCCTTTAACAAGGACATGAGTTTCAGAATAAGACAACAGGACAACATTTAAATAAAGAAAGGTAAACAATAAATTATATTTTGGGATTTTATCGTATGTGAGACATGACATACACAGTTAGTCAGCAACTTGTTCTTAAGATGTGACCTGGGTCGATAACAGGTCAAAAATGACATTTGAAATTATGGAATCCAGACAACATAAAAAAAGAGGTTATGATGCTTTAGGAGGGAGGGAGGGCGGGAGGGAGGGAGGGCGGGAGGGAGGGAGGGAGGGGGAGGGAGAGGGAGAGAGAGAGAGAGAGAGAGAGACAGAGTTGATATTTCATGCTAACTATTTGGACGATACATTATAGAGGGACTGAGAACAGTAATCACTGTCAGGTGATGCATACTGATCAAGACTTCACCCAACCTCATTTGTGCTCCTGGAAATAATGCTGTGTCCCAGCTGACGAGGTGGGGATTGAAACTGTATCCCCATAGTTGTGAGCTTACTGATGATTCTCCCATTGCACTGCAGCCAAGAGGACCTTGTTCTACCCTTTAAAATACATCTCAGCATGTAAGAAGAGCCACTGTAACCCACTACTAAATAAACATCATGAAGAGTTAGCTCAACTCAAGCATGAATAGCATTGAACAACAATAACAACAACAACAACAACACATCATAGAATCCCAGACTGATTTATTAAAATGATGCAGAACATTTATGATGAATTATCTTCAAAGGTCAACTGTAATTAACTTTCACTTTCAATATTTGTCTTTATGTGTCCACTTCAGTGAGTACATTGTTATTGGATCTTCCTTCTGTCCATTCTTCGGTAGCACCACATTTCAAACGCTTCCAAGTGTTTTCATCCTTATTTGCTAGAGATCATGTTTCAGTCCTATACAGTGCAATTGGCCATATATGAGTAGTGATTATTCTTTTCTTTAGTTCTGCCTGATATTCTTTAATGTTAGCAATTTCTGTTTTTCTCTGGTCCTTTTTTGTCAATACAATCCTTGTCTTAATTTCTGTCTCAATGCGAGTATCTTCTGGTATGGTTTGCAATAATTATGAAAACTTCTGTACTTGTTTGATTATTTCTCCATTGTAGATCATATTTATTTATCTATGTTGCTTGACTATTAGTCATTGCCTTATACAATATACATTTTTCTTTGCCTTCAATGTGTTTATTTTCATGCCAAACTCTTTGGCTGTGCTAATATGTTCAAGCAGCATTTGTAATATTGCTACTGATCCTCCAACTATGGCTTGGTCATGGGATATCTAGTACCTCTAATGATCTTTCCCATGGTTATGGACAGGGTGATCAAACAAATTGAGGACAGAAAAACAATGAGCATTTGGTAAAACAACCTGATCTATGTTTTCTATCACACAAAACAATTGAGTGATCTTGATTTTGCAGATCTATGTTTTCAACCACATAAAACAACTGGGTGATCTTGATTGTGCAGATAATCTATGTTTTCTATCAGATTAAACAACTCAGTGATCTTGATTGTGCAGATAATCTATGTTTTCTATCAGATTAAACAACTCAGTGATCTTGATTGTGCAAATAATCTATGTTTTCTATCAAATTAAACAACAAGATATACATGAAAATACTAGCAAGCTAAGAGTGGAAAACAGCAAAAACAGAGCTACACATTAATGTGAATAAACCAATGAAAATGAGAATAGATGATAGGCACACAGAACCCATAAAAACAAGTTGTCCATCTTGACATATTTATATTTGAAATACATTCCACAATAACTTTAATGTACAGACATCAGAATAACTGAAACATCTAAAATATTAAAAATATCAAAATAAATTTAAAGTGAGCATGAAAAAAAAATGCCCAATTATTTATAGTTCTTTTGGAGAGCTTTTCCTAAATAGTTAAATTCTGTCAGATCTAAAGTTGAATGAACATGAATTAATTTTGAAAAGGATAGGTTGAATAAAAGCAACCTATAAACATTAATGGACAATCTGATCATCAAGGAAAAAAACATCAAAATGTCAAGCTAACACTATCATGTGCCAGCACAAAACTACCAAATGTACATTCGAAGACCTTGATTAATAACAACAACAATAATATATGTGATCCTTTTGTGACAACTTTCTATAAATGTCTTTTCAAGTTGTGGAGCTCCCTCTTACTCTGAAGTTCTGCTGTCTGGCTTTGTAGGCTTGTGTGACGGGAAACATTATTCTTAAATGTCCAAACTATTTAATTGGCTTTGTGTATTATGCCTGACGTTGTTTTCACTAGCTGTGGGATTTCTTTGTTTCTCTCACTGCCTGTCCTAGTGACCCTGGCTGTTTTCACATGCATCTCTTTGCACATATAAGGGTCTATGTCTGACACTGATTGTAAAGAGTTGGTAGGAATACACAAATTTCTCTAAAGAAACTAATGGAACAAATAAATCAAAAGCAAGCTTGAGTGGATGTTTTGGTAAAACACTTTAGTCAGTTTAGGTAGCATTTTGAAACAATAAAGGGCAACACAAAAACTAAATGCTAAAGAAAAGCAACCATAAAGTAGGACTTATATTTTTGCAACTGTCAACTATATTGCTGCTGACTGACATTTGTATGCAAGTATGATTTTTAGAGGACTCAGTTGTCTTGAGATATGGTGTCCGCCTCATGTGCCAGAGGTAACGAGTTGAAATCACGGTGAAGGCAGAGATCTGGTAAAAATTCCGCTGATCTCTGGGTAGTGACATCGGACTCCCGTGTTCAGTGTTAAAAACCCATTCGCAGTTATAAAAGAAATAAAAGAGTAGTCCTAATGGCCGCTGGTCAGATTAAATTCAAAATTCCAGTGAAAAATCAACCCAAATTATTTGTACCTTCTTCCAGGCGTAGTAAGCTGCAGGAAGTTTAAACTACGGAAAGCCCATTAACATGCCTGTTTGAATACCAGGATTGATTTTTAGGAAAAAAAAATGTTACCTCACAATACAATGTTTCTTCTTCAAACTCTTTGAGTGTATAAGACTTTCTATCTCATGTCTCACAAGTCATATTGGGCAAAAACGTGTGGGTTTGAATGAAGGCTTTACAATTTCAGAGCGGAGGCAGAGGCACTGAGGGCAGCAGTGGAAGAAATGGTGACAGGTAAAAGGAATGAGAGCCATATAGTCCTGCTTACAGATGCCTTGGCCGTAGTCACAGCACTAAAAAGCCAGAAAAATACTGAACTTAATGATTTAAGAGCAGTACTATGTCAACTATGCCAGCAGTCCGCACCAAAAAGGGTAGTGGTACAGTGGGTTCCATCCCACTGCAACATCCAAGGCAACGAGGAGGCAGACAGACTGGCAAAAGAAGGTGCAAGACTACCACAACCAGATACTAGTATGACATACGAAGAGTCAAAACGGCTTAATAGAGCTAGATACATGACCAAATGGAAAACCGAACATACTGGATACACAAAAAACGATGCCTATTACCAGTTGAATAGAAGAGAGCAGGTTGTGGTCTTCAGACTTCTCACTGGCCACAATAGACTGAGGTACCACCTATTCAACAAATTGAAGATAGGTGGTACTAACGAATGCCCGTGTGGTACTGGGAAAATGACCGCTGAGCATTTGCTGCAAAACTGCCCGACATACGAGGATCAGAGAGAGCAGATGTGGCCATCACCAGTGGCAACACTAGACAAGCTCTATGGCAGTGTCGACAGCCTCAGGATTACAGCTGCTTTTTTCGAAAAAATAAAGGTTGATGTCTGACTGCGTACGATGAAGAAGAAGAAGAAGAAGAATGAAGGCTTTAGAAATAATATCCCAAATATGACACGAGGAAGAGAATAGCAAACAACTTGCATTTCTTCAGATAAGAGCAACAAAAAAATCTAAATGCAATCTGCGATCTATTATACTTGATCTGTTTTGATGTTGTTTGGTTCTGATAATTTCAGAAGTTGATAAACGTATTTCAATGAAGTTTTCTTTATATGTTTTTGTGCACCCATAACACTAACAGCACATTTTAATTTTTGTAAATTTATCTCTACGAGAAATATAAAAGACAGTAAAAAAATAAATCTGGATTGGAGATAAATATTGAGAAAACATATAGCATAAATTGCTACAGCTCAACCATTCAATGTACAGAAGATGGACATCTGTCAAAAAGGCTAATAACACAATACAGAGAAAGCTGAAGGGAGTCAGTGACACAGATACACCTTCTCTCATCTACACAAGTCTCCAGATTAGACAAAAACACACATAGTTAAGTGGTATCAAAACAGACAAATCAAAAAGAAAGATGTTGAGGGAATTGGATTGAATAGCCCAAGGCAGGTTGAATTGGCATGTATTTATTGAGGACACAGAGATACCATTTTTGTTATACATGAGTAGGTCCAGAAATAACACAAAACAATTGAAAACACAGGAGCTAAGTTCACACGCAGACTGATGGTGCGGCTATCTTGCTACTTCACCAATCTCAACAACAATCACCCGTAGGATGGGCTTAGCAGCTTCATTCATGCACTCGCTCTGCAGAGTCTGGTCCCAGCGAAGGCTCTCCCTGGAGACCAGGCTAGGTATCCACTCCTCCTGCTATGTCTCAATTCTCCTATGTGGCTCCGAGTCCTGGACACAACTACAGCAGGAGGCCGTCCACCTGCGCAACCAGTGACGCATCCTCTGGATTTTCTGGCATGACATGGTTTCCAACAGTGAAGTAGTTCAACGTACTCAGCTTGCAGGCATTGTCCCAATGATTGATTGCTGTCGTCTCTCCCTCGTCGGTCACATTGCTCGCCTTTCCAGGGAAATCCCAGCCCACGAGATTCTCAGACAGGCTGTGGAGGCGAGTTACGGGAAAAAGCCTGGCTCATCCTGGAGACGTCCTCGAGGCCGTCCTTGCAACACCTGGCTAAGACAGATCACCACCTCCCCAACAGAACTGCAGGCCACCTGGGGCACGGCCGTCAGACGTAGTCATAGACCTGGTCATTCAACGTGACGGGCCCTGGTCGCCTAAGCATACTATTGTATTGAGGACCTGAACTCTACAGTTAACTGAAAGATTTTAATGATGAAGATTAAACTTACAGACAATCAAAATGAAAGGCAACACTAAATATATCAATAGAGAGAAAGAGAAATACTGGAATAAGTGACAGGTGTTTTATGTATTTGACATGTAACATTTGGGGGTCTCTGTGGCGAAGTGGTCAAGCCATTTGCCTCATGTTCAGACGGTCAGTGTTCGAATTTGAGCTGCGAAGGTCGGTTCATGATGACAATTTTTCCGGAGATCCCTGGGTTCATCGCTGGAGCTTCAGAGTTTGTGCTTTGTGCGATGCTCTAGGCAGGTGGGGTACCCATCTGCTGAGAATGACCGCGCTATATGGGGAAACCCAAGGTGATGAAGTCGAGCACTAGCCTTTAACCTTTTAAACCTTGACATGACAATAGAAGATCTTGACTCTCAAATATAAAAGTTGAAGGAAACATCAAGAGATGAAATCTCACACATTGTACAATCAAGAGATGGGAGTCACTCACAGTGTACAATCAAGAGATGGAAGTCACATTGTACAATCTAGAGATGGAAGTCACTCACAGTGTACAATCAAGAGATGGGAGTCCCTCACATTGTACAATCTAGAGATGGAAGTTACTCACAGTGTACAATCAAGAGATGGGAGTCCCTCACAGTGTACAATCAAGAGATGGGAGTCCCTCACATTGTAAAATCAAGAGATGGAAGTCACTCACAGTGTACGATCAAGGCAGGTAATAGCACGTTTTGAAGATCTATCCAAGAGTGTAGCTAAAGTATTTTCCACCTGAAACCATTAACTATTAAGACATTTTCTCCCCACATAAAAATATATTCTCCTTGCAAGTAGATCTGTAAACAATGCACTACCTAAACAAGCAAACTAGAAACAAGAATAGAGCTGGATACTGTATTGTGTGAGCATTGTCCTCACATTTTTGTTTCTTTTCTGGTAGTATATTAAAGACTCTAAAATTAAATAATGAAAGGTGAGTACCAATGGATCAAATAGTAGTATCCAATTGCTGAATCTCGACTGAGGCAGACCTCACCCCCATCACTACTACAGACAACTTCTAATGTGGAGACAACACATGAACTAGTCTGATCTTATGTCTTAATTGGGTAACTTGTTGAGTTGTATTTTTATAACTATTTTGTTAAGACAGTCTGGTTTTTGTCGTGCCATATGTATTGATGGATCCCCAGGTAAAATATGCAAGATATCCTTATCTAGTTTATGTCTTGCCAAATGTATTGATGGATGAGGTAAAATGTGCAAGACATCCTCATCTAGTTTGTGTCTTGTCAAATGTATTGATGGATCCCCAGGTAAAATGTGCAACATCTACTTATCATATCAAATTTAAAGCTAGTTCTAGTTAACTAGAGGACAGACAATATTGTTTGGCACGTAAAGATGTACCTCAGAACTCTTCTTGGCTTGTTATTGGCTGTACTTATAATAATACTAACCCTGACTATGACAGGCAATGCAGTAATTTCAAACAGTCCCAGAATCTTATCCATGCAATGAGCATGATTGATTCATTTGAAAGACATATATTACTCTAATAATAGATACAGGATCCTTCTATGCATTTTTCAATAAAGCCATTTGATTTGCTGCCAGACACCACAAAAACGAAAATTAGATGAAAGTTAGGTTTTGTTCCGGATAGTAAAATGTTTCCAACATATCATTGTGTAAATCACTGCTCTACAACATTTTCCTACATGGCATCAAATTTTGTAGCTTTCGTGAAGATGGGTTTTCCTTGAAGCCCACTGAAATCTATATTGAGCAAAATTCTGTGATCGTCCATTGGGTTTGTGTATTTTTTATGTTTTTAGGGGTAGCATGTGTAATTATTCTGCACCTGCTCACCTGAAAGCTAATATCGCCCACTAGAGTACTGGTATGAATGATGATTACATTTGGTTACTGGTCTAGTGGTATAATATCTCTCCATGAGATAATAAAGACCTTGGGTTAAACTGTAAAACTATTTCTCTTTAAAAACAAAGCAATTGCTGTTTTCTCCAACATTGTCAACTCTCAAAAGGTTCACACTCACCTGGATAACACCAGACAGCAATATTTCCTTCCCATAAGCAAGAATACCATGTTTGCTTGAACACTGTTACTAGCAAATCAAACATGGCCAAACAGGTGTCAATGAGTCTCATAGAATAGCTGATGATAAAACCTATGACAGAACATGAGATGTCCAGTTCTAACATTACGTATATTATTGTAACACTAGTACAATTTAAAATCAATAGTTTCAATGCTGACAGTGTAATAATCAACCTTCCCACAAACTACAACATAGTGTCCCAGAACTGTGGTCTTTTGACAGTTCACACTATATACGATCCTGATCATGTCTGTACTTGTGCATTTGTGTCTGGTGTCTCTGATGTTAAAGTTCCATTGCCATCTTTCGCCAATCCTGTAGTAGCAGCCCCATCCTTCGCTAATCCTGTGGTAATGGCGGCTTCCTTTATCTGGGTAAAAGAGAGTCAAATGGCATACAGTAACTAAAAACCAAGTGCCATGAAAATTGAAGGAGACAAACACATACAACAACTGATAACCTATTACTAGAATAACTTATTACTAGCATAGTCTTTACACAACCCGTTCTCATAGAGATATCATGAGGGAAATCTATGAAAATCATCCAACATCTTCAATAGTACACATCTCAAGGGGCAGCGAATTTCCAAGTAAACAACATAGGGTGGAGACAGACGGAGTCGTGTGCAGCCGGGCGGAACTATGAAACCATTGTCCCTGATCAGTACTGGCCCACTGATCAGGAAACAGCTGGCCAATGACAATCCCATATCCATCAACCCAGACCCCCTACATCGTCAGTGACTGCGTGGGGGTGACATGAACATCCCAATCGTTTGCTGGTCACTTTGTCATGAAGCTACATGACTGGAATATAACACTGGTTGCCTACAGACTCTACAGAATCACCTAGGGTTGCTGTGGTCGAGAGGCCAGGCACTCGCCTACCAAAGCGATGAACAAAAATGGTGGACTTTCGAGTCCCACAAGTTTTAAAAGTGATGCGTGATCTCACCGGAGGTGGGACCAGATTGCCTACATCCTGAGTTATCTCCAGTCGTCTTGACTAATGTCTTGCCACTGGTCCAATGCAGCTTGGGACCAGAGAGTGAGATCAATAACACGCGCAGTTTCTTCCTCACTATAATCTAAATACAGCGCAAGTTACATCATCAAGACAAAACTGTATGATGATGTTGCCATCATCGCTTGTGATAGGAAACTAATAATATGATAACAGAGCTTACAACTGATAACCAAAACCTTTAAGATAGAGAGAGACATACACAGCATACAACAACTGACAACCAAACATGTGCCTTGACTTTCAATTCTTAGAGATTCACCAGAAGTTATTTTCATATTTTTGTAACCTTTTTCACCAATGCTGTGCTCCACCTTGTTTCTAATTCCATCTTGTTTCTCACTTCATCTTGTTTCTTGTTCCACCTTGTTTCTTGTTCCATCTTGTTTCTTGTTCCATCTTGTTTCTTGTTCCACCTTGTTTCTTGTTCCATCTTGTTTCTCACTTCATCTTGTTTCTTGTTCCACCTTGTTTCTCACTCCACCTTGTTTCTTGTTCCACCTTGTTTCTCACTCCATCTTGTTTCTTGTTCCACCTTGTTTCTCGCTCCATCTTGTTTCTCACTTCATCTTGTTTCTTGTTCCACCTTGTTTCTCACTCCACCTTGTTTCTTGTTCCACCTTGTTTCTCACTCCATCTTGTTTCTTGTTCCACCTTGTTTCTCGCTCCATCTTGTTTCTCACTTCATCTTGTTTCTTGTTCCACCTTGTTTCTTATTCCACCTTGTTTCTTGTTCCATCTTGTTTCTCACTTCATCTTGTTTCTTGTTCCACCTTGTTTCTCACTCCACCTTGTTTCTTGTTCCACCTTGTTTCTCACTCCATCTTGTTTCTTGTTCCACCTTGTTTCTCGCTCCATCTTGTTTCTCGCTTCATCTTGTTTCTTGCTCCCCCTTGTTTCTTGTTCCACCTTGTTTCTCACTCCACCTTGTTTCTTGTTCCACCTTGTTTCTCACTCCACCTTGTTTCTTGTTCCACCTTGTTTCTTGTTCCACCTTGTTTCTCACTCCACCTTGTTTCTTGTTCCATCTTGTTTCTTGTTCCACCTTGTTTCTCACTCCATCTTGTTTCTTGTTCCACCTTGTTTCTCACTCCACCTTGTTTCTTGTTCCATCTTGTTTCTTGTTCCACCTTGTTTCTCACTCCATCTTGTTTCTTGTTCCACCTTGTTTCTTGTTCCACCTTGTTTCTCACTCCACCTTGTTTCTTGTTCCATCTTGTTTCTTGTTCCACCTTGTTTCTTGTTCCATCTTGTTTCTCACTCCATCTTGTTTCTTGTTCCACCTTGTTTCTTGTTTCTTGTTCCACCTTGTTTCTCACTCCATCTTGTTTCTTGTTCCACCTTGTTTCTTATTCCACCTTGTTTCTTGTTCCATCTTGTTTCTCACTTCATCTTGTTTCTTGTTCCACCTTGTTTCTCACTCCACCTTGTTTCTTCTTCCACCTTGTTTCTCGCTCCATCTTGTTTCTCGCTTCATCTTGTTTCTTGCTCCCCCTTGTTTCTTGTTCCACCTTGTTTCTCACTCCACCTTGTTTCTTGTTCCACCTTGTTTCTCACTCCACCTTGTTTCTTGTTCCACCTTGTTTCTTGTTCCACCTTGTTTCTCACTCCACCTTGTTTCTTGTTCCATCTTGTTTCTTGTTCCACCTTGTTTCTCACTCCATCTTGTTTCTTGTTCCACCTTGTTTCTCACTCCATCTTGTTTCTTGTTCCATCTTGTTTCTTGTTCCACCTTGTTTCTCACTCCATCTTGTTTCTTGTTCCACCTTGTTTCTCACTCCACCTTGTTTCTTGTTCCATCTTGTTTCTTGTTCCACCTTGTTTCTCACTCCATCTTGTTTCTTGTTCCACCTTGTTTCTTGTTCCACCTTGTTTCTCACTCCACCTTGTTTCTTGTTCCATCTTGTTTCTTGTTCCACCTTGTTTCTTGTTCCATCTTGTTTCTCACTCCATCTTGTTTCTTGTTCCACCTTGTTTCTTGTTCCACCTTGTTTCTCACTCCATCTTGTTTCTTGTTCCACCTTGTTTCTTGTTCCATCTTGTTTCTCACTCCATCTTGTTTCTTGTTCCACCTTGTTTCTTGTTCCACCTTGTTTCTCACTCCACCTTGTTTCTTGTTCCATCTTGTTTCTCGCTCCATCTTGTTTCTCGCTTCATCTTGTTTCTTGCTCCCCCTTGTTTCTTGTTCCACCTTGTTTCTCACTCCACCTTGTTTCTTGTTCCACCTTGTTTCTCACTCCACCTTGTTTCTTGTTCCACCTTGTTTCTTGTTCCACCTTGTTTCTCACTCCACCTTGTTTCTTGTTCCACCTTGTTTCTTGTTCCACCATGTTTCTCACTCCACCTTGTTTCTTGTTCCATCTTGTTTCTTGTTCCACCTTGTTTCTCACTCCATCTTGTTTCTTGTTCCACCTTGTTTCTCACTCCACCTTGTTTCTTGTTCCATCTTGTTTCTTGTTCCACCTTGTTTCTCACTCCATCTTGTTTCTTGTTCCACCTTGTTTCTTGTTCCATCTTGTTTCTCACTCCATCTTGTTTCTTGTTCCACCTTGTTTCTTGTTCCATCTTGTTTCTTGCTCCACCTTGTTTCTTGTTCCATCTTGTTTCTCGCTCCATCTTGTTTCTCACTTCATCTTGTTTCTTGTTCCACCTTGTTTCTCACTCAATCTTGTTTCTTGTTCCACCTTGTTTCTCACTCCACCTTGTTTCTTGTTCCATCTTGTTTCTTGTTCCACCTTGTTTCTCACTCCATCTTGTTTCTTGTTCCACCTTGTTTCTTGTTCCATCTTGTTTCTCACTCCATCTTGTTTCTTGTTCCACCTTGTTTCTTGTTCCATCTTGTTTCTCACTCCACCTTGTTTCTTGTTCCACCTTGTTTCTTGTTCCACCTTGTTTCTCACTCCACCTTGTTTCTTGTTCCATCTTGTTTCTTGTTCCACCTTGTTTCTCACTCCATCTTGTTTCTTGTTCCACCTTGTTTCTCACTCCACCTTGTTTCTTGTTCCACCTTGTTTCTCACTCCACCTTGTTTCTCACTCCATCTTGTTTCTTGTTCCACCTTGTTTCTTGTTCCATCTTGTTTCTCACTCCATCTTGTTTCTTGTTCCACCTTGTTTCTTGTTCCATCTTGTTTCTCACTCCATCTTGTTTCTCGCTTCATCTTGTTTCTTGCTCCACCTTGTTTCTTGTTCCATCTTGTTTCTTGTTCCACCTTGTTTCTTGTTCCATCTTGTTTCTCACTCCATCTTGTTTCTTGTTCCACCTTGTTTCTGGCTCCATCTTGTTTCTGGCTCTATCTTGTTTCTTGCTCTATTTCATTTCTTGCTCCATTTCGTTTCTCGCTCCATTTCATTTCTGGCTCCATCTTGTTTCTCCTTCCACCTTGTTTCTTGTTCCATCTTGTTTCTCGCTCCATCTTGTTTCTCGCTCCACCTTGTTTCTTGTTCCATCTTGTTTCTCGCTACATCTTGTTTCTCGCTACATCTTGTTTCTTGTTCCATCTTGTTTCTCGCTCCATCTTGTTTCTCGCTCCATCTTGTTTCTCGCTACATCTTGTTTCTCGCTCCACCTTGTTTCTTGTTCCATCTTGTTTCTCGCTACATCTTGTTTCATCTCCAGTGACATTTCTTGTTAGGAAACCACCACATTCTGCTTCAAAGTACCAGAAAAGTTCCTGACAGCAATCAACATGTAATTTTTTTCAATTTTGAAGTAAGCTGCAGTGGCACCCACCTTGCAGACACTTTGTGGTACTGTAGCACACCATGGATGATATGTTCTGCTAAAATTTGACTGATGTCCAGCAATTTCATTCACAGCCAATCAACGATTTTCCTTTATGAGGAAGTCAACTGCTGTAATTGACTTGGGGTCATTACTCGGTTTGCCCAATCCAATCATGAACAGTCTGTCAAAGAACTTGAGCTGTTTTGGAACTTTCTACTCCACTCATACACTTGCTGAAGTAAAATACATACATCACCGTAGTGGATCTTCCTTGGCCGATGAATTTCTATAGGTTTCACCCCTTCGTTGCTAAAAAAATCTATAACAGAACGCTGCTCCTCTTTGGTGCATGTCAATAGTGAGGCGGCCATTTTTTAACTGCAATTATGACATCATATTGTTCCTCTGCACCATGATGGCATGTGCAGGACACTCTTGACATCCTTAGCAACCATATAAGTTGTAATACAAAAGCATAGTTTTTCTAATTTAACTTAACTTTACATCTTTATACTGGTTTAGAAGACTCTGCAATCTGTAAACAGTTTCCATACCAATTTTAAGGTTTTCATTTGAACACCCCTTGTAGTTGTGATTAAACATATTAATACTACATATTTTTGTGATTAAAATAACCAAACAATTCATACTATATTATTTTTGTGATTAAAATAATCAAACGATTCATTTTGAATTATTTATGTATATTATAATAACCAAACAATTCATACTATATTAGTTTTGTAGATTATAATAACCAAACAATTCATACTATATTATTTTTGTGATTATGCTATAAAAAGTTATAGTAATAGTATTTACTTAACGAATTCTAAGTGTAGTGACAAATTTACAAGAACTCATTATTTTCTCAATTTGCAAAATAAGCTTGAGACATCTCAAATGCTGAATTAAACCACAAGCTAGATGTACCTCATCCCACTACAGTTAGCACAATTGTAAAGAGCAAAAGTTAAAGTGTTAGAGTACATTAAAAACGTTGCATACCAAACTTATTAGAAGGAAGCACAATTTAATTGGTGAGATGGAGAAAGTGTTAAATATGTGAATATAAAACCAAGTCAATGGCGCCTAAGAAGCAGAAATTCTTCGATAAGGCTAATTTCTGGTCAGGCAAAACACACTGATCAGATAATGTTAGCCAGGGTCAGGAGAAATATACTGACCAAGACCCTCACGTGACATCATCTTTGGTCATCCTGGAAATGGACTGTTGTCGAGGACAACAGTCTGGCTAGCAAGGTGAGGTTCGACGTGATCCCTGTAGTAGTGAGTGACACACAAATGAAGCCAAGCATTGCACAACTGCCTGGAGGACCCAGATCCACTACATCAGCACACGGGGGATGTCAGGAAAGTTACTGCAATCTGTCACAAGTTCCATCCTTTTCATGGCGTATAAAAGGATTACCAACCCATTGTGGGCATTAGCAACCAACCAACCCATTGTGGGCATTAGCAACCAACCAACCCATTGTGGGCATTAGCAACCAACCAACCCATTGTGGGCATTAGCAACCAACCAACCAATTGTGGGCATTAGCAACCAACCAACCCATTGTGGGCATTAGCAACCAACCAACCAATTGTGGGCATTAGCAACCAACCAACCAATTGTGGGCATTAGCAACCAACCAACCCATTGTGGGCATTAGCAACCAACCAACCCATTGTGGGCATTAGCAACCAACCAACCAAGACCAAGTCAACAACATTTCTCTAAGTCAAGGACTGATCCAGGCAAAAGTTCAAACATTATTTAATAAAAATCAAGGTAGAAAAAGGAGAGACATCAGTTGAAGAGACATTTGGAGTTAGCAGGGGCTTGTTTGACAAAGTTTAGAAACAGTCACATTTACATAACATAGCAATACGAGGACAAGCAGCTAGTAAAGATACTACAGCTGCAGAAATTGCTTCAGTGGGGCTTTTAAAATGATAGAAGATAGAGGCTACATAAAGCAGCAGATCTTCAATGTAGATGTGAATGGTGCAATTACATATTAGGATACCAAGATTGACAGAAATTATAAAGTAAACAGTGGTCTAGAAAGGAAGAAGAAATTAATGAGACAAATATTCTTGCTCTTCTTGTTCAAGAAGCAACCCCCAGATCCAACAGCAATCACCATTTAAATTCTGAGTCATCCACATCAACCCCTATTAGAATTCCGTCAAAGTCCCTTCTACTTAAAGAAATCAATTTAGTTCATCCAGCTGTGAAGATGATCCTCATCAATTATCTTCATTGGATGTTCTACATCTTAAAATACCAACAGATAGAAAACTGTACATACTGTGTTTATTGTCTATTACTCTAGAAGATTTTATAGTATGATTTTATTGATGTATTGTTGATTTGTGATTATTTTATTTATTCTTTTTCTTAATTCTGTTTAATTAAGTGTTGTATGCATTCGTAAGTGTTATATTGTTAGTTCTGTTTGATGGCACTGATGAATTTGCAGGATGAATAAATGCTATGATTTGACTTTTGGCAACATTCTGATCCTTAACCAGTTGAAAGTGTGAGGTAACATGAAATTGGAAAGGCCAGCTGAATTACAGCTACTAAATAATAACTTATTACCATACCGGTAACAAATGAGGTGAGCACACATAAGCTTAGAGGTGAGCACATACAGGTAAGCTTAGAGGTGAGTACATATAGGTAAGCTTAGAGGTGAGTACACACAGGTAAACTTAGAGGTGTGTACACAAATGTCAACTAAGAAGTAACAGAGGTAAGTTAACAGGTAAGTACACATACCTGTCTGATGTACTCATGACAGTCTTTCTTAGCTTGAATCAAAAGATCAGCCTGGCCCTTTAACACACGAATGTTCCAGGCAAAATTTTCAGTAGTCTAGAAATACAACAACAACTATTTAATACAATTGATGCTGGTGATGTTAGATATATATGAACATTTTAAACAAAAACATACCTTAGCTATATTGATTTATATATATGATTGATGATTGGCATCCTGTCAGTCTAAAGAGACAATGGACTTCACGCCAGAAAGGGATCTTAGTCAGTTGTCGCCCTTGCTTTCCAAGCACACGTTTGGAGTCTCCATCTTGTATTCCCTCGCCTGCAGTGCAGCATACAAAGCCTGCCTCCAGTCAGGTCTGTCTTTGGCAAGTTCTTCCCAGTTGCACATATTCATATCCAATGCTTTCAGGTCAAGCTTGCAAACATCTTTGTAGCAGAAGAAGGGTCTACCTTTATTATGCTTGCCCGTGCTCAACTCTCCGTAAAGGATATCTTTTGGAATTTGTCTGTCCTCCATTCTGCACACGTGACCAAGCCACCGCAAGTGGCCCTGGCAGAGGATCGTAACTAAACTGGCAATCTTTGCACGGTCCAACACGTCGTTGTTTGTCACTCTGTCACTCATTGAAATTCCAAGTATGGGCCTCAAGCACCGCATATGAAATGACTTAGCCTTTTCTCCTATGAAGCTTACAGGGTCCATGTTTCACTGGCATAGAGCAGGGTACTAACCACACAAGATCTGTACACATCAAGATGGCCAGCATGTTGTTACTGCAAAATCTGTCCGAAAGCATAGCAATTGTTGCTGAGACCATTCCTAATCGCTTTTGCAGCTCTGCATCTAGTGAAAGGTTGTCTGTGATGATAGATCCGAGGTAGTTACAATTATTCACTACCTCCAGATTGTTATTGTTTAAGACAATTCCTGAACGACTTGCACCTAATCGCTTTTGCAGCTCTGCATCCAGTGAAAGGTTGTCTGTGATGATAGATCCGAGGTAGTTACAATTATTCACTACCTCCAGATTGTTATTGTTTAAGACAATTCCTGAAGGACTTGCACCTAATCGCTTTTGCAGCTCTGCATCCAGTGAAAGGTTGTCTGTGATGATAGATCCGAGGTAGTCACAATTATTCACTACCTCCAGATTGTTATTGTTTAAGACAATTCCTGAAGGACTTGCACCTAATCGCTTTTGCAGCTCTGCATCCAGTGAAAGGTTGTCTGTGATGATAGATCCGAGGTAGTTACAATTATTCACTACCTCCAGAATGTTATTGTTTAAGACAATTTCTGAAGGACCTGCACCCTGAGCCATCACTTTCGTCTTGTGTAAACTGATGGTGATCTGTTCAGCAGGATTTTGAGAACCTATGAATGAGGATGAAGAGCTGATAAATCTATGTCTTGAACAGGGGCTAATTAAAACAAACACTTTTTTCCAACAACAGAAAAGCCATATTCTTCTTCTTCTTCTTCTTCTTCTTCTGCGTACGCAGTCAGACAGTAACCATTATTTTTTCGAAAAAAGCGGCGGTCATCCTGAGGCTGTCGCCACTGCCATAGAGCTTGTCTTGCAGTTCCACTGGTAATGGCCACATCTGCTCTCTCTGATCCTCGTATGTCGGGCAGTTCTGCAGCAGATGTTCAGCGGTCATTTTACCAGTACCGCACGGGCATTCGTCGGTACACCCTATCTTCAATTTGTTGAATAGGTGGTACCTCAGTCTATTGTGGCCAGTGCGAAGTCTGAAGACAACGACCTGCTCTCTTCGGTTCAACTGGTAATAGGCATCGTTTTTGGTGTAACCAGTATGTTCGGTTTCCCATTTGGTCATGTATCTGGCTTTGATAAGCCGTTTTGACTCTTCGTACGTCATACTGGTATCTGTTTGTGGTAGTCTTGCACCTTCTTTTGCCAGTCTGTCTGCCTCCTCGTTGCCTTGGATGTTGCAGTGTGACGGGACCCACTGTACCACTACCCTTTTTGGTGCGGACTGCTGGCACAGTTTGCAGAGTGCTGCTCTTAAGTCATTAAGCTCAGTGTTTTTCTGGCTTTTTAGCGCTGTGACTACGGCGAGAGCATCTGTAAGCAGGACTATATGGCTTTCATTTTCACTGTGTGTCACCATTTCAATTGTGGTGTTTAATTAGGTAACCTCTTCCAACAGCCTTCTCTCTCAAGCATGCCTCCGCTCTGAAATTGCTTGTGTACTTACCAGTAGCGAATGACAGTGTTATTTTTCTGCCATTTGGTAGGTTCAGGAATGCTCCTGCCCCTCCGTTCTGTGTTGTGTTTGTTACAGAACCGTCGGTGTATGCATGGGTCCAGTCCATGCTTGGGTAGCTTTTCGTTATGAAGCTTAGGGTAGTATCTCTCCTTTCTTTTTCAGTCTGGCAGTTTTTGTTTGCAATACCTGGTATATTTTCTACCACCTCTGGAAATATATCCTGCCTCCAGGTAGGTTTTCGTACAGTAGTGATGGGTTTTGGTGTTGTTAGTGCGTTTATGGGATCTTCGTGCATCTTTGCTTTGAAAGCCATATTCAAACATGGTATCAATGGAATGATACAGGCATATCCTCCCAAATAGACTACATACTGCCAGAAATTACAGACTGAAAAGTGTTTCACTGCATCATTATGGACACTGATCATCGTCCTGTTGTACTATCTCAAATACCTACTTTCCAGAGCAAAAAGAAGTTGCAAAGACAGATATACGTCACAAATATGGCAAAACTTGAGAAGGAAGACATCCGCAAAGACATACAATGTGAAATGAAAGACATATACAAGGCCCTGCCAGAAACAACTGGCAATGTAACGAATGAGTGGCATTGGTTCAAATCAGCACTAATGAACACAGTGAATGCAAAATGCGGTACAAAGAAACTTCAACAATTCCAAAAGAAAAGAACAGCGTGGTGGAATCAAAAGGTACAGGAAGCAATACAAGCTAAGAAAAAATTATACAAGAAGTGGTTGAAATCGAAGTCACAAGAAGATTACACAATCTACAGACTTGCAAGAACACATTCGAAAACTGTAATCAAGAACTTCAAAGCAGATGCATGGAATAAATATGGTGAACAATTAGCGCTCATGTGTCGCAAGAATCTGAAAGATTTCTTCAAAAGTGAGAGTTTGAGATAACAGCTTTAACCCCTCCACAATTATAAGCGACAAACAGGGGACGCCGATTTTCGATCCAGAAAAAAAGGAAGGCATGATGGAGAAAGTATTTCCTAGAATTCCTAAACCCAAATTATACTTATTCAATGAGGCACTCCACTCATACGAGTTCAAACGGTAAAAACAGAGCCCTAAATATTAATCCAGGAGATTGAGGAAGTCATTAAAATAAGACCAAATTGTAAAGCTGCAGGTGCGGACGGAGTAACCTGCGAGACAATTAAAGCTTGTGGATACCTAGGAGTAAAATGGTTACACAGAATATTCTCAGCAGCTTGAGAGGAAAGTAGAGTCCCTGAAGACTGGCAGAAAGTTTTCATAGTGCCAATCTGAAAAAACAAAGGCAACAAAAAAGAGTGAGATACCTACTGGGAGGTATCGTTTCTAAGCAGCACAAGAAAACTGTACGTGAAAATCCTGGAGCAGAGAATTCGACCTATCTTAGAACCATAGCTTAGTGGGGTTCAATTTGGTTTCTGATGAGGTAGAAGCTACACATACCCTTTATTCATTCTGAGACAACTAAGCGAAACAAACATCGAATACGATCAGAAACTCAACATGGCTTTCATAGATCAAGAAAAGGCTTTTGATAGAGTAGACTCAAATAAACTATGGGCCATCCTAGACGACTACGGGGTACAAGGCCAGCTATTAAAAAAATATTAGAGCACTGTACCAAGGGTGTCAAAGTATAGCAAGAACAGACGGTCTGACCGAAACAAGGGAGATAACAACTGGGGTGAGACGGTGTGTCTTGTCGCCACCTCTCTTTAAAATAGATGGACAGAATAACGCTGGAGGCCAAATTGGAGTATCTGTCAAGAAATGCAGAGGAAGAAAGGACAGAGACTGATCAGTTAAATGAACTCCTTTTTTGTAGATGATCAATGTCTACTTTATGAGAGTGAAGATGATCTGCAGCAACATCTGTCTGCGCTGAACTCTGTGTGTGAAAGATACAGTATGAGAATTAACACATCCAAAACAAAAACTATACAGATACGAAGATCGCCTGAAAACATGAACATTATGGTAAATGGGTCCAAGATCAAACAAGTGCAGAAGTTCAAGTACTTGGGCAGTGTTTTCACACAGGATGGAGGTTTAGATAGAGAGATTGAGATCAGGTGCTTGGGCAGTGTTTTCACACAGGATGGAGGTTTAGATAGAGAGATTGAGATCAGGTGCTTGGGCAGTGTTTTCACACAAGATGGAGGTTTAGATAGAGAGATTGAGATCAGGTGCTTGGGCAGTGTTTTCACACAGGATGGAGGTTTAGATAGAGAGATTGAGATCAGGTGCTTGGGCAGTGTTTTCACACAGGATGGAGGTTTAGATAGAGAGATTGAGATCAGGTGCTTGGGCAGTGTTTTCACACAGGATGGAGGTTTAGATAGAGAGATTGAGATCAGGTGCTTGGGCAGTGTTTTCACACAGGATGGAGGTTTAGATAGAGAGATTGAGATCAGGTGCTTGGGCAGTGTTTTCACACAGGATGGAGGTTTAGATAGAGAGATTGAGATCAGGTGCTTGGGCAGTGTTTTCACACAGGATGGAGGTTTAGATAGAGAGATTGAGATCAGGTGCTTGGGCAGTGTTTTCACACAGGATGGAGGTTTAGATAGAGAGATTGAGATCAGGTGTCAAAAAGAAAATGCAATTGCATACCAGATGTCACCATTATTGAAACACTCTAACATAAACATGTCCACAAACGAATGCTTATCAACAGTATATTCATGCCAACTCTCTATTACCAGTGCCAAACATTGACTTTAACAAAAACTTTAGATAGAAAGATCACGACACGTGAGATGAGACAGAAAACAATCAATGTAACTAGGAGAGACAGAATGGGCAATGAAGATGTGAGAGAAAGATCACGACATGTGAGATGAGACAGAAAACAATCAACGTAACTAGGAGAGACAGAATGAGCAATGAAGATGTGAGAGAAAGATCACGACATGTGAGATGAGACGGAAAACAATCAACGTAACTAGGAGAGAGAGAATGAGCAATGAAGATGTGAGAGAAAGATCACGACATGTGAGATGAGACAGAAAACAATCAACGTAACTAGGAGAGAGAGAATGAGCAATGAAGATGTGAGAGAAAGATCACGACATGTGAGATGAGACGGAAAACAATCAACGTAACTAGGAGAGAGAGAATGAGCAATGAAGATGTGAGAGAAAGATCACGACATGTGAGATGAGACGGAAAACAATCAACGTAACTAGGAGAGAGAGAATGAGCAATGAAGATGTGAGAGAAAGATCACGACATGTGAGATGAGACGGAAAACAATCAACGTAACTAGGAGAGAGAGAATGAGCAATGAAGATGTGAGAGAAAGATCACGACATGTGAGATGAGACGGAAAACAATCAACGTAACTAGGAGAGAGAGAATGAGCAATGAAGATGTGAGAGAAAGATCACGACATGTGAGATGAGACGGAAAACAATCAACGTAACTAGGAGAGACAGAATGAGCAATGAAGATGTGAGAGAAAGATCACGACATGTGAGATGAGACGGAAAACAATCAACATAACTAGGAGAGAGAGAATGGGCAATGAAGATGTGAGAGAAAGATCACGACATGTGAGATGAGACGGAAAACAATCAACGTAACTAGGAGAGACAGAATGAGCAATGAAGATGTGAGAGAAAGATCACGACACGTGAGATGAGACGGAAAACAATCAACGTAACTAGGAGAGACAGAATGAGCAATGAAGATGTGAGAGAAAGATCACGACACGTGAGATGAGACGGAAAACAATCAACGTAACTAGGAGAGACAGAATGAGCAATGAAGATGTGAGAAGAATAGTTGAAGTAAGACCCTGCTCTGAATATATTGATGAAGAGAGAATCAAGTGATTAGGCTACCTTATGAGAATGCACCGGACCAACTACCCCTGTGCGCCTATAATGCACAACATTTGGGTTATCGCAATCGTGGTAAACCGAGAATTAGATGGATAGGAAATGTTGTGGATATTCTAAATCATCATAAGATGACGACTACTTCAGGGACGTGTGTGACTCTGTGGACAGAAAACTACGGCTCCACACGACACAAATGGATAAGAGAAGACAAGAAATAAATGAGGAACTGTAATGTGGTTTCCGTGTGAGTGATCAGTCTTCATCGCCTGTGAAGAGCATATCCTGAATGACAGTCTCCATTATCTTACTTTTTGCATGCACTCTGGTTAGATTAAATAAACTTCCATCTGACCTAGTATGCAGGAAGATCCTTTCTGTAGCAGTTCCTAAGGCGCCTTTTAGCATGATGGCAAAGAAAATGTTGAATAGAGTCGGAGCCAGGACACAACCACTGCTAATGTCAAGCACTGTACCTTGCATGCCCACGTGAAAAGACCTAATCAAGCTCAGTAGTTTAGATGGTTTTTAAAACATTGGACGGATTAAAAGTGCATAAATGTCCAGGTCAATCCCAGCATCTGTTAGCCCCTAGAATATACGATCACCTATTTTTGAGACTGGTGGAGGTGGAAGCGTAAATTAGAGCAAGGTAGACCTGCAGCCTGTCAGCCGCCATCTAAGTCGCTCCGCTATTCACATAACCAAGACCTGAAGTTATGGCCACACAGTTCCCTTTTTGTGATATATTCTCTGTGGAGCGAATACCCCTAGAATAATTTGAGTCGATTTTTAACTTGAATTTTGCCCAAGCAGCGACTGTTAGGCCTACTCTTTTTGATTTCCAACTGCTACAGTATTTTCAATGTGCACGCCACTGTACATGGGCGTCTGATCTCACTACTCAGAGATCAGGGGAAATATTTACCGAATGATCCACGTGAAAAAATGTCCGTCTCCACCGTGATTTCAATCCGCAACCTCCAGCACCAGAGGCGAACACCTTACCTTGAGACCACTCGGCCCCCACATTTCTATTTAACAAAACAACATTAGATTGTTAGCACTAACATCCATCCAGTTGTAGCTATATTTTATGATCATATATCTGAAATAGCATGCTGTAACGATTCAGTTTATTAGACCAGGCAGATTAGAAAAGAAATTCTTTAATACTGTCATTTTGTTACAAAAATGCAAACCTTGGACAGCTTTTTTCCTCGGAGCCCTGCCTGCTGACAGACATTCTCCAGGTCTTCATGCCATTCAAGTCCTGCCCGCTGACAGTGCAACAGCTGAGAAAATATAATTGATTGTACTTGAGAATAAAACACCTCTAAGGAAGAAGGCTCTCCAACTCTAGGATTGGAGTAAACCAAAGGCGTTTGAAAGTATGCTCTAGAAACCTATCTACCTGGTAGTGTTTATTCTCACTGAGGTCTAATAGGAGGATGTATAGGGCTGAGGAACAAAGGCTGCTTCACACTGCAGTACATCCGCCACACACTTTACAGGCTGGCATGTATTTTACTTCAGGTAGAACATTATGCCTTACCGAGGTTTTGAACATATGTCCTCATGTCTAAAGACGGACATTCAAATCGTCAGCCAGCTGCTCTAGAAACATTTTCCTGAATATATATATATCATCATTATTAGGTACCATGTCGACTAGTGCCGGTCTCCCCTTATTCCTGTCCCAAGTACTGTTTATCCGTTCCGTCACTGACAGTCGTCTGCACTACGACACTTTACACTACGATTGATAAACTTTTCAGCATTTTCTCTTTCTGTTATCATCCTCTGTACCTTCTAGAAATCTTGTCCGATGTTGCTGTATGCTCTAATCTCCCTCTTAACTTAACGTCTTTATACTGGTTTAGAAGACCCTGCAGAGTCTGTATACAACCAGTTACATTTACATCACCTTGCTCTAAAAGCTATGCGCATCCAGTTTATTCTTAAATGCATTAACTGTCCCTGCCTCCACTACCTCCCCTGGCAATGCAATCCAAGCAGACACCACTCTCTGACTAAAAAAATATTTCCTAATATCTAACCTGGACCTCTCTTTAGTCAGCTTGTAGCTATGCCCTCGTGTTATTGTAGGTGGCTGTATTTTAAAAAACTTGTTATAGTCTAATTTATCCATTCCTCTGATCATCTTATAAACCTGTATTAAGTCACCACGAATTCTTCTCTCTTCGAGACACTGTAGGCCGGTTTTTCTGAGTCGTTCCTCATAACTGTAATTCTGGAATCCCACTATCATCTTTGTCGCTCTTTTTTGTATTCTTTCCAGCATGTTTATGTCCCCTCTATGATAAGGACTCCACACCTGTACACAGGACTCCAATCTAGGTCTAACTAAAGCTTTATACAGTTTGACGATCACTTCCTTGCTCCTATGTTTAATATTTCTTTTTATCATACCTAACATTGCATTTGCCTTTTTCACTGCTACCTTAACTTGCTCACTCACCTTTCCTGTATGATCTATTATAACCCCTATGTCCCTTTCCTTATCTATCTTTCTAATATGGTTTTCTCCCATTCTGTAATTATGTTCCATATTGGATCTACCCATGTGGATGACTGTACATTTATCTACATTAAACTCCATTTGCCAGATTACAGACCATTCTCGAATTTTATCTAAGTCCGACATCAATATATCCACTTTCGCTTTAGATGAGACACTACTGCATAGTTTTGTGTCATAAGCAAATTTTGCAATCATGGATCTCATATCAATGTCCAAATCATTTATATATATCAAGAACAAAATTGGTCCCATGTTTAAAAGATAGTGACCCTTCTGTCCTGAAGCATATATTGCCATTGTGCATGCTACGCACTCAGTGTATCCTCATTAGTGTCTTATCAATTCTGTCCTTCCTCTTCTTCTTCATCACTCATCCTGATAGTTTTTGTCCATCACAAGTGATGAAAACCACTCTCTTTGTTCAGCCGTATCTCTTGCTGTGTCCGCTGAAATGGGTGACTTGCGCGGAGATTTGGATTAAAGTGAGGAAGAAACTGCGCCTTTTGTCAACCTCACTCACAGAGCCTAAGCTACCTTTTGCCAGTGGCAAGACATTCATCGAGACGACTGGAGATAGCATAGGATGCAGATTTTGTCTCAGGGTTACCACCGAAGCCTTTCCGTAAACATGTAACCCGCAGGGTAGAAAGGTGGGAAGGCATCTAACGCAGTTTGTCGTGCCTTTTCGATAACCACAAGAGGTCGTATGGACAACACTCAGCGTGTGAGTGAGTCTGGCATCTCTCCCCAGCTGTATTCAGTTCATCATAGTAGCATCTAAAATTCCCACACGCCATATTCGTGAAGGTGAACCGGCAGAACTAACCCGTTTGATACGACACGGGTAGAACTAGTTTAAGCGTAGCGCCATTCAGCCGGCGTCCAGACCAGGATAAACGGATGGAAGAAATCACAAAAAAAGAACGAAATAACAAGTCCAGACGGAAAACAACTCCACGTATCCGTGAACACAAGTGTAAGTCGTCGACTAGTGTGAAGTCCAGGCAAATCCGTGGTCTGGCGGCATCGATAATGATCCAAAACAGTAGAGAAATGTAGACTCGCAGCCAGTTGCGGCGCTATCCTGAAAAGGGCATTTTATACACCGTCATATTTCACAGCAAAGCTGTGATAACTATCCCTTTTGGCCTGGCACATCTGATTTCAGTTCAGCATATTTTGGGGGACTAGATTTGCTTTCCATCTTCCATCTCTATTCTCTGAGCCAGTCTGCATAGATGCAGCCTGTTTTCAGGGCTGCCACTTTGAGATAGAAAAGGGTCTTAGACAGCTATAGTTTGCTGATCCTGACCCAAACATTAAGCCATGTCACTGTCTACTGTCATCTCATTCAATGTGTCTTCAGCCACCATTCCTCTGTCAAATCATTTTACATTAAATGGTCAGTTAAATGGAACACTTTATATGGCACTAAACAACAACTAACAAACACATGCAGATACCATTACATAGCATTGGGCAAAAGGGCGAGAGTTCAGATGCTGCTGGATCCATAACAAAAACAACATGAATGCTATTAACAATATTAAAAATTTAATCTTATTGTAATTATTGTCATAAAAAACATTTCTAATTGTTATGATAAAGCTGACTAATTATTTGTCTCCCCCGCAAAAAGGTTGGTCATTGTACACCATCTTGCACATGGGCCAAAGATTGTTTACACATGAATCACTAATATATAATTAGAAATAACAATTGTGAAGCTCTTTTTATGTGCAACATTTCTCAAATTTTGACATAATTCATTTCTCTCATCTGATCATTGCCAGATTTATAACAATACACACAGCAATTCTTACCAGTTGCCTGTCATTTCTACTGGTTTTTAGCATTTGTGTTTAGCAAGGTTTTTTCAATGAAACTGTTTTCTTGTTACATTTCATGAAATTATACATTTTTCCTCCCAAACCTGGGTGTCTCATTAAAAAAAGTAAGTCAAGTGTGCAGTATAGTAGGTTGCCATTACTTTATGTACATGAAAGAGCAATCGCCTGAGAAAAAATCCAGTGTCTGCCAAATTGGACACAGTTGGAATCTAACCCGGTATGTTGGGATTGTGAAAACCTACCAGTTTCACCAATAGGATACGCAGCCTCCGAGGGTGTCTCATTATTTAAAAAGAAATTTAAAAAATGAGCTCTGAAAACCATCTTTATATAGTGATGGAAAGCAGTCTCATTGGGCCATTTGCAAGAGAAAATAGGTAGTCATATACAAAATTTCAAGAAATCCAAGTTAATCCACTAATGCTTTGAGATAGCTGTATGTGATACAGTTAGAATGTTAACATCCAAAAGCTTCTGCTTTCCTCGCCAACAACTCCATACAACTGAAAAACCAAGTAAATGCAATTGGTAGACTTTCAGTTTTTCATTTATATTTTTCTTTATTTCTTATGTGGATTTCAGTAGAATGTCATACAAGCTGTCATCAGACTGAAGCTGACATGTTTGTGATGATGCTGTCTTACAAGTTAACTTAACTTAACGTCTTTATACTGGTTTAGAAGACCCTGCAGAGTCTGTGTACAACCAGTTACATTTACATCACCTTGCTCTAAAAGCTATGCGCATCCAGTTTATTCTTAAATGCATCAACTGTCCCCGCCTCCACTACCTCCCCTGGCAATGCATTCCAAGCAGACACCACTCTCTGACAAAAAATATTTCCTAATATCTAATCTTGACCTCTCTTTAGTCAGCTTGTAGCTATGCCCTCGTGTTATTGTGGGTGGCTGTATTTTAAAAAACTTGTTATAGTCTAATTTATCCATTCCTCTGATCATCTTATAAACCTGTATTAAGTCACCACGAATTCTTCTCTCTTCGAGACACTGTAGGCCGGTTTTTCTGAGTCGTTCCTCATAACTGTAATTCTGGAATCCCACTATCATCTTTGTCGCTCTTTTTGTATTCTTTCCAGCATGTTTATATCCCCTCTATGATAAGGACTCCACACCTGTACACAGTACTCCAATCTAGGTCTAACTAAAGCTTTATACAGTTTGACGATCACTTCCTTGGTCCTATGTTTAATATTTCTTTTTATCATACCTAACATTGCATTTGCCTTTTTCACTGCTACCTTAACTTGCTCACTCACCTTTCCTGTATGATATATTATAACCCCTAGGTCCCTTTCCTTATCTATCTTTCTAATATTGTTTTCTCCCATTCTGTAATTATGTTCCATATTGGATCTACCCATGTGGATGACTGTACATTTATCTACATTAAACTCCATTTGCCAGCTTACAGACCATTCTCAAAGTTGACATCAGGCTGAAGCTGACATGTTTGTGATGATGCTGTCTTACAAGCTGTCATCAGGGTGAAGCTGACATGTTTGTGATGATGCTGCCGTACAAGGTGTCATCAGGGTGGAGCTGACATATTTGTGATGAAGCAGTCTTACAAGCTGTCATCACACTGAAGCTGACATGTTTGTGATGATGCTGTCTTACAAGTTGTCATCAGGGTGGAGCTGACATATTTGTGATGATGCTGTCGTACAAGGTGTCATCAGGGTGGAGCTGACATGTTTGTGATGATGCTGCCTGGCTAGCCCATCTTAACTGTGCATTTGCTGCTGTTTAGAACATTGTGTTAAATATCTCAATACATTCAATGAATCAAAAACAGAAATGCACATCAAGGAATCACCTTTTCATAGACACTGTCTGCATTTTGTATTATGTTCTTGCACTGACTGATCAGCTGAAAAAATAATACAACGCAAAGTTTAGTGTATAGTTAAGCATACAAATAACATCATAAGCAGGACATCCTCAGCTGACTTTAAATCATCATCATCAAGTGTGCTGCCGATTGGCGATCATGGATCTCCATATCCTTTTATCACGTGTGTGTGTTGCGTTCTGTCGTTGATCGCCTCCCATGCCATGCGTTCAAGCTGTACAATATTTTCTCTTTTTGAGATTTGAACCTCCCTCTTCCCAGTGATTCTGCCCGTTGTCACTGTGTGTTCAAACCCACCTTTTCTCATGCCATATCTATAAAAGATTGACTGCTGTGTCCTGATTTTGGCCATAAACTGTCTTTGTGCCTCCTGAAGAACCACGTTATTAGCTTTCTTTGCAGTCCATGGAACTTTCAACATTACATTCAAGTATGGGATTAAACTTCTGAAGATTGTGATAAAAAGGTGACTAAACAGGATTACAAACCTCCTTACCCACTAGACTAGAGGAGTCGTATGTTCCTGTTAATATGTACAGCTGATTTTTTCCCCAGGCACCATCTGGACAACTGTATTGGCCTTGTGTTAGTGACGATGGCTTTAGATATTCCTATCCTCATCTTGATTTCTATTCTCATTTTCCATCTTCCATTTGAGAGCTGGGATAGCGCAGTGTTTAGTGCTCTGGTTTCCCAGCTAAGCAATCACAGTTCAGTCATCAGTTGGTGCTGGTTTTTTTGGTGCTTGGATTCCACAAAGCCTAAAAAATTGGGCACCAGTAAAGGGGGCTGGCCATGGTACATTAATTAGACAAAATGGTGATCTCTGTATGCTAATTAAACTTCATACTGCCATTGGTACACTAATTAGACTAAATGCTGCCATTGGTACATTAACTAGACTAAATGCTGCCATTGGTACACTAATTAGACTAAATGCTGCCATTGGTACACTAATTAGACTAAATGCTGCCATTGGTACACTAATTAGACTAAATGCTGCCATTGGTACACTAATTAGACTAAATGCTTCCATTGGTGCACTAATTAGACTTCATACTTCCATTGGTGCACTAACTAGACTTCATACTTCCATTGGTGCACTAACTAGACTTCATACTTCCATTGGTGCACTAACTAGACTTAATACTTCCATTGGTGCACTAATTAGATTTTATACTTCAATTGGTGCACTAATTAGACTTCATACTTCCATTGGTGCACTAATTAGACTTCATACTTCCATTGGTGCACTAACTAGACTTCATACTTCCATTGGTGCACTAACTAGACTTCATACTTCCATTGGTGCACTAACTAGACTTCATACTTCCATTGGTGCACTAACTAGACTTCATACTTCCATTGGTGCACTAATTAGACTTCATACTTCCATTGGTGCACTAATTAGACTTCATACTTCCATTGGTGCACTAACTAGACTTCATACTTCCATTGGTGCACTAACTAGACTTCATACTTCCATTGGTGCACTAACTAGACTTCATACTTCCATTGGTGCACTAATTAGACTTCATACTTCCATTGGTGCACTAATTAGACTTCATACAGCCCTTGGTACACTAATTAGACTTCATGCTGCCCCTGGTACACTAACTAGACAAAATGCTGTCCTTCATCCATTAACTAGACTCTATGCTACCCTTGGCCCATAAATTAGGCTATGCTGCCCTTGGTCCATTAACTAGACTCTATGCTGCCCTTGGTCAATTAACTAGACTCTATGCTGCCCTTGGTTCATTAACTAGACTTCATGCTGCCCTAACTAGACTCTATGCTGACCTAAATAAACTCTATGCTGCCCTTTCTAGACTCTATGATGTCATAACTAGACTTCTTGCTGCCCTTGGTCCATTAGCTAGACTTTATGCTGCCCTAACTAGTCTGTTTAAAAAAAAAAATTTGAGAACTTAGATTTAAATAATAACAATAAAATGGTCTTACAACAACAGTCATTATTAGTGAGCACAAATACCTCTTCAAATGATGATATTGACTTCTTGAAAATCTCTGGTATACTTCCTTGAGCTTCCAGACAAGGGTACTGTAGACAACAGATTAAACATGTCGATTACTTAAGACTTACAACTGTTTGTGGACAAGAGTGGGTGGTTAAGCAGATAGTATACCAGCTTTTTTGTATGGAGGCACAAGTTCAAATTCACATAACAGTTTACTCACACCAACTCTCTGTTCTCAGTATCAGGCATAGACCCTGATCATGGCATACCACCTCTCTGTTATCAGTGTCACACATGGACTCTGACCAAGGCCTACCACCTCTCTGTTATCAGTGTCACACATGGACTCTGACCAAGGCCTACCAACTCTCTGTTATCAATGTCAGACATGGACAATGACCAAGGCCTACCAACTCTCTGTTATCAGTGTCAGACATGGACTCTGACCAAGGCCTACCAACTCTCTATTATCAGTATCAGACATGGACACTAGCCAAGGCATACCAACTCTCTATTATCAGTGTCAGACATGGACTCTGACCCAGGCATACCAACTCTCTATTATCAGTGTCAGATATGGACACTAACCAAGGCATACCAACTCTCTATTATCAGTGTCAGACATGGACACTAACCAAGGCCTACCAACTCTCTATTATCAGTGTCAGACATGGACACTAACCAAGGCATATCAACTCTCTATTATCAGTGTCAGACATGGACACTAACCAAGGCATACCAACTCTCTATTATCAGTGTCAGACATGGACACTAACCAAGGCCTACCAACTCTCTATTATCAGTGTCAGACATGGACACTAACCAAGGCATACCAACTCTCTATTATCAGTGTCAGACATGGACACTAACCAAGGCATACCAACTCTCTATTATCAGTGTCAGACATGGACACTAACCAAGGCATACCAACTCTCTATTGTCAGTGTCAGACATGGACTCTGACCAAGGCATACCAACTCTCTATTATCAGTGTCAGACATGGACTCTGACCAAGGCATACCAACTCTCTATTATCAGTGTCAGATATGGACACTAACCAAGGCATACCAACTCTCTATTATCAGTGTCAGACATGGACACTAACCAAGGCATACCAACTCTCTATTACCAGTGTCAGACATGGACACTAACCAAGGCATACCAACTCTCTATTGTCAGTGTCAGACATGGACTCTGACCAAGGCATACCAACTCTCTATTATCAGTGTCAGACATGGACACTAACCAAGGCATACCAACTCTCTATTATCAGTGTCAGCCATGGACTCTGACCAAGGCATACCAACTCTCTATTGTCAGTGTCAGACATGGACTCTGACCAAGGCATACCAACTCTCTATTATCAGTGTCAAACATGGACACTAACCAAGGCACAGAAAAAAAAGGACTGGAACATGTAAATTATATGCATGAGAAAAGTTGCCAGCTGATAGATAAGACTGAGATAAAAAAAAATGTATAATAAGTTTGAACAACATCTTCCATAGTAAATATGGACACACAGAGATTTGGACATAATGATAATGGCTAAAAATATAACCACGTCATGAGTGCAAACAAGCAGACAGCAAGGCTTCAGAACAAGAGAAAGAACAGACAAAGAAGTGTTAAAGAATAGCTACTGAGGCATTGATTATAAATTATGCGTGGACAGATTGCATGCAAAAGAAGATTGCTCATTCTGGCATAGTTCAACAACATAAATGGACAGATGAGATGAGATTTATATTTAAGTTTATAAAACCTACACTTGCATTTATGACTACTCTTCTCAAAGATTTATAGTTTATAATGATTTACTCTTTTCTTATCATCAAAAATAAAACTATTTGTCTATGATAATATTATTTTAAATGCTACAGGAGGGTGCTCAAAATACCATGGATAGTGAAAAATAAAAATAAAGATATCCTAAAAGAGCTGGATAATGAGGAAAACTGGTTAGTAAACAATATCTTGTCTAGAAAGCTGAAACATGTTGGCCACATTAAACTCCATAGTGGCCTAGAGAGAATGATACTGGAGGGTATGGTGCCTGGAAAGTGGGGCAGAGACAGACCGAGGAGAAGATAGACACAAGACATCACAGAGGTCCGGAAGATGACAGCAACAGAGGCAGGAGTTCTGGCTAGAGATCGAGAGTCTTTCAGATTGGCTGTTGTGAGAGTGATGTTCTGCAAAGGACATGCTACATGATGATATGATATTTTTCCATAAACTGAATAATATTGTTCATAAAAATGAGTTTTGTTGTCTGATAAAAACAGTGAAACAAGGAGGCTGCAATACCACACTTACTTCTCCTTGCATTGAATATGATAGTGAAACCAGTTCTCCAGAGCTGGCTATCCGAGAAGAAAGTAACCGTATGCACTGCTTGAGATTAGCAATTGGACCCAAGCAGCATGAGTCTTTAAATGTTGCCAGTGCAACCTGCACACTGTCTCTGAGATCTGCCCCATCCTTCAATGGCTGGACCGCCATCTGAAAGTATTAGATCCATGACTTGTATTTTTAGACACAATTGAATGTTTATTTCCTGGTGACATTTTGAAGCACTCAAATTGTAACAACATTTTGTTTTACGTTTCTGTATAGCCAAGGCAAACGTAAAGTATACTGACAGAGACCCCCACCGTATGTCGATGCTGTGCTCCTGGTAATAGGCTGTGATGGTAGCCTGGCCAAAGAGGTGATGCTTCACTTAACATCTTTATACTAGTTTATAAGACTCTGCAGAGTCTGTATACAACTAGTTTCATTTGCATTACCTTGCCCTAAAAGCTATGCGCATTCAATTTATTCTTAAATGCATTAATTGTCCCTGCCTCTACTACGTCCTGTGACAATGCATTCCAAGCATTCACCACTATCTGACTTAACAAATATTTTCTAATATCTAATCTGGACCTTTTTTTTTAGTTAATTTGTATCTATGCCCTTTTATTCTTGTAGGTGGTTGTATTTTGAAAAACTTGTCATAGTCTAATTTATCCGTTCCTTTGATTATCTTATAAACCTGTATTAAGTCGCCTCAAATTCTTCTCTTTTCTAGACACTGTAAGCCAGTTTTTCTCTTTCCTCATAATTGTAGTTCTGGAATCCCACTATCAGCTTTGCTGCTCTTTTTTTTTATCCTTTCCAGCATGTTTATATCCCCTCTATGATAAGGACTCCACACCTGTACACAGTACTCCAATCTTGGTCTAACTAATGCTTTATACAGTTTGACTATCACTTCCTTGCTCCTATGTTTAATATTTCTTTTTATCATACCTAACATTGCATTTGCCTTTTTCACTGCTACGGGGACTTGCTCACTCCCTTTACCTGTATGATCTATTTTAACCCATAGGACCCTTTCCTTTTCTATCTTTCTATTATTGTTCTCACCCAACTTACTGTAATTTCTTTAATGGTGAGCTTACTAAGAAGCCTAGCAATGCACTACAGCCAGAAGTGCACAGGGCCATCTTCTAAAGTAAGCCTTGGTATATCTTCTTCTTCTTCGTCGTACGCTATCAGACATCAACCTGTATTTTTTTGAAAAAAGGCAGCGGTCATCCTGAGGTTATAGACACTGCCATAGAACTTGTCTAGTGTTGCCACTGGTGATGGCCACATCTGCTTTCTCTGATCCTCGTATGTCAGGCAGTTTTGCAGCAAATGTTCAGCGGTCATTTTCCCGGTACCACACGAGCATTCGTCAGTGCCACCTATCTTCAATTTGTTGAATAGGTGGTACCTCAGTCTATTGTGGCCAGTGAGAAGTCTGAAGACCACGACCTGCTCTCTTCTGTTCAACTGGTAATAGGCATCGTTTTTTATGTAGTCTGTATGTTTTGTTTCCCATTTGGTCATGTATCTAGCTCTAATAAGCCGTTTTGACTCTTCGTATGTCACACTAGTATCTGGTTGTGGTAGTCTTGCACCTTCTTTTGCCAGTCTGTCTGCCTCCTCGTTGCCTTAGATGTTACAGTGGGATGGAACCCACTGTACCACTACTCTTTTTGTTGCAGACTGCTGTCATAGTTGAAAGAGTACTGTTCTTAAATCATTAAGTTCAGTATTTTTCTGGCTTTTTAGTGCTGTGACTACGGCCAGGGCATCTGTTAGCAGGACTATATGGCTTTCATTCCCTTTACCTGTCACCATTTTTTCCACTGCCGCCCTTAGTGCCTCTGCTCTGAAATTGCTTGAGAATTTTCCAGTTGCCACTGACAGTGTTATTTTTCTGCCATTTGGTAGGCTCAGGAATGCCCCAGCCCCTCCGTTCTATGTTGTGTTTGTTACAGAACCGTCGGTGTATGCATGGGTACAGTCCATGCTTTGGTAGTTTTTCGTTATGTACCTCAGGGTTGTATCTCTTCTTACTTTTTCAGTCTGGCAGTTTTTGTTTTCAATACCTGGTATATTTTCTACCACCTCTGCAAATATATGCTGCCTCCAGGTAGGTTTTCGTAGAGTAGGGATGGGCTTTGGTGTTGTTAGTGCGTTTATAGGGTCTTCGTGCATCTTTGCTTTGGAGCCTTGGTATATAAAAAGAGCCAAAATAACTCGCTACTAACAAAACATTGTAAAGAGGAAAGAGCTCCGCACAGCAGCTTCAAATAACGTTTTAACTTAACTTCTTTATACTGGTTTATAAGACTGCAGAGTCTGTATACAACCAGTTTCTTTTAAAGTCTTCTTTGACTATTGTTTGAAATCTTTTAATTATGATATATTTAGATGTGTAGTTATGTGATCTGATATTTGCATTATGACTCATACAAAATCTGGAGAGAAAATTATCTAGTCTCTGGCATGGTCTTTGTTTGCCAAGATGGCTATTGTAACTGTTCTTAGTTTCTTACCCTCAGGTCTGAAGACATTTGTGAATTCTCCAGTCACCACCGAGATTTGGATTTCCCGTCCATTATTGTATTTTATGTAAACACCTCCCTCTCCATTTTCGATAGCTGTTGTTGATCCATCTGTGGATACATGGGTCCATTATGTGGCTGAGAATATCTTTTTAATATTTTCCAAGGCCATGTTTTTTTTCTCTCTGTATCTGTTTGGATACCTTTTTATAATTTCTTCTGGCATTTTATTTATCAACTCTGGGAATCGATTGATTGAAGCTTTTGTTTGATCCCAGTTCATTTCTATGTCATGATACTTTGACTGTTTTTTAATGCTTTTCCTAAATAAATTGTTTTTGTTTTATAAATACAGACCTTTATCCCCAGTGGCACATTTTAATAAGACGGTGTACATACCTTGAATGTCTCATCAATGCTTTTGACTCCGATAGACTTCATACTTGCGTAGTCCTTAGACCTTCGTGTTTTCTTCACAGACATACCTCGCTTGTTAACCCTCTGAAATGTACACATGTTCAGATTTCATTAGTAGTAAAATATAAAAGAGTCATTAGAAGTCCTTCCAAAACAAGAAGTGTAACTCCATCTCAAAAAATGGGATCAAGATGCTGAGCAGCGCATGAGCTGCAGTGGTCAGCGACCCATAGCTGACTGCTAGCGTCAGGGCCAGCGAACCATAGCTGCCAAGACCCTTCTACACCCCCACGCTGTGATCCTGGATAACAGGCTGCAGCAGGGCAGACTGGCTAAGGAGAAGGGATCGAAGAGGGAATGCTAACCTGGTACTAAAAAAACGCTTGCTGAAGTCGGAGTGTTGGATCGAAAGGTGCAAATATCGCAGCCAAGCTGTAAACTACAATACAACGCATTCCGTTCTCTGGACTACATTCTGCTACTTACCCTTTCAGGGTTTGGCAGTGGGAGATTGAGAACGAATGAAGAAGAAGACATCTCAAAAATTCAATCAATCAATAATCTTTCAACTCCCAGAGGACCATAGACCTTGAACCAGCAATTGACATACTGTTCTACCATGAGACAACAGTGCCAGCTCATCCCAAGATTCCCTGTTTCGATTCCAGCTCTCTCTTTCATGTATTCCACAGCCTGCCATTTGTCTTGTTGAGGGAAACTAAGAAAAGAGACTCTCTTGTAACAGTATCAGACGCTTAAATGTACATCCTATCCAGTTCCATCGGCAATATAGAATGTCTTGTTCTACCAAAGTTATCCAGTTCTGGTTAACAGATCGGTATTAGTGACCTTATTGTACCTCTCAGTCGTTCAATCTGGCGCAGACAATCATTGACGAAAGTCTATACCTTCTTTGTCATGGCCTTAGTAGTTCACCATGTCTCAGAGCCATACAACAGCATGGATTTCACCTTAAAATTAAAATTAACCCTTTAAAAATGCACTTATGGCTGATATGACCTATTAGAATATGACAAGGGCCAGATGCCAAGCAAATTTCAATGATAAGGGTGAGTCAGCCTCAAGATGATAAGCTACTATGGTAGAGGAGGAATGCAGATACCAGAAAATTTGAAAAATGTAGATTTTGGAATAACAATGACGTCACTATTGTCAAATGGCCTTAAATGATCTACGCACTTAACATATGTGAATTCAGCTATAAACAAACAAGCTCACCATTAAATCAGAAATAAACATTGTAATAGCACAGGATTTTTATACAATTCTATACTGTGCCACTACATGATTTATTGAGAAACATTTGAAACCTGTTGATGAATTGTAAACAATTTAGCAGCAACAATGCTGGTACAGACACGTATAATTTTAAGCATATACATCACACAACGGAAAAGAAAGTGAAATAATAGTCCCATCCGATTCAAACAGTCCATCGCGGTGACAATAGTGTCTCATTCCCAGAAAGGTCACTAACTAAACACCCATCCGGAGTGTCTATTACCCCAATTTCTTAATCTGTGTTTGCTGTACATATTTATTATACCTGTGATTGAAGGTGTTACATTGTCTAAGGAGCATTAAACTTGAGCCTGAGGTGAGTGAGCAGCCCTGACAACCGCCTGTCTCACTTCTTGTATGTGTCTGTTCACATTAACATTATCTCTATAATACTCACCCCTCCTCCTCTCTTATTAGTTATTGCTACATGAATAAACAAGGTGCAGTTTTCCATGGGGTTTCCAGTATTGGAGAGTAACTGAATGTGGCGGTAGCCTGTAAAATAAGAGGGTAATGGTCATAAAAATGTATAATTACGTAAAAGAATTACAGTGTGAAAGAGAAATCTACTGTACACTCCAAATTTAGAAATATAACTGTATCAGGGGGATCTTAACTCTACAGCTCAATTTAACTTGTTGTGTCTGCACAAAAAATAGCAGTTTCTGTCCTATTGACTGACATTGTCATCCAGAACATGCATTATGTTCTGTTATTTATTTTGCAGTGTTTTGGGTTTTGAAATAACCTAGAACATGGCCGATTATCTAGCGCATGGGTAGCTTACATTTAATGAAGTTTCTTCTATCACGTCAATATTTACATTTCGGCTGATTTCTGAAGTTGTGACATCCTGTGTAATGGAATGAGTAAATTATTTGATCAGGCCAATGATCATGCATCTGCTTTAGCCATCGATTTTCAATACAAATCCTATTCAGACTTCGAAACAGATGACAATACAAGTGGTAATTATTTAGAGAGAATAAAACAACAATTTGGATACGTGCTGTGAGTAGAAATTATGTCGTATCCCCACCTACGCATTAATTACAGTCAACGCTTCATACTAATATCTATTTTTATTATGAATACTTCATTTCATAGTTTAATAATACGTTTTAAGATTGTGTATGACAAGGACAAGAATAGCACCACTGTCTAACAGATAACATGTCGTAAGAAACAACTAACTGTGAGACATGCATAAATTGGCCATGGTTTGTTAAGAGCAGCATAGATGACACCTAACATGCCGTGGGTCTACTTTGCTCTAGTGTTTGAGTCTAATATGATAAACTCGCACATCAGTTAACCATCCACCTTGGCATTTGTCCCAATGCAGCGGAGTAATATACCGGCTTGAACCTAGCCCGCTAAACAGGAAATCCTCCTCGCGGCTACATCCAGCGCATGCCGTACAAGTACAAATCGACTAAAACTGAAGACCTTATTTTATGCTTTGAAAAATATTATTCTGGAAACTGGTCCTCAGGCTGTATAAGATTGTTGGATTGGAGGGGAAGTAATAAGCAGGACTACAATAACCCTGATCTGATAGATACATCTCAGTGCTGTTTGTACACATGTCTTTAAACATTTCTTCTTCATTGTTCATCCTAAAAAGGATGTTTTGTTGTATCATGTCATAGTTTACAGTGAGGCTGCAATATCTGTGCCATTAGACCTGACACACACTGATTCAGTACGGTACATTTTAGGGACTAGGTTTGCTTACCACTAAAATCTCTAGTCTTTCAGCCAGACTGTACAATGTAGTCTGTTTGCAGAGCAGCCACTTAGAATATGGTTTTGGACAGCTGTGTTCGCTGACCTTGACTCAGTCAGCTATGTCGCTGACTTTTGTTATTTAGTTCCTTATGTCTTTGGGCCCTTTAAACATTTGATGCAAGAAAACTGCATGTAAATTGATCTACCATCACACCAATGAGTGGAAGACTAACGCCTGGTCAGGCAAAATATACTGATCAGATATGCTAGTTAGGGTCAGGCAAAACATATTGGTCAAGATCCTCACTTTGACTTCCCCGCAGTCCTCCCTAGAAACGGGCAGTTTTCATGGCACCCTGGCTAACAAGGTGAGGGATCGATGTGATCCCCATAGTAGTGAGCGACATGCAGTTGAAGCCAAGCATAGCACAATGGTCCACCTTCATCAGCACATTCGGAATGTGAGGAAAGCTACTGCACCCTGCCACTGAACGTCCTTTTTAGGGCGTACAAAAAAGTAAACCTACTCAATGTGGCCATTCGGAAACAACAACAACAAAACATATGAGTTCAACTCTACTGAAGACACTAATCTCAGCTCACTGACCTGTCTGCATACACTCAAAGGGAACTGTGTACTGGCCAATAAACTCATCTCCAATATACTCATCATCTAGAATTGCAAACCTGACCAAGGCCAGCTCAGGCAAGTTGATCTGGAACTCAAAGCTCTCATCAAAAATCGGATTGTAGCCTGGTAAGGAAAACAATGTACTTCAAGGCATCAAGGTCATCAATTTTGTGCTAATAATAAAATAATAACAGTGACAGAGTAGTTAGATGTCTGGTCTCTTATATAAAAACTAACCCAGTTCAATTCTTTAAAAATACACCTGCTTTGCCACATTCCCATTGCTGACATCCGACAGCAGGAGTTATGGGGCTGAGGAATAAAGGTCTCTTGTTCAATTCTTTAAAAATACACCTGCTATGCCACATTCCCATTGCTGACATCCGACAGCAGGATTTATGGGGCTGAGGAATAAAGGTCTCTTGTCCCTGCAGTTAGTATGCAGTGTACAAACTAGGTTTTTATGTTACTATATTCCTGTTTGAGAAATCTATGTCTTACTCAGTCCATATCTCCTTGGTCAGCAGTCCAGTACTTAAACCGCTCGGCAAACTGCACCAGTTTATCTGGTTTTAAACTAGTATCTGATTTTGTTAGTGTTAAAGCACAGCAAGATGATGAGGAAGAAGGATACCATTAGTTTCACTTCACAAAAGGCTGAGAAATTGATAAAACTTCATCCCAATGGCAGCATTATCTGCTATAGTGATACTTTGACCTTGAACTAGTTTCTTCTTCTTTGTTCGTTCTCAAACTCCCGCTACCAAACCCTGAATAAGGATTTGCAAGCAGCAAGATGGTGTCCAGAGAATGGATTGCATGTGTCTTAGTTTACAGCTCAACTGTAATATTTGCACCTTTTGGTCTACCACATCCAACTTCAACAGACATTTTTGAGTACTGGGTTAGCCTCCTCGCTTTGATCCCTTCTCCTTAGCCAGTCTGCTCTGTTACAGCCTGCTATCCAGGATCTAGACATATCAGGGGTAGAAGGGTCTTTGCTACTCTGATTCGCTGGCCTTGACGCTAGCAGTCAGCTATGGGTTGCTGACTTCTGCAGCTCATGCACGGCTAAGCATCTTGATACCACCTATATGGGGACAGCGTGGGCTAGTGGTTAAGTGACACGACTCACAACTCAAAAGTGCTGGATTCGCTCGCCAATTACAGCGCACCGGCTGTTACCCCAAGGAAGCAAACCTTTAGAAAATGCAGGAGGAAAGAGACCTTTATATGAAATGTCTGCCAAGAGCGGATGCACTGGGTCGACAGGTGCAAAAAAAAAACAACATAGTGCAACGCACCGCCTTGGGAATAGGGAAATAAGGCCATTGCAAAAAAAAAAAAAAAAAAAAAACAGAAAAGGGATCATGCATATCAGACTAAACCAAGTGGGGCAACAAGCAACATACATCCAGAATAACGCCCGTTGTAACGACTCATACAAAGAAGAAGAGAAAGAATATTTCGATGACCTAAGCACTATTATTGGCAAAGTAAAAGATACAGACAGCCTGTATGTGCTGGGGGATTTCAATGGCAGAGTGGGAGAACGAAGAACACCATGGGAAGCACAAAATGGACCATTTAGCGACAAAACGACAAAATGTAATAGCAGCGGGGAGTAAGTTCTTAACCTATGTGCAGAACATGACTTAATTATCAGTAACACTTTCTATCAACACCGTAGAAGTCAGTTGGTAAAGATGGGACAGCTTAAACCAAACTTCCAAGAGAGATTTTACACTAAAAAGAAAGAAAGAAAGAGGGAGGGAGAGTGTGAGATTCCAAAGCGATCACAAATGCTCTAATCGACTCTGACCATAGGCATGTGATGATTTGGATATATAAACCAACGGGGATACCTCATAAGAAGACAAGTACACAACAAGAAAACATAAATATAGAGAAATTCAAAAATATAGAAATTGCTGAAAATATTGAGGAAGAGGTTGAAGCTTCCTATAAAACTCTAACAAGTACAAGCAACATAGAGGGAGAGGTCAAAGCTTCATATAACACTCTAACAAGTACAAGCAACATAGAGGGAGAGGTCAAAGCTTCATATAACACTCTAACAAGTACAAGCAACATAGAGGGAGAGGTCAAAGCTTCATATAACACTCTAACAAGTACAAGCAACATAGAGGGAGAGGTCAAAGCTTCATATAACACTCTAACAAGTACAAGCAACATAGAAGGTGAGTGGCAATTTTTCAAAGCTACAATTTTATACATAGTCAAAGAGGAAAGCGGGCTAAAAAATATTGGAAACATACAAAGCACACGAGATGGTGGAATGTAGAAGTCAAAAGTTCCATTCAAGAAAAGAAAAAAATGTTATCACAAATGGCAGAAATGAGATTCAGACAGATCCTATATAATCTCAGACTCAGACAGATCCTAGATTAACTCACAGACTGCATAAACTCAGACAGATATAAAAACATTGTGCACTTGACAAACATACCATTGTGTGGTACAGTTTTAGTCCTCTCTTCAGAGCAATCTGCAGGAATACCAAAAACCTCAATGGTGACATATGGATCTGTCACATCACCTTTTGCCGCTGAGCCTTTGGGTTTGGGAAAGTTCTGGCCACTTATTATCTGTGAGCAAAGGATAAAATGGAGATATTCACATCAGATATTATAGAAGAAATTCTTGACAATATGCTGGAACACTAAGATAGCTATCTAATTGTGAAGCCGCTTCTAGTGTTTTTACTGTGTAAATGTCAAATATTAACATTCGGATAACACTGAAGATGTTGTTGAATGTCTACAATGAGTAAGTTTACTCTTTTGTATGTTCTGAAAAGGGAGTCAAGTGGCATGTCGTAGTAGCTGTCCTTACATCCTGAGCGTGCTGATGAAGGTGGATCGCGTTCCTCCAGGCAGTTTGTGCTATGCTTCACTTCATCTGCTTTACGCTCACTACTATGAGGATCATGTCGATCTGCATCTCATCAGCCAGACATGCGAATATCCTGTTTCCAGAAAATGCTATATGGAAATTAGATAGTGGTCTTGGTCTGTATATTGTGCCTCATCCTGACGCCATGTCTTGGTCAGTATGTTGTGCCTGACTGGACTAGCATCTTAGTTTCCCAAAGTAGTAATTAGCATGTCCTTTACAGAACGTAGCTTCTTACAACCGCCACCTATTTGGCTGTTATAAGTTTCTTGGCAAGTGTGCAGTATGGTAGGTTGCCATTACTTTCCATACCTGGAGGCGCATTCGCCCGAGAAAAAAACCCAGTGTCTGCCAAACTGGACACAAGTGGAAATCGAACCCGAAACAAGTTTTGAACGAGTTTCACCCCTAGGCCACGCAGCCTTGCAGTTTCCCAAAACTGAAGTGAAACTCATTACCCAACAGTGGTTGGAAAACATAAAAGAGGATGGCACAAAAGGAGGCTAACAATGCAGGTTAACTCTTCAACGGTAGATTTCTCATAACTTTACAATCCCTATCAGTCCAACAGTTCAAAAGCCTGCTGAATTTGGAGATGTTTGATGAGTTTGGAGATGTTTGATGAGTTTGGAGATGTTTGATGAGTTTGGAGATGTTTGATGAGTATGGAGATGTTTTTTCAGTATGGAGATGATTGCTGAGTGTGAAGACGTTTGCTAAGTGTGGAGATGTTTACTGAGTATGGAGATGGTTGTTGAGTGTGGAGATGTTTTCTGAGTATGGAGATGGTTGTTGAGTGTGGAGATGGTTGTTGAGTGTGGAGATGGTTGTTGAGTGTGGAGATGTTTGATGAGTGTGGAGATGTTTTTTCAGTATGGAGATGATTGCTGAGTGTGAAGATGGTTGTTGAGTGTGGAGATGTTTTCTGAGTATGGAGATGGTTGTTGAGTGTGGAGATGTTTTCTGAGTATGGAGATGGTTGTTGAGTGTGGAGATGGTTGTTGAGTGTGGAGATGGTTGTTGAGTGTGGAGATGGTTGTTGAGTGTGGAGATGGTTGTTGAGTGTGGAGATGGTTGTTGAGTGTGAAGATGGTTGTTGAGTGTGGAGATGTTTTCTGAGTATGGAGATGGTTGTTGAGTGTGGAGATGTTTTCTGAGTATGGAGGTGGTTGTTGAGTGTGGAAATAGTTGTTGAGTATGGAGATGGTTGTTGAGTGTGGAGATGGTTGTTCAGTGTGGAGATGTTTTCTGTTTATGGAGATGGTTATTGAGTGTGGAGATGTTTGTTGAGTGTGGAGATGTTTACTGAGTATGGAGATGGTTGTTGAGTGTGGAGATGGTTGTTGAGTGTGGAGATGTTTTCTGAGTATGGAGATGGTTGTTGAGTGTGGAGATGTTTTCTGAGTATGGAGGTGGTTGTTGAGTGTGGAGATGGTTGTTGAGTGTGGTGATGGTTGTTGAGTGTGGAGATAGTTGCTGAATGTGGAGATGGTTGCTGAGTTTGGAGATAGTTGCTGAATGTGGAGATAGTTGCTGAGTGTGGAGATAGTTGCTGAGTGTGGAGATAGTTGCTGAATGTGGAAATAGTTGCTGAGTGTGGAGATAGTTGCTGAATGTGGAGATAGTTGCTGAGTGTGGAGATAGTTGCTGAATGTGGAGATGGTTGCTGAGTGTGGAGATAGTTGCTGAATGTGGAGATAGTTGCTGAGTGTGGAGATAGTTGCTGAGTGTGGAGATAGTTGCTGAGTGTGGAGGTGGTTGCTGAGTGTGGAGATAGTTGCTGAATGTGGAGATAGTTGCTGAGTGTGGAGATAGTTGCTGAGTGTGGAGATAGTTGCTGAATGTGGAGATGGTTGCTGAGTGTGGAGATAGTTGCTGAGTGTGGAGATAGTTGCTGAACGTGGAGATAGTTGCTGAGTGTGGAGATAGTTGCTGAATGTGGAGATAGTTGCTGAGTGTGGAGGTGGTTGCTGAGTGTGGAGATAGTTGCTGAGTGTGGAGATAGTTGCTGAGTGTGGAGATAGTTGCTGAGTGTGGAGGTGGTTGCTGAGTGTGGAGATAGTTGCTGAGTGTGGAGATAGTTGCTGAGTGTGGAGATGTTTTCTAAATTTGAAAGAAAGCTCTATCAGCAATGTCCCATATACTATACCTATGAAAAAGTGAATGACTGTTTTCCCTATGATAAAAAAAAACAAAAAACAGAAAGATAAATCAATCACTGGTATCTTCTGGACGGTTTTTGTTTTGTCCAGTGCATGATTAAGACTATCATTTGTTGGAACATGAGTTATTGTCTGCATCTCTTATTAGTGCAACATAGAATTGTTAGCCCTGGGGGAGGCACCTACCTCCTACCAGGCGCGTCAGCAGGGTTGCGGATTGCTGAAAGGCCTCCTAATTTGGAGGTTAGCTGCGAATAAATAAGCAGCCGTGGACAAAAACGGGTCGGCAGACATGGAGGCTGTAAGGAGGCAGCCCCTTCACCATGCAAAGACACAACAGGCTAATCACCTGTTTGTCTTAAAACAACGATTACAAGTCTAAACATAGAGAAAACCGGACTGACCTCAACGGCGACGAACAGGCGAGAAATAAGGACCACGATTTAACGGAACATGGAATGTACGAAGTATAAACGGAAAAGAACAAGAACTAATAGAGGAGATGAAAAGAGCAAAATTGAAAGTCCTGGCACTTACAGAAACAAAGAAAAAGGGACAGGGCGTTCTGGACCATGATGGCAACATGCTATACTACAGCGGAGTTCCCATGAGTGAACGAGCCAGGGCTGGGGTTGGTTGTATAGTGAATGGTAACAGCAAAGCAAACATTAAAGGATGGAAGTTCATTTAAGAACGACTGATGGTTCTAAGTCTACAAGAGGAGGTTAGTCAAATGGATATCGTCACTGTGTATGCACCAAACGAAGATGAGAGCACGGACATAAAAGATGAATTTTATGAGCTCCTTCAAAGGACCATTGACGATTGCCATAATGAAATACTTCTCCTTGGAGACTTCAACGCAAGAGTTGGAAACGACTATTCTAGATGGGATGGAGTGATCGGTAGGTATGGAGAAGATGTCTTAAATGACAATGGAAAACGACTGCTCAGATTCTGCAGAGAACAAAACCTTGTTATTACAAATACAAGATTTCCACACAAGCGTATCCATGCCTACACAAGATGTGAGTCGGCAAGAAATGAAAGATCCATAATTGACTTTGCAATAGTGAGGAAAACTGATTTCAAGTATGTAAAGGATGCTAGAGTGTTCAGAGGACCAGAGATAGGAAGCGACCACTACCTAGTTAAAATAAAGAGAGAAATTGAAAAACACTATCCAGCCAGGCAACACCCATCAGCAAGCATAAAACATAATACACGAGGAGAAAATAAAATTAAGGCTTACAAACTACAAGAACCACATGTTAAAAGGAGATACCAAGGGCTCATAACAACAGCAATAGAAAGGATAGAGGAATCTGAAGAAGATATGGAAATGCTTTGGGTAAAATTCAAAGACATCCTCAAAGAGGCTGCAGCAGAGGCATGCGGTCAAACCAAAGAAGGGTGGAAGAGAAAAAGTACACCATGGTGGACAGAAAAAGTGAAAACAATAATTCGAGAAAAGAAAAAGGCATGGAAGCAATACCTAGGGGCTAGGAATACAGAAGAACAAACAAAGAAATATAAAGAATATGTAAATTTTAGAACAGAAGCAAAGAAGACTGTGTTCAAGGCCAAACAGAAATCCTGGGAAGAATTTGGAGAGAAACTGGAAAATAATGCTGGAGAAAACCAGAAACTGTTCTACAGGACCTTAAAGAATATGAGGAAGGAAAAGGAATGCCCTCTGACATTTGTTAAAGATAAACAAGGTTTCGCTGTTGACTGCCCCAGAAGAGGTAATTAACAGATGGAAAGAATGTTTCTCAGATCTCCTTGGAGTGGAGGAAAACCAAGCTCTGGAAGTAACAGTCCCAATTCAAGAAGAGGGAGCCATGGAGGGAAACGATAATATCACAATGGAAGAACTAAAGGCAGCATTGGAGAAAATTAAGATTGGTAAAGCAGCAGGACATGATGGTATAACACCAGAAATGGTTAAATACCTGGAAACGACAGGAGAGATGCTATTCATGAAGATTCTCAAGGCAGCTTGGCGCCACAAGAAGATACCAAGAGACTGGGTGGTTGCAATAATAATACCAATATTTAAAAAGGGTGACAATCGACAATGTGAAAATCACAGAGGTATTTCCCTTCTTAGTGTCACCGGGAAAGTCTACTCTAGGATTCTAGAACGGCGATTAAGAGGTCTAGCAGAGCCAAATATGGATGAAACTCAATGTGGGTTTAGGGCAAACAGAAGTACTCAAGACCTTACCTTTACACTCAGACAGCTAAGTGAAAAGGCTCTTGAATATAATAAAGAGATGCATCTCTGCTTTTTGGATTTGGAGAAAGCATTTGATAAAGTTCCTTGGGACAAACTCTGGGAGTGCCTGACAAGGAAGAACATCCCAGGACCCCTGATCTCTGCCATACAGAGTTTCTATAAATCATGCAGAAATTATGTGCGAACGTCGAATCAAAAGTCAGGAGAATTCAAGACCACTAGCAGAGTAAGACAGGGGGACATTCTATCACCGTACCTTTTCATACTACTCATGGATAAAGTCATCAAAGCCTGCAAGGAACGGACAAAAAAGTATGAAGTAGGGTACTGGAAGATGAGACCAAGTTACATATCGGAACTAGCATTTGTAGACGATGTGGCCCTGATCACGAAAACCGAAGCACATCTCCAGATCAACTTGCAGGTCTGGGAAGAAGAGTTGAAGAAGAGAGGAATGCACATCAGCAACTCCAAAACAAAAACCATGGTAATCACCAGAGATGAAAAGAGACATCAGATAACTCTGGGAACATGAGCACTAGAGCAGGTCAGCAACTTTAAATATCTAGGAGTGGTAATGGACAGCAGGGGAGGAATCAAAGAGGAGTTAACTGCACGAAGGGCGGCAGCAGGTAGACTGTTCCATGCAATAAACAGAGGTTTCCTCAGCAGAAGAGAAATAAGCAGGAAAACAAAGATGGATGTATACTGCTCGACCTATGTGCCTGTCCTGACATATGGATGTGAGTCATGGGCAATGACTACAGCCCAAGAAAGGCAATTACAAACTTCAGAAATGAGGTACCTAAGAAAGGCGGTTCAGGTGACGAAAAGGGACAAGATCCGTAACCAGACAATACGTAGCAGTCTTGAAATTCAACCCTTGCAGACACGAGTGGAGCAGTCCCAACTACAGTGGTTTGGCCATGTCTGTAGAATGGAAGAAGATCAGATACCAAAGCAATCATGGGAGATCAAAAGTCAAGGACGCAGACCCCGAGGACGTCCCAAAGTACATTGGGAAGACAACATACGACAGTCCCTAAGTGATAGAGGGCTGGATTGGAAAGAGGCCAGGAAAAAGATGGCGGATAGAGCAGTGTGGGGTTCTCTTTGGCCAACCTCTACACCTCACGATAGAAGAGGAGCGACTAAGTAAGTAAGTAAGAATTGTTAGCAAATTTCATTATTTGACCACTGCAAATATAAAATAATGAAAGGTCCATTAATTAACCTGTCTGTCTACTGCCTCGCATTTTTATATTGTTGTTAGTGCCAAAAATAAGTACGTTTAATCTTTCATACGTCCTACAAATGGTGTTAAGTGGTGTATTGCAGCAGCTTGCTTCTCTACAACCCAGGTGTGAATATTATCCTGAGCTATCAGAATAACAGGTGAACGTGCTCACCTTGATATGGAGGATCTGAGGTGACACACCAGGTATCCCCTCACGTGTGTTGGCGCTGAAGTACGCAATCTCCTCCCGCATAATCGCTGGTTTGAGAATGTACCCACAGCCTCCATTTTTCTGAAACCAGCCATGGTAGAGGTCCATCATCAGTCCAGCTGTTTGGAAGTTCAGTGCAACTGGAAGACAGGACAAATAAATAAATAAATCCAGCAAAATGTGAGTCCAGCAAGACAAAAAAGACAACAACAAGAATAACAAACCACAATGTATTACAAAACAAATATTGACACTGTTCATGCCTCATGGTGTTGATGATCACTTCCTTCCACAACCTTTTGTCCTTTAGGCATTTTAGTCCTTCAGATTTTCTTGCAGTTTTTATGCCTTTCCGGAAGATGTTTTTTTTTGTTGTCTTCCTCTACCTAAGTTGTTTTTAACTTAACTTCTTTATACTGGTTTAGAAGACTCTATAGTTTGTATACGACTAGTTTCATTTTAATTTCCTTGCTCTTCTTCTTCTTCTTCTTTCGTTCGCTTTAAAATATTGTCTATATCTGCAATGTTGTCTCTTGTATAAACTTCAATGTCTTTTGTAGTTCACATACAGGTCAATAAAGTTTCTCTTCCAGTGTTGTTTCTATGGGCCAGTGAGATTTTCTCTGTATATCATATTCGGGGCAGTTTTGCAGTATGTGCTCTGCTGTTTGGGGCGCCTGTCCGCATGTACACATGGCTGAGTTGCCAATCTTCATTTTTGTGTACATGTGGCTGCATAGTCGGTTGTGTCCTGTTCTAAGGCGCAACACAACAGTTTGCTCTTGTCTGTTCATGTTATGGTAATCGTCTGGTGTTACTGTTGGTGGCTTTCTGATTGATTTGATCATCCTTATCTTCTGTTGGTATGTAACTGGCACATCTGGTTGCTCGTCTGCAGCACCCTCCTTTGCCAGTCGATCTGCTCTCTCGTTTCCTGGTATTCCTTGCTCTAAAAGCTATGCACATCCATTCTATTCTTAAATACATTAATTGCCTCTGTCTACACTACATCCTGTGGCAATGCATTCCAAGCATTCATCCATCTCTGACCAAAAATATATTTCTTAATATCTAATCTGGACCTTTCTTTAGCTAATTTGTAGCTATGCCCTTTTGTTCTTGTAGGTGGTTGTATTTTGAAAACTTGTTATAAGCTAATTTATCCATTCCTTTGATTATCTTATAAACCTGTATTGTCACCTCGAATTCTTCTCTTTTTTAGACACTGTAGGCAGGTTTTTTTTAGTCTTTCCTCATAACTGTAATTCTGGAATCCCACTATCAGCTTTGCCTACAAATGGCTACAAATTAACTAAAGAGAGGTCCAGATTAGATAAAAGAAAATATTTTTTTTAGTCAGAGAGTGGTGAATGCTTGGAATGCATTGCCACAGGAGGTAGTGCAGGCAGGGACAGTTAATGCATTTAAGAATAAATTGGATGCTCATAGCTTTAAGAGCAAGGTTATGTAAATGAAACTGGTTGTATATAGACTCCGCAGAGTCTTATAAACCAGTATAAAGACGTTAAGTTAAGTTAAGTTAAGTTGCAGCTCTTCTTTGTATCCTTTCCAGCATGTTTATATCTCTGCTATGATAAGGACTATATCTTTTCCCATCACATCAGCTTCCCCTCGCCCTCTTGTCTGAGAATGTGTCCACAGAAAAGTGGCCTGTCTTATTTTTGTATGTTAACAGTGAAAATTGTTTCCCTGTAAAATATCTCCACAAGATTTCTTGACTATTCTAACTTGATACAACAATATTCTTAGGAACCACATTTCTGTTGCAACAAATGATTTCTCTAAACATTTATACAATGTCCAGGACTGTTTGGCATATAGCAATATTGGTACTATATAGCGCTACTATGCTATCTATCTCCCTCACTATCAATTGTCTTTTAGTATGTTTCTTCCTTTTTTTTAAACCTGTTACTAGAGACTTGAAAAACATTAAATATCAACATGTTTTACACCAATATTCTTTCTCAAGATAAACCTGCAGGTGATGATATGAAACATTTGAAAAACATGTCAATTTAATGACTTGTCAATGTATTGTTTGGTAAACATGAGCTTTGTCCATGTCAACTTTGCTATGCAGTGGACTTTGTTGGTCTATGGTTTATATTGCATACAACTTATTCAGAAATTGGTTACCATTAGGTCCGTATCAGCTTTGTGAATTAGTCAGTCACACTTTCCACCCTTTGATCTATGTCACCTCTATTTTTCACTCAATTACACTTTCCACCCTTTGATTTCATGTCACCTCTGTTTGTCACTCAATCCTTCCACATTTGATCCATGTCACCTCTATTTGTCACTCAATCCTTCCACATTTGATCCATGTCATCTCTGTTTGTCACTATCTCCTTCCACATTTGATCCATGTCACCTCTGTTTTTTTACTCAGTCACTCACTTCTTCCTCCTTTTGGTCCATGCCATATACGAGGCGTGTTCAAATGAAATAGGACCAAACAGCAAACAAGTGAACATGTGGACGATGCGCATGATGATGTCAATTCTGGTGTACACAGTACATACCGACCGTCAAGTTTATAAAATTTCATTATCCTCCGACTCATAGTTTCCTCAGCTGACTTTTGAAAACATGGCGGATGTGATACAGAATCCGTCCAGAGTTGATCAGCGAGCGGTGTTCGGTTTTCTAAAAGCTGAAAGATATCGATCAGTTAATATTCACCATAGAATGCAGGCAGTATAAGGTGACAAAAGTGTGTTGAAGACAACAGTGAAGAACTGGACAACGATGTTCAAAGAAGGATGTGAGTTAACGAAAGATCTTCAGAGACAAGTTCATATTATTGTGTCAGAAGATGCCATCACCAAAATTGATGCAGCAATTCGTGTGGACCGTTGCCTGAGCTTACATTCGCTAGCAGAGGAATTTGCTGTGTCCCTAGGGACAGTTCAAATGGTGGTTAGCAGGAAACTGAAGTATCGGAAGGTGTGTTCACAATGGGTACCTTGGTTGCTGACCAACCACCATAAGGAAGAACGCATGGGATGGAGTTTGAACCACTTGCTGCGATACGAAGAGGAGGGTGATTCGTTTCTTTCAGACATTGTGGCAGATGATGAATCATGGTGCCAACACTTTAAGACAAGCAGCAAAACTGCTAGCATGCAATGGAAAAATTCAGGGACACCAAATCCAACAAAATTCAAGTCACACATTTCTGCTGGTAAGGTTATGCTGACAGCATTGTTTGACTATGAGGGACCTTTGTTGGTAGACTTTAAAGAGCCTGGCATGAATATCAATGCCATCTGCTACAATGACACACTAGACAAGCTGCATAAAGCAATCAAGAATAAATGACCCAGCATGCTTTCGTGTGGTATGATTCTGTTGCACGACAATGCGCGTCCATTGTTCAAAAAGCGTTTGCACAGAAAAAGTGGTAAGTACTGCCACACCCATCCTATAGTCCTTATATGTCCCCTTGTGACTTCCATTTGTTCGGACCTTTATAAAAATTTCTGAAGGGACAAAGATTTGACTCTGATGCAGCCGCCATGGCCTCGGTGACCAAGTGATTAAAAGTGCAACCAAAGTAATTTTTTTCAGAAGTCATTCGCCGTCTACCCAAGCAGTGGGATGCGTGTCTGAATGCCTATAGCAACTTTTTCTAACTAACTCTGTAGCATGTTTGCTTCATAACAATTGCTATATTTAATTCTGTCACACCAGGTGACGTAACTTTCATATGTTTGTAATGAAGCCACTGAGTCCGGTTTCATTTGTAGAAGGATCACTTTTACATAGGTATAGAAAAGATACTGATTTTCTTGCAAAATACTGAAAATACTTTTCATTTATTTCCCAGACAAATAATTCATGACATGACTAATATAAACATTAGCAATAATTTTGTAGCAAAATTATTGTCATATTTTAGTCATGCTGGTAAAATCCTTGCAATGTTAAAGCAATACAGTTAAACAAGTAGTATAAAAACTCAATTGCAGAACACTCACCCATTTGACACCCACAGTTCCAGAGATCTTGTGGGTTGTAGTTACTGGAGTCAACCCTCATGCCATTGGGGTATATACGGGATAAGAACTTCTTGTTGTGGTTGACAAACTCCTCAGGGCACGACAGGGCCAGCTTCAAAGCTTGAGATTCACTGAATGAGTTCATCTCCCAGGATTTTTCTACAGTGTGATATATATATATGGATTAAAATGGTAAAGTTACTAATGTGGAACTGTGAGAAAGAACGAAACAGATATATGTGGTAACTGCCTTTAGTAGAAGCTGCTGAATAGGACATACATTATGGAAAATATTCCACGATTGTTTTTGTTCTGGAATCCCCAAGGCTAGAGAAATAGAGGCAGACCTAAACATTATTGCAGTACGAGATTGCGAGAAACATGAAGGCAACATTATTGCAGTACGAGATTGCGAGAAACATGAAGGCAACATTATTGCAGTACGAGATTGCGAGAAACATGAACGCAATAGGGAAGATGAGGACATAGCTGGAAACGATGGCACAGAACAGAGTTGACTGAGTGTGTATTTGTTGAAGACATATGCTCCTCAGGGAACTGAAAGGTTTATATATATATATATATATATATATATATATATATATATATATATATATATATATATTGTCAGGAGTGAATATAACGTGCCTAATGGTCTAATGTGAAAGTAGATAAATGTGACAAAAATCTAATTTATTGATGAAATAAACACTTCTACAGAACAAAGAAGGATAGGAGAATTACGTCTGGTCAGGCAAAACATACTGATCAGACATGTTAGTCAGGGTTAGGCAGAACATACTGATCAGACATGTTAGTCAGGGTTAGGCAGAACATACTGATCAGACATGTTAGTCAGGGTTAGGCAGAACATACTGATCAGACATGTTAGTCAGGGTCAGGCAAAACATACTGATCAGACATGTTAGTCAGGGTCAGGCAAAACATACTGATCAGACATGTTAGTCAGGGTTAGGCAGAACATACTGATCAGACATGTTAGTCAGGGTTCGGCAGAATATACTGATTAGACTGTGTTATGGGGACGGCGTGGGCTTGTGGTTAAGTGACACAGATCACAACCAGGAGGTGCTAGGTTCGATCCCAATCACAGCATCGGTCGTTACCCTGGGGAAGCAAACCCTTAGAAAATGCAAGAGGAAGTAGACCCTTACATAAATGCATGCTAGAGTCGGATGCACTGGGCCGACAGGCGCAAAATAAAAACCACAGTGCAATGCACACCGCCTTGGGAATTAGAGAAATAAGGCAAACGCAAAAAAAAAAAAAAAAAAAGACTTATTCAGAGTCAGGCATAACATACTGATCAGAAATGTTAGGGTTAGGCAGAACATACTGATCAGACATGTTAGTCTGGCTCAGGCAAGCAAAACATACTGGCCAAAACCTCAACTTCTACTTCCACGTAGTGCTCCTAGTGAACGGGAGGTCCTTCTTGGATGCAGCCAAACATAGCACATCAGGCTGGATTGCCCTGGTCCCCCATTAGCATGCCCGGGATGTGAGGAAAGCTACTGAAAACTGTCACTTAACATCCTTTTCAGGGTGCACAAAACAAGTAAACCTATTCATTATAGGCATTCACAACAACAATAACAACTTCCCATAAAGGTACGACTAAGTTGTATGAATTCGAGGGAAAGAAAATTTAGATTGTAAGTCGTGTCACTAACAACTTCGCCATGTCGCACCCCTGATTAGATATAGTCCTGGCAGCAGTTTTCCTTTTGCAAATATGCAGCCATACAAGAGACAGAACAATCAGTCAAATTGGGACTGAATATCAACATGAAAAAAAAACCAAGAATCTAAAAATTAACTGGATCAACAAAGAATCAATCATGCTTGAGAGAGAAAGCTGTTAGAAGAGGTTACCTAATTAAAAACCACAATTGACACAACAGAATTGGAAAGGCAAGAATGGTTTTCCTGACACTAAACACCATATGAAGATCAAGAGAAATCAAGATTCACACCAAAGTTAGAATATTCAATGTCACTGTCAAGGCGGTGCAAATAGGCAAAAACATGGAGAATGACCCAGGAGATACAACAAAGACTTCAGTCCTTTATTAACAGATGCCTTTGAAGCACAATGAGTATAAAGTAGTACGAGATGGTGAAGAATGAAGACTTGTGGGACAAAGGCCAGGAACAGCCACTGGAACAACAAATGAAGAGAAGAAAATGGAGCAGGATAGGACATACGCTGAGGAAGGCACTGTCTAATGTAGTTAGGCAGGCTCTCTCATACAGAATCCTCAAGGAAAGAGAGTGAGAGGTAGACCTAAAAATACATAAAGATGATAATGTGAGAGGGAACTATGCTTACATGGCTACATTTGAGAGAGGCAGAAAATACAGAATAGGACTGTGTATGCTTCCAAGATGTAGTCAATGGCTCTGAGAGGAGAGAAAGTCTTTGATTGATTGATTGAAATAAGCAGCTGAAAGTTGAATAATTTTCTTGGGCTTCAAATTTCAAGAAATTCACTGACATTACGTGTATTAAAATAATCAATCCAACCTTTTTCAGCTCCCTGTGGAGCATAGCTCATCAACAGATATACACTAAGTCAACAAATGTTGACCTGCCAGATCTATTGAAGTTTTTGTGACTTAGTTTCTACAAGATAAGGTAACGAGTCCAGTGTTCAACTCTCCATAGTCACCTCTTACAACGTGTATGGCAGGTAACACTCAGACAAGTCATTTGATAAGATCTATATATTTCTTTCTATCCATTGATAAACAACCAAGCAGGAAATACACTATTTAAAAAAAATAAAAATAAAATAAATTTACATGAATGCCTTTTGTTTTCCTCATTTTTACTGGTGTGGTGTAAGCGTTTTCATTGGCTGAAACCAACATGCATAATATAGTCAAATGACTTACGGTTTTGCTGAGAAGTCTGAAAGTCTTCAAATCTGCGAGAGACTGTGTATGAGACCAGATCAGACAACTCCTTGACCAGCTTGTGTTTCTTGATGGATCCCTCCTGTACACAAAATGTGATCTCTGTTATATGGCAAGATCAGGCTGAGTATTAAAAGTTATAATAGTCGACCAAAATTCTGGCAATCATCTGAGACTTCTAATAACTTACCCTGACAAATTAACAAAGGTAGAAAGCTCACAGTTCCCTGCAATTCACACCTCAACTTATAGTCAACTGGCTTTGCATGAAAGTTCTAGAAACATGTCCAGGTGATAGTAAAACTGTGTAAAGCATTAGTTAGAGAACCAGATTGGTGTACTGTGTACACTGTAGAGTCCTTATCGTAGAGGGGATATAAACACAGTGGAAAGGATACAAAGAAGAGCGACAAATCTAAAAGTTGGATTCCAGAATCTAGAAAAGATAAAATTAAATACAGGTTTATAAGATAAAGTAAAGGATAATTTAGACTATAACAAGTTTTTCCAAATTCAGTCACCTACAAGAACAGGATGACACATCCACAAATTAATTGAAGTAAGGCTCAGATTAGATATCAGGAAATATTTTTTCAGTTAGAGAGTGGTGAATGCTTGGAATGCATTGATACAGGAAATAGTGAAAGCAGAGTCAATTAATGCATTCAAGAATAGATTGGATGCACATAAATATTTTTAGATCAAGTGAATATAAAAGAAACTGGTTGCATACATACTCTGCAGAGTCTTCTAAACCAGTATAAAGACCATCAGTTCAGTTCAAATGCCATCTCCACATTGAAGGTCAGCTGCAATGGATCTTCAGTGTACTCTATCTCTTGCTGTAATGGTGCAATCTAAGAATTTGTGTCCAGTCCATCTCCTGATGTTATCCACCCACTTAAAACGTTGTCTACCTCTTGAATGACTGCCTTCCACCCTACCCCCCAGTATGGTTTTCAACAAGGAGGACTGTCTTGTTTTATGACCAAAATAACGTAACTGTCTAACTCTGATTTTGGTCATTAATTTTCCCCCCAACTTTTTCAATACCTCCAAATTTGTTTTCTTCTCTTTTCAAGAAATGTGACCAAATCTTCTATATACCCACATTTCGAAGGTTTCAATACTCTTTTCCAACTTGTTATTCATTGTCCATGTTTCTACGCCATAAGGTAGTGATGAGTATACATAACACCTGACAATTCTCATTTTCAAATTCTGATTTATCTGTTTGGATGTCAGTATGTGTCACATGTTGTTTAATACCATCTTGGCCTAAACCTATTCTCTTTCTGATTTCTTTTTTTACAGCTGCCTTCTTCCGTTATTATATGACCTAGATACGAGAAACTCTGTACCTGTTCAAGTAGTTGATCTTTTATTTTTTTTCTGCAAACATGGTTTCTTGTCACTTTTCCCAATTATGACAGTCTTTGTTTTCTTTATGTTTATGTCTAATCCAAACTTTTGACTTATTGTCTACATTGTTGTCAGAATCTCCTGTAATTTTTGCTCACTTTTTGCAATCAAAACTGTATCTAAGATTATTCATTGCCATTCATCCAATGACAGGCTGTTAAGTTAAGTATAAAAAAGAAAGAATTTGCTTTCCTCAAAACTAAAAAAGGAAAGAAGATGAAGACCATGACACATTGATGTGTTCCTGAATGTTACAAAAGGGGATGGTAGTCACATAAAAGATACTTCTGTAGAAGTAGACATGCTGAAAGAATCAATGAAAACCTTTCAGCTCCTGGTCAAGCATATGTCTTCAACAGGTACATGCCAAGTCCTCCTGTCCCGAGCCATCCATTCTAGTTCTGTCCATGTTGTCCCTGACTGCTTTATGTTTGGCTCAAGTTCTCTTCTCCATGTGTGTCTTGGTTTTCTTCTACTCCTCTTACCTCAAGGATTCCAAAACGGAGACTGTCTTGTAATGATATCAGCTGGTCTCCTTAATGTATGTCCTATCCAATGTCAATGCTTACTCCTCATCTCATGTTCCACTGACATCTGCCTGGTTCTTTTCAACAGTTCCATCTTAGCGATATTGTCATAACATTTCAATCTCTGTACACACCCATTTATGAAAGTCTGCACCTTTTTAATTGTTGTTCTCCATGTTTCTGAGTCATTCAATAGAATGGTCTTTACACTGGAGCAGAAATGTTCATTTTTGTTTTGTACTAGATTTCTGTTGATTTCAATAAGTTCCACAATGCAATGAAAGCTCCTCTTGCCTTTAGTATTTTGACTAGTAAAGCCTGTGCAGAAAATCTGCCCATCAAACAAATTCTACAATATGAAAGTAACAAATTCTCACACCATCGTCTGCCTCACACCCCCTACCATCTGTATTCCCCAACTATCTCAATTCATATCTCCACAATAATGTCTAATTTTATCTTGAAGATATAATCAAACACTTATATTGAAGATGCACTAAAAAAACTTACATTTTAATTTCAATGTTCCATTGAAAACAGTCCAAAGTAAGAAGCTCTGTTTACATTTTGAGGTTTCTTCTTCTTCTTCTTCGTACGCAGTCAGACAGTAACCATTATTTTTTTGAAAAAAACGGCGGCCATCCTGAGGCTGTCGCCACTGCCATAGAGCCTGTCTTGCAGTTCCACTGGTGATGGCCACATCTGCTCTCTCTGATCCTCGTATCGTTCTGCAGCAGATGTTCAGCGGTCATTTTACCGGTACTGCACGGGCATTCGTCGGTACCACCTATCTTCAATTTGTTGAATAGGTGGTACCTCAGTCTATTGTGGCCAGTGTGAAGTCTGAAGACAACGACCTGCTCTCTTCGGTTCAACTGGTAATAGGCATCGTTTTTGGTGTAACCAGTATGTTTGGTTTCCCATTTGGTCATGTATCTGGCTTTGATAAGCCGTTTTGACTCTTCGTACGTCATACTAGTATCTGTTTGTGGTAGTCTTGCACCTTCTTTTGCTAGTCTGTCTGCCTCCTCGTTGCCTTGGATGTTGCAGTGTGATGGGACCCACTGAAACCACTACCCTTTTTGGTGCGGACTGCTGGCACAGTTTGCAGAGTGCTGCTCTTAAGTCATTAAGCTCAGTGCTTTTCTGGCTTTTTAGCGCTGTGACTACGGCGAGAGCATCTGTAAGCTGGACTATATGGCTTTCATTTTCTTTATGTGTCACCATTTCTTCCACTGATTTTGAGGTTTCAAGAATGCTGAGTTAGCTAATTATTAAAGGTCCAATGAAATCAGCTGAGCTGACTGGAAGTGACATATCAAATGTCATACTGAAACTATACATTACTAAGTGACATCAGTACTACACAATGTTGGCAATTTATGAGATTTAGTTTTGAGAATAGTCCACAAATCTGTCGATTAACAAGGATAAAAAAGGTTTTCACATTAAAACCAAGCCTAGAGAATTATATAGTATCATACTTTTTTTCTGATCTTGTAGGAATTGATCTCCAAACACAATCTCACTGTCGTTAGTTGCATTTTATTCTAATAATCATGTTTCTTTTCTCTGTATATTTTCAGTCCCAATTTATGTGATCTCAAATCAAGTATACTTATTTAGTTTTGCATCTGATTACAATTATTAAGACATACAGTAGTGTTCAATCAATCAATCAATCAACCCTTCAACTCCCTGCACAGCTCAGGTCTTCCACAAATGCTCGCCAAGTCTTCCTGTCAGGAGCCATCATTTCCAGTTCCCCCCTCCCATTTTTTTGCTGTTTTTATGTTTGTTTTGACTTCCTTTCTCAATGAATATTTAGGTCTGCCCCTACTTCTCTTGCCCTGAGGATTCCAGACCAGTGACTGCTGTGTAATGCTATCATCTAGTTACATAATGTGTGTTCAATCGATAGTCAACGACTTATCTTTACGTCTAGTCCCACTGGCATCTTTCCGGTTCCTTCCCACAGTGACTTTATCACACCATTTCATGCCCTCAATTTGGGGTAGGCATCCATTGACGAAAGCTTGAACTTATTTAGTTGTTATTTTTTTTGCTCCCCACATCACAATAAGATGGACTTGGCATTGGAGTTGAAGATATGTATTTTTGTCGTGGACTTAATTTCTTAAGTTTTCACAAATTCTGTAAAGCATTAAAAGTTGCTCTTCCTTTTTGTATTATTATTTGGATATCTCTATCAGTACCTCTAACCTTGTCTATATTGCTACCACAATTGGAATAGTTAATTCATTCATTTTTTGTGTTTTCTTCCCTCCGATTATCCTGGTATGGACAATGGCTAAATGACTTAGTACTACAGTTAAACTGGTGTCGTATTTTCATGGTCTAGTGCACGTGGTTAAATGCAGATGTTGGCCCACCGCAACTTGGAGAGGAGATAGGCGCCACCAGGTGATTTCAAGCCAAAAAATCACGCATGAGGACAAAAATGAAATCTATTATACCGGATCGGTCGCAGCCCGGGTCAACAAGGACCGCGCCTGCCGTCCCACATCAGGGCGGAGTTGTTAAGTGTGCAACTGGTGATACCATACGACTCAGAAGAGAGGATTTCATTCTGGGCACTTGGAATGTTAGAACTCTAAGTGCAAGTGGAAAAATAAAAGAACTGACCCATGAGATGGATAGATACCATTGGAATGTGCTTGGCATATGTGAAGCACGTTGGAAAAATTTTTGACAACACCACCACAGAAGAAGGTCACAAGTTTTATTACAGTGAAAGACCTGACAAACACCTTCATGGTGTCGAAATGCTGGTGCACAAAGACACAGCATATTGTGTATTGGGTTGCTGACCAGTATCAAGCTAATTGCTTAGTATACGACTAAATGCAAAGCCACTCAATATCACGGTGATACAATGCTATGCACCTACCTCAGATTACGAGGACAGCAAAGTTGAGAGCTTCTACGAGGAATTGCAGGCTTTGGTGAACGAGGTACCGAAGAAGGATATACTGGTGGTACAAGGAGATTGGAATGCCAAAATGGAAAGGCACATGTGAAGCATATGGAAATGTGACCACGAACAATAGAGGACTGAGACTCCTGGAATTTGCGTATTATAATAAGCTAATAGTAGCAAATACGCTGGGACCACATAAAATGTCGAGACGGTGGACGTGGCACTAGCCAAATAGTACGCTTCATAGTCAAATAGACTATATTTTGGTCCAAAGGAGATTCAGATCTAGCGTTAATAGCGCCTGGACAAGAAGTTTCCCAGGGACCGATATAGTGAGCGACCACGACTTAGTGCTGATGACCATGCATCTCAGACTAAAGAAAGTTCTGAAAAGAGAGATAACTAGACTGAGATTTGACTTGGAGAAGTTGAAGTACCCGGATATAGTGAAGACCTTTGGAGCTGTGATGGGGGGAAGATTCGCTCCTCTCTTTGTTCTTAACGAGGAGGCAGATGTTGAGACGATAAATGAAGCCCTGAATTCGGCATAATCTCCACGGCATCTGAGGTTCTAGGTAGGTGCAGGATTAAGAAGAAAGCATGGATCACGAGTGAAATACTGGATTTATGTGACAAGAGATGACAAATGAAGAGAGCGAAGAAAACACTAGATGGGATTCAGCAATATAGAGAGATAAATGGAAACATAAAGGCCAAGATGAAACAGGCCAAGGTGGAATAGATAACGACTCAGTGTGCAGATATCAAACAAAATCTAGGAAGAAATGATGCCAAGGGGGCATATAAATTAGTCAAGGACTTGGTAAGGCCTGTACAAAGTCGAAATACAACGATTCAGGACAAGAGTGGGAAATGTCTCAGAGAAGCTCAAGACATTCGTGAGCGCTAGACAGAGTACTGTTCGGAGCTATATAAGCATGAAGGTCGAGGTGACCCAAGAAATGCAATGTCTTCTGAAGTGATGCTGATAGAGGAAAATCAAACGATAACAAAGGAAGAAGTATATGAAGCCGTGAAAATGTGAAGAGAGGGAAGGCTGTAGGTGTGGATAATATCCCAGCAGAGCTCCTACAAGTGGGAGGTGAGGCAACAATTGAACCGTGACATACATCTGCAATAGAATTTGGCAGACAGGATAGTGGCCCACCAGCTGGACAAAATTGGTAATTATACCACTGCCTAAATCAGGAAACCTACATATGTGTCAGCAGAACTATCGAACAATCAGTCTGATAAGTCATCCAAGTAAAGTTCTCTTGAGAATAGTACTTAACAGACTGAAACCACAGGCAGATAATATCATTGCCAAAGAACAAGCGGCTTTTGAGCGGGAAGGAGTACCATCGAGCAGATATTTAATCTTCGGCTAATGAATGAGAAGTACTCAGAGTATCAACAACAGCTCTACCATGCCTTCATTGACTTTAGAAAGGCGTTTGACAGAGTGTTGCATGCTATGGTCAACAATGAGGCGTTATAAGTTCAACAGTGATATTGTGAGGGTAATTGCAAACCTTTATGAGCAGGTGACAAGCGCAGTCTCGGTAGAGGGAACCCTAGGTGATTATATTCTTGGAGAGAATAATGGAGATGACCTTAAAAGGACATGTTGGCACGGTTAAAATGGGTGACAGGCTTATCACAAACTTCCGATTTGCTGATGATATTGATGTATTGGCAGGCTAAGAAAGGGAACTTCAGGAGTTGATTCTTCTTCTTCTTCTTCTGCGTACGCAGTCAGACAGTAACCATTATTTTTTCGAAAAAAGCGGCGGTCATCCTGAGGCTCTCGCCACTGCCATAGAGCTTGTCTTGCAGTTCCACTGGTAATGGCCACATCTGCTCTCTCTGATCCTCGTATGTCGGGCAGTTCTGCAGCAGATGTTCAGCGGTCATTTTACCAGTACCGCACGGGCATTCGTCGGTACACCCTATCTTCAATTTGTTGAATAGGTGGTACCTCAGTCTGTTGTGGCCAGTGCGAAGTCTGAAGACAACGACCTGCTCTCTTCGGTTCAACTGGTAATAGGCATCGTTTTTGGTGTAACCAGTATGTTCGGTTTCCCATTTGGTCATGTATCTGGCTTTGACAAGCCGTTTTGACTCTTCGTACGTCATATTGGTATCTGTTTGTGGTAGTCTTGCACCTTCTTTTGCCAGTCTGTCTGCCTCCTCGTTGCCTTGGATGTTGCAGTGTGCCGGGACCCACTGTACCACTACCCTTTTTGGTGCGGACTGCTGGCACAGTTTGCAGAGTGCTGCTCTTAAGTCATTAAGCTCAGTGTTTTTCTGGCTTTTTAGCGCTGTGACTACGGCGAGAGCATCTGTCAGCAGGACTATATGGCTCTCATTTTCACTGTGTGTCACCATTTCTTCCACTGCCGCCCTCAGTGCCTCTGCCTCCGCTCTGAAATTGCTTGTGTACTTACCAGTAGCGAATGACAGTGTTATTTTTCTGCCATTTGGTAGGTTCAGGAATGCTCCTGCCCCTCCGTTCTGTGTAGTGTTTGTTACAGAACCGTCGGTGTATGCATGGGTCCAGTCCATGCTTGGGTAGCTGGGACCACATAAAATGTCGAGACGGTGGACGTGGCACTAGCCAAATAGTACGCTTCATAGTCAAATAGACTATATTTTGGTCCAAAGGAGATTCAGATCTAGCGTTAATAGCGCCTGGACAAGAAGTTTCCCAGGGACCGATATAGTGAGCGACCACGACTTAGTGCTGATGACCATGCATCTCAGACTAAAGAAAGTTCTGAAAAGAGAGATAACTAGACTGAGATTTGACTTGGAGAAGTTGAAGTACCCGGATATAGTGAAGACCTTTGGAGCTGTGATGGGGGGAAGATTCGCTCCTCTCTTTGTTCTTAACGAGGAGGCAGATGTTGAGACGATAAATGAAGCCCTGAATTCGGCATAATCTCCACGGCATCTGAGGTTCTAGGTAGGTGCAGGATTAAGAAGAAAGCATGGATCACGAGTGAAATACTGGATTTATGTGACAAGAGATGACAAATGAAGAGAGCGAAGAAAACACTAGATGGGATTCAGCAATATAGAGAGATAAATGGAAACATAAAGGCCAAGATGAAACAGGCCAAGGTGGAATAGATAACGACTCAGTGTGCAGATATCAAACAAAATCTAGGAAGAAATGATGCCAAGGGGGCATATAAATTAGTCAAGGACTTGGTAAGGCCTGTACAAAGTCGAAATACAACGATTCAGGACAAGAGTGGGAAATGTCTCAGAGAAGCTCAAGACATTCGTGAGCGCTAGACAGAGTACTGTTCGGAGCTATATAAGCATGAAGGTCGAGGTGACCCAAGAAATGCAATGTCTTCTGAAGTGATGCTGATAGAGGAAAATCAAACGATAACAAAGGAAGAAGTATATGAAGCCGTGAAAATGTGAAGAGAGGGAAGGCTGTAGGTGTGGATAATATCCCAGCAGAGCTCCTACAAGTGGGAGGTGAGGCAACAATTGAACCGTGACATACATCTGCAATAGAATTTGGCAGACAGGATAGTGGCCCACCAGCTGGACAAAATTGGTAATTATACCACTGCCTAAATCAGGAAACCTACATATGTGTCAGCAGAACTATCGAACAATCAGTCTGATAAGTCATCCAAGTAAAGTTCTCTTGAGAATAGTACTTAACAGACTGAAACCACAGGCAGATAATATCATTGCCAAAGAACAAGCGGCTTTTGAGCGGGAAGGAGTACCATCGAGCAGATATTTAATCTTCGGCTAATGAATGAGAAGTACTCAGAGTATCAACAACAGCTCTACCATGCCTTCATTGACTTTAGAAAGGCGTTTGACAGAGTGTTGCATGCTATGGTCAACAATGAGGCGTTATAAGTTCAACAGTGATATTGTGAGGGTAATTGCAAACCTTTATGAGCAGGTGACAAGCGCAGTCTCGGTAGAGGGAACCCTAGGTGATTATATTCTTGGAGAGAATAATGGAGATGACCTTAAAAGGACATGTTGGCACGGTTAAAATGGGTGACAGGCTTATCACAAACTTCCGATTTGCTGATGATATTGATGTATTGGCAGGCTAAGAAAGGGAACTCCAGGAGTTGATTCTTCTTCTTCTTCTTCTGCGTACGCAGTCAGACAGTAACCATTATTTTTTCGAAAAAAGCGGCGGTCATCCTGAGGCTCTCGCCACTGCCATAGAGCTTGTCTTGCAGTTCCACTGGTAATGGCCACATCTGCTCTCTCTGATCCTCGTATGTCGGGCAGTTCTGCAGCAGATGTTCAGCGGTCATTTTACCAGTACCGCACGGGCATTCGTCGGTACACCCTATCTTCAATTTGTTGAATAGGTGGTACCTCAGTCTGTTGTGGCCAGTGCGAAGTCTGAAGACAACGACCTGCTCTCTTCGGTTCAACTGGTAATAGGCATCGTTTTTGGTGTAACCAGTATGTTCGGTTTCCCATTTGGTCATGTATCTGGCTTTGACAAGCCGTTTTGACTCTTCGTACGTCATATTGGTATCTGTTTGTGGTAGTCTTGCACCTTCTTTTGCCAGTCTGTCTGCCTCCTCGTTGCCTTGGATGTTGCAGTGTGCCGGGACCCACTGTACCACTACCCTTTTTGGTGCGGACTGCTGGCACAGTTTGCAGAGTGCTGCTCTTAAGTCATTAAGCTCAGTGTTTTTCTGGCTTTTTAGCGCTGTGACTACGGCGAGAGCATCTGTCAGCAGGACTATATGGCTCTCATTTTCACTGTGTGTCACCATTTCTTCCACTGCCGCCCTCAGTGCCTCTGCCTCCGCTCTGAAATTGCTTGTGTACTTACCAGTAGCGAATGACAGTGTTATTTTTCTGCCATTTGGTAGGTTCAGGAATGCTCCTGCCCCTCCGTTCTGTGTAGTGTTTGTTACAGAACCGTCGGTGTATGCATGGGTCCAGTCCATGCTTGGGTAGCTTTTCGTTATGAAGCTTAGGGTAGTGTCTCTCCTTTCTTTTTCAGTCTGGCAGTTTTTGTTTGCAATACCTGGTATATTTTCTACCACCTCTGGAAATATATCCTGCCTCCAGGTAGGTTTTCGTACAGTAGTGATGGGTTTTGGTGTTGTTAGTGCGTTTATGGGATCTTCGTGCATCTTTGCTTTGGCTATTTCTGCAAAGTTTCTCCGCTTTAGTTTCCCATTTCCCAAATTGTTTAGTCTTTGGTACATTGGGTGGTCCGTCAGTCTTCGGAGTTTCTCTGACTGCAGCTGGGCTCTGCAGTCTCTTCTATCGGTCATGGATTGCAGTTTTGTAATCTTTTCGAGTTCTACAATTGGCGTTGACTTCATGCCACCTGTTATAATTCTCATGGCTTGGTTTTGAAGTTTGTTAACTTTATCGAAGTTCGCCTTCGCTGCTGTTGTCCATGCCGCAATGCCATACTCGAGAACTGGTCTCACTCTTCCAGTGTACAGTTTCTTTAGTATGCCTTCGTCTGCTCCCCAGCTTGTGCCAGCAAGTTTCCTCATGATTGCCATTCTTTCTCTGGCTTTCATTCGGTTTCTCTCAATCTGACTTTTCCATGTCATGCGCCGATCAAATGTGACTCCCAGATAGGTTGGGTTGTCGTTTGGCTGCAGGATTTTGCCATGGTGAGATTCTTTTCAGAGGTCCACATAGCCAGATCGTCTGCAAACATTGAGCTATGGACTCTTCTTGGTATATTCTCTGTAATATCGTTTATATATACCAGGAAGAGTGTGGGTGACAATACTCCCCCTTGAGGTACTCCCGGCTCGAGTGTCACCTTTTTGCTCATCTGCCCTTGTACTTGGACTCTGGCCGTTCTTTGTTTGCGGTAGTGGTTGATCCACTTGTACATCTTCCCACAGACATCACTTCTTCTTAGCTTGACTCTAAGTCCATTTTTCCAGACTTTGTCAAATGCCTTTTCCAGATCCACCCAAACAGCTACTGTGTGTTTCTGTGCCTGGTAGGCATCTTCTATCTCCTGGGCTATGAGGATGACCTGGTCCTCAGTGGATCTGTGCTGTCTAAAGCCGGCTTGCTGTGGAATTAGTATTCGTTTTTCTTCCAGATGCCACATCAGTCTGGTGTTTATCATCTGTTCCATCAGCTTGCCGACACAGCTCAGTAGGCTTATGGGCCTGTATCCATTTGGATCTGTTTTGTCCTTTCCTGTTTTTGGTACTGGTACCAGTATTGCATCTTTCCATGCCTGTGGTACAATTCCCCTTTTCCAGCTTTGGTTCAGGACCGATAGCAGTTTCTTCTTCGCTGTTTGGCCCAGCCCCATCAGCATTTCGTTTGTTATCCCGTCTTTTCCGGGAGATTTCCTTTTCTTTAGTGTTCTCATAGCCTCTTACATTTCGCGCATTGTTAGTTTGGCCATCATGTGCTCTTCAGGAGCCATATTCATGTTTTCGTGTCCCTTTAGCTCTTTGCTAATGTCTGTATGCTTATCTGCAGGGACCTCGATGTGGTTTGCTCTGGCATAGTGATCGACAAAGGCGTTTGCGGCTTTCTTACCTGTGATCAAGTTCTCGCCCTGCTTGATAGTAATTTGTTTATTTGACGGGGTTTCGTCGTTCATGGCTCTGACTAGCTTCCATAGCTTGTTCCCGTCTTTGTCCAGGTTTAGACTTTCCGTTTTATTTTTCCAGCTTTCTCTTGCTGTTTGCTTGAGAGTGTGTTTGTACTTCGCTGCGGCGGCTTTGAGGGCGATGTTTGCCTCCATGGATTTTTCTCGCTCTGCCATGTTCCTAGCATTTGTTACTGCATCTTCCACTTTCTGCAACTCATCATTCCAGTAGGGCTTATAGTTTTTCCTAGCTCCTCTTGGGATGGTTTCAGTGGCGGCTTGCATTATTGCCTTGCTTAGGCTCTCTACCATGGGCTTCATTTTGGTGTTTCGTGTGTTGATGGTTTCACACAGCCCATCTGTCAGGATTGCAAATCTGTCCCAGTCGGCTTGTTTGTAATTCCAACGTGGGAGCGGTTTTGTTTCCTGTGGGCCTACTTCCATGTCAATGGTTAGCCTGATCGGCCTGTGGTCGCTACCTGCCAGTTGGTTTAGCACCTGGCGGTCTATTTTATGGCAGGAGTTGATTGAACTCCAGGAGTTGATTGGTAGATTGGATAGAGCGGCCCTGAGTTTTGGTATGGAAATAAATGCAGATAAAACAAAGCTCATGACCAATAACATAGCAGGGTTTAAATCTGTAATAGAGGCAAATTGGCAGGAACTTGAGGTGGTAAGACGTTTCAAATATCTGGGATCATTGATCAGCGAAGAGGGATCGAGGCCAGATGTAATTGCAAGAATAGCACAAACAACAGCGGCGCTGGCTCGGCTGAAACCTATATGGCAAGACAAGCGGCTCGTCCTCTGCATAAAAGTCAGACTAATGCGCTCTTTGGTGCTATCAATATTTCTGTATGCCTGCGAGACCTGGACCATTACAGCAGATATCCAGGGCAGAATACATGCAATGGAAATGAGGTGCTATAGAAAACTCCTAAATGTTACATATAAAGATCGTGTCACGAACGTAGAAATGCGTCAGAGAGTTGAAGACGCTATTGGTCCTTTTGAAGATCTGTTCACAGCCATCAAAAGACGAAAGATGGCCTGGTGCGGGAATGTCGCGAGGTCCAACGGAATTACCAACTCAATACTCTTTGGTTCCGTACCGGGACAGAGAAGGCGAGGACGTCCAAGGAAGAGATGGGTGGACATACATCACTGAGTCGTTAGGCCTTCATCCCGGTGAGATACGTCAGGTGGCGACAGACAGAGAGGGATGGCGTGGGATTTTGGGAGTGTCTTCATGTGTATCCCAACAACCTGATGGGTTACGAGATGAACTGAACTGAACTTTCCTGATATTGGTGCCCGTTGCTCTAGTTGCAGACAGTGTCGGTTTTGGTGTGACTGTGAAATGCAGAGACGTGACAATAATGGACTAGAACACGTCACCTGGGAGAGATGTCCAACACATCACTCACACGCTGAGTGATGTCCCTATGACCTCTTGTGGTTATGGGAAAGGCAAGACATAGAACGATAGATGTCATCCCACCTCCACTGCCTTGCGGGATGGGGATACCTGTTTATGGAAAAGGCGCCAATAGTAAACCCTGAGGGAAAGTCTGCATCCTATGCTATCTCCAGTCGTCTCGATAATGTCTTGCTACTGGCCAAAGGTAGCTCAAGATGAAAGAGTGAGGTTAACAAAAGTTACTGCTCTTCCTCATTTTAATCCAAATCACAGCGTAAGTCATCCATTCTGACACATCAAGAGAAAAGACTGTCCACACGGCTGAACAGCGATAGTGATCTTCAGATAATGTTGCTACCAACATACATGAATCAATCTACCTCTTATAGTACAATTTGATTCCTCAATACATGTGCCTGCACTTACAATCGGTAGAATTATATTGCAGAAATAAACTTGTCTAGGGGTTCAAATTTCTCCACAGTGAATCAGTCAAAAGCTCTTGATATGAAGTTCAATAAAGGGAACTCACCCTTTTGCTGTTTTTCTTTTTCTCTGGTTCTGCCCCTTCGTCCTCATCAGTGACATAACCATCGGTAGATTCAGTGTTGAGTGGAAGCTTTTTGCCCTAGACAAGAGACAATGAACTTATCTGTTCTATTGTGCTATTATGTAAGCAATTAGCATGCAGAAGGATCAAAACATTTAGTTGTATAGAATTATTGATGGGGTCAACAAAGTTATGGACAATCACATTTCAAAACACATAATTGATATCACTGACTCTTTGCAGACTCATAGGTGCTTAAGATCTTTCAACAGTTGGTGAAGGATATGTGTACTAATTTTTCCTGTAACTTTATGATTGTACACACTCCTAGTCTGTCTACTCAGGTGATCATTCCAAATCATTCTATGTTTAATTTGAAATTCCTGCAGTCTTAAGATTACTATCTAATTAATTCCAATTAAATAAAGTATCAAGGATTATGAATTAGCAATCGATCAATTGTAAAGATTTTAAATCCAAATGTAGATTATTCAGAGAGGACCACATGAGAAGATGCATCAGGAGTGTGTACACCCATTGAGCTACAGGAACTATTATTATCCATATCATTCATCATTTGCTTAAAAAAGTTGATTACCTATGCATCTTCCTAAAGTGTACTGATACAGGTTCTGTATAACATGATATAAATATTTTATAAATTATTGTTCTGTCATCTAACAGGTCAGTCATTTATAGATTTATTTAAGTGTGTCTCCGCAATTTCATAAAGTTTATGGCTGTTCCAGCACCAAGAAAAGCTACTCACAAAGAAAGAAATAATTTGCCACAATAAAACATGCAACAAATGAATACTTTGATGGTCATTGAAGTTTTGTAGAATAGTCTCAGATTTGTTATGGCAATTTAGTGGGCACTTACAAAAAATGCAAACGAAATGACTGAGCAACAATGATTAGGCTGGAAGAAACTAGAATATGTTTAGTGTAGTAAATGGATGCAGTATGACCAGCCTGCAACAAAATCATACTACATGTAGGTTTCTGACTGCTAGCATCAGGGCCAGTGAACCAGAGCTGCCAAGACCCTTCTACAACTCCATGCAGTGATCCTGGATAACAGGCTGTAACAAAGCAGACTGGCTAAGGAGAAGGGATCGATGAGGGAAGGCTAATCAGGTAATCAAAAATTCCTGCTGAAGTCAGATGTGTCAGACCAAAAGGTGCAAATATCATAGTCAAGCTGTAAACTACGGTAAGGCATTCTGTTCTTCGGACAACATCCTGCTACTTGCAAAGCCCTTTTCAGGGCATGTTAGCGGGAGATTGAGAATGAACAAAGAAAAAGAAGCAAACAGAATAGGACCACTGCCTCCTTCCTAGCCTGCAGTAGAAGGTGGTTAAAGAGGGCTGTGCATGGGGTTTGCAACCTCATCATGGAAAAACCATTGGTACTGAAATCACACCCAAATAGCTGGTGTCAGGCTTTGCCTATTGTTTGACCCATGACCCACAAAATGGTGTGAAGACAAAACAAGATGGTGTAACAGGCAGACATCAATATCAAATAAACAAAGCGTGAACAGCCTCTACTAGTCTAAATAACATTTGTAGACATAGAGCAAACACCAAACTGAGAATATATCAGAGTTTCATACTGTCTGTACTTCTGTATGTTAAGGAGTGCTGGAATGCAACAAGATAAGACCATTTCTAATTGTCATCTTTCTATACATTCTATCTTTAGGAAATTTTTGACATAGTTTTCTAGCTGAATATTATCCTAAATCAAGAATGGTGTACATATATAAACCAAGAAAATATTGTCAGATAACTATATCTTCTTCTTCTTCTTCTTCTTCTTCTTCTTCTTCGTTCATTCTCAATCTCCCACTACCAAACCCTAAAAGGGCTTAAGTAGCAGAATGTAGTCCAGAGAACGGATTGTGTTGTGTCGTAGTTTACAGCTTGGCTGCGATATTTGCACTTTTCGGTCCAACACATCTGACTTCAGCAAGCATTTTTTGAGTACCGGGTTAGCATTCCCTCTTCGATCCCTTCTCCTTAGCCAGTCTGCCCTGCTGCAGCCTGTTATCCAGGATCACCACGTGGAGGTATAGAAGGGTCTTGGCAGCTATGGTTCGCTGGCCCTGATGCTAGCAGTCAGCTATGGGTCGCTAACCACTGCAGCTCATGTGCTGCTCAGCATTTTGATCCCAGATAACTATATCTGAAATTATTGTGTCCAAATTGATCAGACCTCCATTTTTTTCTTCTTCTTCTTCTGCGTTCGTTCTCAATTTCCTGCTACTAAGCCTAAAACATGACTTTGTAAGTAGCAGGATGTAGTCCTGAGAACGGAATGCGTTGTTTCGCTAGTTTACAACTTGACTGCGATATTTGCACCTTTTGGTCTGACACATCCGTCTTCGGCAGAACCAGACCTCCATCATTTCTTATTTTCACACATAAACTGCCATCTCTCAAGTAGCAAGAACAATATAATGCCATTATCAATAGGTGCTTTCTATCTTACATAGAAAAAGTGCACACAAAAAAAGCTAATAAAACCTCTCAATGGCCTACTTTTATCAATATTTTTCTTTTGAAAAATTCTGGGGATGGAAGTGTAGTTTGACTCAGGTCCACATTGTCAGTAAAAAGTTTGTCTCCAAAGATTGATTTCATATAGTGTGCCATTGTCTGCTGTTGTTTGACAGTACAGTGGTTCTCTATGGCCAGTATCACAGGGTACCTAGAAATGGTAAACGAGAAAAGAAAATTAACAAGCTTTCTACATGATTGATCACAGTTATTATAATCAAAGCACTACATCTGTTTAACCTGTCATTTATTCAACTCCCGTGTGTACTCATGTTTATCTATAAATGACATTCAATTCTAATTTATATTTATTTAGCTCCAGCATGTACTGATGTTTGTCTATAAATGACATTCAACTGTAATTTATATTTCAACTGCTTGATGGTCCAGTCTAATGAGAAGACACAGGTAAGGTCTTGATAGTTTAACTGTTTGATGGTCTAGTAAAGAGAAACAGGTATGGACAATATTTGAACTGTTTGATGGTCCAGTCCAGTGAGGAGAAACAGGTAATGACAATATTTTAGCTGTTTGATTGTCCAGTCTAGTGAGGAGAAACAGGTAAGGACAATATTTTAACTGTTTGATGGTCCAGTCCAGTGAGGAGAAACAGGTAATGACAATATTTTAGATGTTTGATTGTCCAGTCTAGTGAGGAGAAACATGTAAGAACAATATTTTAACTGTTTGATGGTCCAGTCCAGTGAAGAGAAACAGGTAAGGACAATATTTTAGCTGTTTGATTGTCCAGTCTAGTGAGGAGAAGCAGGTATGCTCCTGATATTTTAACTGTTTGATTGTCCAGTCAAATGAAAGATATGGAACTAAAAAATCCAATTGAAACCCGATGTTCGGGCCGAAAGACACAGATATCGCAGCCTTATATACTATGACACAACGTCACAAAGTCCTTATCCGAACTAATGTTGAAGAGGAAGAAGAAGTAGTAAAAGAAGGTAGAGTCAGAAGATTCACTGCTATGAAGCCCAGCTTTTTTTATAAGCTAAGGATGTCCATTTCAATCCTATTTCTACATTACAGCTCCTAACTCTAACAGGTATAAATTTTCTAGCTGGGTAAAGTGGGAAACTGATGATGAACTGCAGACAGGTGTTAATGAATGATTCAAGACACTGGCGGCAGACTTCTTCAAAATTGGGAATAGGAATCCGATGCCAGGACACCAAATATGTGTGGAAGTCAATGGTGACTTTGTAGATAAATAATGTAAATGTTTGGTTCACTTCTGGCTGGAACAACTCATTTCTATCATTTGACTACCGGGGCTTACTTATAAAATGTGCATACATACATACTAATATTACATAACATAACGTACCATTACATTACACGCACCACACACATGAACGCTCGCACACAAAAGTGACTAACTATATAACACATAAATAGTTTTGAGAAAAGTAAGAGAAAAATAAATGCAAAGGAAAAAGATGAGAAAGGTGAGAGAAAAGTTGAGAGACAGAGAGAGAGAGTGTGAGAGAGAGGTACAGGCATAAAGAAAAAGAAAGTGAGAAATAAGAGGGTATTTCTAAAGAATAAGTTCTCCACCCCTGGAATGTGTGTGAGTGTGTGAATAAGAGACCTGACACACTTCCAGTTCCCAGACTTCATTCAGCTTAATTATTTGCTTGATTAAATTTGTGGAGACCTCTGCTGGCTATCAGAATATCCATTAAAAAAAACCCACAAATACCCATTTTCAATTCTCGCAGCAGACTCCTCTCTTTAATTGAAAATAATGCTCTCTGGAACTGAGAGTGAAAGAAAGCCATATATCTAATTCAATGACACAAAACCTCATTATGAGAATAAGGTATAGACAGAAATATAGGAAACCTGTGGATATGGTGCCCTCTGTGGCTCTACAATTTGAGATTAGGGTGAGGGGTGGGTTGGAGTTTTATTGATAATATCATAGAACAATGTTGGCCGTGCATACTGTAAACAAGTTAGCAATATTTTGAGAAATTGTTCTGTGCAACCAGGTCAGATCAGTTCCAAACTACACATCAAAGGTTGGCTGCAATGGGTCTCAATTTTCTATCTCTTTATTTGATTGTGCAAATATAACAGGATATTTTTTTTCTGTCCATCTCTTGATGTTAACCTCTCCCTTACCTTCCTCTTGAATGTTTATCCTCTTCCTTTCCTTTGGATATTATTTTCAGCTAAGTTTTATGTTTTTTTCTGATTCCTTACTTTCTATAGAGTGTATGGACTTTCTTGTTCTTGCCCCCTTTTTCACTCTAGCTGGAGTATAGGCCACTACTATACATGGTCTCCTTTAGGAAGTCTGCACCAAAGCACTTTGTGTTTTTGTCATGGTGATTTCTGTAGCAATTTGTTTTACATAATGAAGATGCTAGCACCATGCACAGCTCGATCATCTTTTATAACATACATGTAGGTGCAACATAACTATTCTTTCCTCCACAGAAAGGGATGCCGGAATCCACTCTGGGAGGGTGCATGTCTGGTAAATTTCAAATCCACTCAGGGAAAATGACCGCCGAACATCTGCTGCAAAACTGCCCGACATACGAGGATCAGAGAAAGCAGATGTGGCCATCACCAGTGGCAACACTAGACAAGCTCTATGGCAGTGTCGACAGCCTCAGGATGACCGCTGCTTTTTTCGAAAAAATACAGGTTGACGTCTGACAGTGTGTGACGAAGAAGAAGAAGAAATCCACTCCAGCTGTAGTCAGTCATAAGTATTTTATATTTCCTGATATACCTCTAGTGTGCCACACTGTACAATCAATGGCTTTAATATCTTTAACATGTTATCAATCTTGCAAGTACAAGTATGTAAGACCCTAATGTATATCACTAATATGACAATTAGTGGCTACCTTGTGTATCACCTTGAAATATTTCTTCTTTTTCATATGCTTTAAATTAACTACATTTAAAATTACTTGATCAAGGTCTGTCCTATAGTAGTTACACTACTGTTGTGGGATGAAGTTGTTTCTGTTTCTAAGAATCAACATCACTGCACTCTAGGCATACCCATAGGTGCTCAGTCTCTCTCAAATGACGTAGGGTATGGATGCTGATGGTCACTGTAGCTCGCTGGTTGTACACTCTCCTGCTCCGTGATCGCATACGCCTCACCCCGCTCAAACCTCGTTTAATGTCGAAACTTTGCAGCCTGTGGATTGCTGATTCATCTATTGCAGTGTCCTCATCTAACAGGCTGTCAGTGATTGATTGTAAAATGTCACTGCTATCCATCACTAATGTGCCCATGATGGCAGCTTGTGAAGCCAATGATGTCAGCTCTTCCATTGCTCTAAACCCCAGCATGACCAGGACAGTAGATCCATGTCAACCCCTGGAGGTTTGATTCCTCAACAGCTGGAATAGTTGTTATAAACTTAAGTATACTAAGTGACATCTTGTTGGAGGTAAGGTGTCGCCAGTTCCTTTTGCTGGCTTTTACATTCATAATCATAACTTAACTAACTTAACGTCTTTATACTGGTTTAGAAGACCCTGCAGAGTCTGTATACAACCAGTTACATATGTTAGGTACCCATATACAGCTAGGCTAACTGAAGTTGAACCCCATAGATTTGCCATAAACAGCGAGCCCTTTATCACTGCACTAATCAGATGCCAAAATGACTTTTTGGGCTCTATTACACAAGAAAAGATTTGTCTTGCAACAATGACAAAATGGTGAAAAAAGTAAAGATATTTGGAAAAGTGTTTATAAACACTGAAAGGGTGAAGGGACAAAATTGGAAGCTTCAAAGGTCAAGGTGCTCTTGTAGTAGCAATGACTTCTTCTTCGTCATCGTTCCCCACAGAAGGTCACAAGGTCACTAAGTAGAGTTGTAGATGAGGTTGGTAGTATCATCAGGCAAAACAGAGTGCTTCAGAAACCAGCAATGTAAGAGTACATACATGGTCTTATGATGTCGTCTTACCTGGCCATCAACTGCAATGGTGGTCTCATCGTCTTTGACCTTATGACCATGGGGTGCATAGGCCCATCGAGCAACACTCTCACTTGGCTTTTATCCCTTATTGAAGTACATAGGCCGTCAATCAACCCTCCCACTTTGTTCTTATGACCTTGAGGTGCACAGGCCATCAACCAACCCTCTTATTTCACTCTTATGACCTTGAGGTTCACATGCCATCAACCAACCCTCTGATTTCACTCGTGTGACCTTGAGGTTCACAGGCCATCAACCAATCCTCTGACTTCACCCCTATGACCTTGAGGTTCACAGGCCATCAACCAACCCTCTGACTTCACCCCTATGACCTTGAGATAAAAAGGCCATCAAACAACCCTCTGACTTCACCTCTATGACCTTGAGATACAAAGGCCATCAAACAACCCTCTGACTTCACCCCTATGACCTTGAGATACAAAGGCCATCAAACAACCCTCTGACTTCACCCCTATGACCTTGAGATACAAAGGCCATCAAACAACCCTCTGACTTCACCCCTATGACCTTGAGATACAAAGGCCATCAACCAACCCTCTGACTTCACCCCTATGACCTTGAGATACAAAGGCAATCAACCAACCCTCTGACTTCACCTCTATGACCTTGAGATACAAAGGCTGTCAAACAACCCTCTGACTTCACCCCTATGACCTTGAGATACAAAGGCCATCAAACAACCCTCTGACTTCACCTCTATGACCTTGAGATACAAAGGCCATCAAACAACCCTCTGACTTCACCTATATGACCTTGATATACAAAGACCATCAAACAACCCTCTGACTTCACCCCTATGACCTTGAGATACAAAGGCCATCAAACAACCCTCTGACTTCACCCCTATGACCTTGAGATACAAAGGCCATCAACCAACCCTCTGACTTCACCCCTATGACCTTGAGATACAAAGGCCATCAACCAACCCTCTGACTTCACCCCTATGACCTTGAGATACAAAGGCCATCAAACAAGCCTCTGACTTCACCCCTATGACCTTGAGATACAAAGGCCATCAAACAAGCCTCTGACTTCACCCCTATGATCTTGAGATACACAACTCCCTCAAACAACCCTCTAACTTCACCCCTATGATCTTGAGATACACAACTCCCTCAAACAACCCTCTAACTTCACCCCTATGAGCTTAAGATACAAAGACCATCAAACAACCATCTCCAGGCAGTCATGCCCTATGCTATTTTCTCCAGTTTGTTCCAGCTTCTTCCTGCTGTTCTTGTATTGGCCTATATGTATCTTCTTCATGTGTTCTTTGGTCTTTCTTTGTCACTTTTTCCCCTGTGGATTCCATGACAGAAATTGCCTGGTGCTACTGGCCTGAGGCTTTTAAAATGTGTGGCCTATCCACCGACATTGCCTTCTTAAGATTTCCTGTTCTATCCGACTTTGTCCTGCTCTTTCCCATAAGCCTTCGTTTGTAACCATATTTAACCACTGCATGCTCATAATCTTTTTCAGAGATTTGTTGACAAATCCCTTTAATCTCTTAATATTGACTTTGATCATCCCCCATGTTTCTGTGTCACATAAAAGGACTGACTTTACATTGCAGTTCTTATTGGAGTCTTGGCTTCAACTCCTCTCACCTTTTCTCCATCTGCCTTTCTTCCTCATGTTTTTCCGGTTAGGTATTTTATGTCTACATGTTTCACCATCTGGTCATTTACTGTTTGGCAGCTATCGGTTTATCTCGTCTTCTTTTCCTAGACTAGCCATTTCCGGTACCCAGCTGATGTGTCTACTTCGGTTCTAACTATTGAGGAGTCATCATGCTGTGTCCTACTTTTGATGTGTTCATATATCTGTTTGATGTATTTATCTTTTCTTCCATGATTCTAGCCATTATTTGAATGGTTTGTTGTCCCTAATAAAGATCTTTAGGTCATAACGTCAGTTTCGTTATTGTTTTCGTCTTACCGCTTATCTACACAATACTAAAACATGTTTTTACACCTTATGAAGGGGACGATGAGGCTAACGTCTAGTCAGACAAAACACACTGATCAGAGAATGTTAGCCAGGGTCAGGAGAAATATACTGGCCAAGACCGTCACCTGACCTTGTTGGTCGTCCTGGAAACTGGCTGTTGTCGAGGACAACAGTCTGGCAAACAAGGTGAGGTTCGACGTGATCTCCGTAGTAGTAAGCGACACGCAGCTGAAGCCAAGCATAGCACAACTGCCTGGAGGACCCTAGTCCACCTTCATCAGCACGTTCAAGATGTGAGGAAAGCTACTGCAACCCGTCACTTAAAGCCCTTTTTAGAACGCACATAAGAGTAACCTACTCATTGTAGGCATTCGAAACAACCAACAACAACGCCTTATAAAAGCCAAAAAAGTCTAGTGAAGATGATGAAGAATGAACAAAAATCAAATTAGCAATTAATAACATGATATTATTAATAAATAAAAATTGGACATGAGAAGTTATTGAGTAGATCAAATGTTCACTTACTCTGAATATGCAAAGGCATGCTCATTGATGGCTTCAATAATTGACTTGAAGGAGATCTTGGATGTCAAGGTGTGACCATGGTAAACAATTGGTTCATCATTTGGACCATCCCAGCAGTCAACTGTAATAAGGAAGAAGAAAATGTGGTTCCATCGCTGGTACTACAGGATCGGGATCAAGAAGCTGAGCAGCGCATGAGCTGCAGCGGTCAGCGACCCATAGCTGACTGCTAGCGTCAGGGCCAGCGAACCATAGCTGCCAAGACCCTTCTACATCTCCACGCGGTGATCCGGGATAACAGCCTGCGAAGAGGTAATGCTAACCCGGTACTCAGAAAGAGGTTGCTGAAGTCGGATGTGTTGGACTGAAAGGTGCAAATATCGCAGTCAAGCTGTAAACTACGACACAACGCATTCCGTTCTCTGGACTACATTCTGCTACTTAAGCCCTTCATGGTTTGGTAGCGAGAGATTGAGAACGAACGAAGCCAACCCAAGCCAAGCCATACTACAGGAGCAAAGAGTAATCTTCATGTTTTTGTTCGTGCTCCTGGAAACAGCCTGGTCAACGAGGTGGGTGTCGACACTATAATTTCCATAGCTTACACTGCACTCTTTCTGTTTCTTTCTTTTCACTATTTTGTATTGTTTGTACCTTTTAGCCTAAGGTTATGAAGAGGTTTTTTTGACCTGGCCCTAGTATGTGCTTCGTACACAGGGAGTTTCAGTGCTTGTTATTTCTGCTATTTATATTTTTCGTAGGCGGCCCTTGGCGTTATATCCATTGTATCTGTTTAGCATTGCTTCCATGAGGGATACTATCTGGTGTTTGGCGTGTCACGTGGCTGAACCATTTGGTTTGCTGTCTCTTGATGAACTCTAGTACTAGTGTTGTACCTACTTGTCTCCAAATATGTTCATTTCTGATTCTATCCATTCTTGTTACTCCAAGCATTCACATTGCAATACAGTCTGGAAATCATCAGTCCACCATCTCAAGTACGCCTCTGGATGTAAGAAGAGCCACTGTAATCTACTACCTAATGAACATCACATGTTAACTCAGTACGAGTGGCTTCGAACAACAACGTCAGCTGATACTACCACACTGGAGATGTAAGGACTTTATAAAAGCAAGGTGTCCAATTTGATGAGGTTGACTTACCAGTTTCCTTCCTTGCTGCATTCCCTTCTCGAACTATAAATCAAGTAGGTACTTACAACAGAGAAGATCAAAGTCTGCCGAGACCAAGGCATGAACCAAGTCCACTTGCTATTCTTGTTATTGAATGTCTACAATGAGTAGATTTACTCTTTTGTGCGTCCTGAAAAGGACGTTTAGTGGCGGGTTGTTGTAGCTTTCTTCCCATCCCGAGCGTGCTGATGAAGGTGAGCCGGGGGTCATCAAGGCGGTTATGCTATGCTTGTCTCCATCTGTGTGTCGCTTACCACTACGAGGATCGCGCAGATTCCTCACCTTGTTACCCAGGCTGCCATGACAACAGCCTGTTTCCAGGGAGGGTTACAAAGAAGCCAAGTTAAGGGTCTTGGCCAGTATATTTTGCCTGACCCTGACTAACATGTGTGAGTAGTATGTTTTATCTGTACAGACGTTAGTCTTCCTCCCCAGTCCACTTGCTGTGAAACACAAGTTTTTTAACTGGTCAACCTTCATCAGCACGCTCAGGATGTCAGGAAAGCTACTGCAACCCGCCACTTAACACCCTTTTTAGGGCACACAAAAGAGTAAGCTTACTCATTATGGGCATTCAACAACATCGACAACAACCACTCTGTCAGTGTTGTGGGTACCCTTTCAGTTACTGTACACAAGTACACCACAACTAATTTAAACATTCTGACCATGTGCAATATAGACTATATACTACAGCAGCCAAATGTAAGGCCAATACGATCTATAATCATTTGACATATGGGTAAAAATCTGAATGGGTGAATACAAATTTTATATGTGGTTATAAATCTGATATGTGGATAACAATTTGATATGTGGGTAGAAATCTGATGTGATTATAGAAATCTGATGAGTGGACAATAATTTGACATGTGATATAAAAACGACATGTGGGTAACAAATCCCAATAGTGTGGAGCAAATAACAGACCAACTGTTTCATATCATCTGGCAAAAGACAGTGCCTCACAAATAACCAGACCAAATACACATGAGTAGTCCCTGTAAGGGACCTACACCCTGACCTCCACCCCTAGTAGCACCTTAATGACAGAAAACGGATTTTTTAAAAAAGAAGTTAGACAACCAACAACAAAAAATGACTAATCTTTTTTCAGATTGACATACACAAATAAACAAGCCTTATATTATTACCTCTTTTTCCTTTCTTTATTTTTCATGTTTTTAAAATTCTTTTTAATCACCCAGCTGTAAATATTTGTCTAACCCTATGGGTCTCTCTGTGCTTCAGTAACTCTCTTGCATTCTCTATTCTCTCATGATTAAACCTGCTTACAAGAGGGGCGCAGTGCTGGTTTGGCGGAAGGATTTATATGTTGAGAGGGTAATCTTGAACAATCCACCCTTCTTTCTATAAACCGCGCGCCGATGATGTCACTGTCCGCTTTAACAAGGAGACCTCTACCACCATCTTTGATATGACAGAACGTCATCTCTCCCCGAAGATTACCACGCTCCTCAGAATCTTCAACAGTTGTCGTGATAAGCTCTCATTCTACCTGCTGCCCAAGATCCACAACCCAGACCGCCGTATTGTCTCCGTTTGTACCTGTCCCACCGAACTGGTATCTTCTTCTTCTTCTTCGTACGCTGTCATACGTCAACCTTTATTTTTTCGGAAAAAGCAGCGGTCATCCTGAGGCTGTCGACACTGCCATAGAGCTGGTCTAGTGTTGCCACTGGTGATGGCCACATCTGCTTTCTCTGATCCTCGTATGTCGGGCAGTTTTGCAGCAAATGCTCAGCGGTCATTTTCCCGGTACCACACGTGCATTCGTCGGTGCCACCTATCTTCAATTTATTAAATAAGTGGTACCTCAGTCTATTGTGGCCTGTGCGAAGTCTGAAGACCAGGACCTGCTCTCTTCTATTCAACTGGTAATAGGCATCGTTTTTTGTGTAGCCAGTATGTTCTGTTTCCCATTTGCTCATGTATCTAGCTCTAATAAGCCTTTTTGACTCTTCGTATGTCACACTAGTGTCTGGTTGTGGTAGTCTTGCACCTTCTTTTGCGTCTGTCTGCCTCCTCGTTGCCTTCGATGTTACAGTGGGATGGAACCCACTGTACCACTACTCTTTTTGGTGCGGACTGCTGGCATAGTTGACATAGTACTGCTCTTAAGTCATTAGAACTGGTATCCGACTTCATTGATAATATCTTCTAGCCTATGGTTGAGAATCTTCCCACATTTCTGAAGGACACCAATCACGCCTTAACCACTTACTCTACCACTGTTCTCTCCCCCCGACCGAACCTATCGTCTGTTCCTACTTGATGTCTGTTCGCTTTATACCTCCATCCCCCACTCTGACGGCTTATTAGCCATTATTTTCTCATCTCCTATCTATCTCTACATCCATTATCACCCGTCTGCCAGAACTCGTCCTCACCCCCAACACTTTGAGTTCAATGACCAGTTCTTTGACCAGATCAACGGTGTAGCTATGGGCACCAGAATGGGCTCTAACTAGGCTGGTCTTTTCATGGGGAACATGGAATACCTGAACTGGCTTCAATATCAGGGCCCTTTTCCTTTGATGTATTATCGATACATCGATGATGAGATTGGTATTACTGATATGTCTGAGAAGGACCTAAACTTCATCGATTTTGTCAATGACTTTCATCCCTCTATCAAGTTCACGTCTGACATCTCCCTAACATCTGTCCACTTTCTCGACATCACTGTCTCTATCTGCCCTTCAGGCCTCTCCACAACTGTCTACTACAAACCTACTGAAGCCCGCAACTACCTCCTCTACACTTCCTCACAACTTCAATCCTGCTGCGATTCGCTTCCTTTCTCCCAACTCCTCCGCATTCGACGCCTATGTCAGGGTGACGACGACTTCATTTTCAGGGCCCCCGAAATGCTTGACTTCTTCTGCGAGCGACACTACTCTGACCCCACTCTTTCCTCCACCCTTCAGCGGGTTCTCCCTCTTTCCCGTCACGACTCCTTCACTCCCACTCACCGCCCTCCCTCTGACGATGTGAAGCGTATTCTCACTTATCACCCTCACTGCGCCTCTGTTCGTGATATCTTATTCCGCCATTTCCCTATTCTTCACTCTGATCCTGCCACTCATCAAATATTTCCTGATACTCTTCTAGTAGCTTACAAACGGGACAGAAACCTGCTGATCAGCAGGTCAGTAGCCGCCTACACACTAGTCCTCATAGAATTCCAAGGATCAGACCGTGCAAAAGTGGCCTGCCCTTATGTCTTCCTCTCTCGCTCTATTACCTTCCCCTAAGCAACGTTCTTCATCAAAGAGGGATTGACATGTAAGTCCTACAACCTAATCTACTCTATCGTCCGACGCCAGTGTGGTATAATATTCATTGGGAAGACTGGTCTGGTATGATATACATTTGGGATACTGGTCTGGTATTATATACATTGGGGAGACTGGTCTGGTATGATATACATTGGGGAAACAGGTCTGGTGTGATATACATTGGGGAGACTGGTCTGGTATGATATACATTGGGGAAACAGGTCTGGTGTGATATACATTGGGGAGACTGGTCTGGTGTGATATACATTGGGGAAACAGGTCTGGTATGATATACATTGGGGAGACTGGTCTGGTATGATATACATTGGGGAAACTGGTCTGGTATGATATACATTGGGGAGACTGGTCAGGGTGATATACATTGGGGAAACAGGTATGGTATGATATACATTGGGGAGACTGGTCTGGTATGATATACATTTGGGATACTGGTCTGGTATTGTATACATTGGGGAGATTGGTCTGGTATGATATACATTGGGGAGACTGGTCTAGTGTGATATACATTTGGGATACTGGTCTGGTATTATATACATTGGGGAGACTGGTCTGGTATGATATACATTGGGGAAACATGTATGGTATGATATACATTGGGGAGACTGGTCTGGTATGATATACATTGGGGAAACAGGTCTGGTGTGATATACATTGGGGAAACAGGTCTGGTATGATATACATTGGGGAGACTGGTCTACTATGATATACATTGGGGAGACTGGTCTGGTATGATATACATTGGGGAAACAGGTATTGGTATGATATACATTGGGGAGACTGGTCTGGTATGATATACATTTAGGATACTGGTCTGGTATTATATTCAGTGGGGAGACTGGTCTGGTATGATATACATTTGGGATACTGGTCTGGTATTATATACATTGGGGAGACTGGTCTGGTATGATATACATTTGGGATACTGGTCTGGTTTTATATACATTGGGGAAACAGGTCTAGTTTGATATACATTTGGGAATCAGGTCTGGTATGATATACATTGGGGAGACTGGTCTGGTATGATATACATTGGGGATAATGGTCTGGTATTATATACATTGGGGAGACTGGTCTGGTATGATATACATTTGGGATACTGGTCTGGTATGATATACATTGAGGAGACCGGTCTGGTATGATATACATTGGGGAAACAGGTCTGGTGTGATATACATTGGGGAGACTGGTCTGGTATGATATACATTGGGGAGACTGGTCGTCTGGTATGATATACATTTGGGATACTGGTCTGGTATTATATACATTGGGGAAACAGGTCTGGTGTGATAAACATTTGGGAATCAGGTCTGGTATGATATACATTGGGGAGACTGGTCTGGTATGATTTACATTGGGGAGACTGGTCTGGTATGATATACATTGGGGAGACTGTTCTGATATGATATACATTGGGGAGATTGGTCTTGTATGATATACATTGGGGAGACTGGTCTGGTATGATATACATTGGGGATACTGTTCTGGTATGATATACATTGGGGAGACCGGTCTGGTATGATATACATTGGGGAAACAGGTCTGGTGTGATATACATTGGGGAGACTGGTCTGGTATGATATACATTGGGGAGACTGGTCGTCTGGTATGATATACATTTGGGATACTGGTCTGGTATTATATACATTGGGGAAACAGGTCTGGTGTTATATAAATTTGGGAATCAGGTCTGGTATGATATACATTGGGGAGACTGGTCTGGTATGATTTACATTGGGGATACTGGTCTGGTATGATATACATTGGGGAGACTGTTCTGATATGATATACATTGGGGAGATTGGTCTTGTATGATATACATTGGGGAGACTGGTCTGGTATGATATACATTGGGGAAACAGGTATGGTATGATATACATTGGGGAGACTGGTCTGGTGTGATAAACATTGGGGAGACTGGTCTGGTATGATATACATTGGGGAGACTGGTCTGGTATGATATACATTGGGGATACTGGTCTGGTGTGATATACATTGGGGAGACTGGTCTGGTATGATATGCATTGGGGAAACAGGTATTGGTATGATATACATTGGGGAGACTGGTCTGGTATGATATACATTTGGGATACTGGTCTGGTATTATATTCAGTGGGGAGACTGGTCTGGTATTATATACATTTGGGATACTGGTCTGGTATTATATACATTGGGGAGACTGGTCTGGTATGATATACATTTGGGATAATGGTCTGGTATTATATACATTGGGGAGACTGGTCTGGTATGATATACATTTGGGATACTGGTCTGGTATGATATACATTGAGGAGACCGGTCTGGTATGATATACATTGGGGAAACAGGTCTGGTGTGATATACATTGGGGAGACTGGTCTGGTATGATATACATTGGGGAGACTGGTCGTCTGGTATGATATACATTTGGGATACTGGTCTGGTATTATATACATTGGGGAAACAGGTCTGGTGTGATAAACATTTGGGAATCAGGTCTGGTATGATATACATTGGGGAGACTGGTCTGGTATGATTTACATTGGGGATACTGGTCTGGTATGATATACATTGGGGAGACTGTTCTGATATGATATACATTGGGGAGATAGGTCTTGTATGATATACATTGGGGAGACTGGTCTGGTATGATATACATTGGGGATACTGGTCTGGTATGATATACATTGGGGAGACCGGTCTGGTATGATATACATTGGGGAAACAGGTCTGGTGTGATATACATTGGGGAGACTGGTCTGGTATGATATACATTGGGGAGACTGGTCGTCTGGTATGATATACATTTGGGATACTGGTCTGGTATTATATACATTGGGGAGACTGGTCTGGTATGATATACATTGGGGAAACAGGTCTGGTGTGATATACATTGGGGAGACTGGTCTGGTATGATATACATTGGGGAAACAGGTCTGGTGTGATATACATTGGGGAGACTGGTCTGGTGTGATATACATTGGGGAAACAGGTCTGGTATGATATACATTGGGGAGACTGGTCTGGTATGATATACATTGGGGAAACTGGTCTGGTATGATATACATTGGGGAGACTGGTCAGGGTGATATACATTGGGGAAACAGGTATGGTATGATATACATTGGGGAGACTGGTCTGGTATGATATACATTTGGGATACTGGTCTGGTATTGTATACATTGGGGAGATTGGTCTGGTATGATATACATTGGGGAGACTGGTCTAGTGTGATATACATTTGGGATACTGGTCTGGTATTATATACATTGGGGAGACTGGTCTGGCATGATATACATTGGGGAAACAGGTATGGTATGATATACATTGGGGAGACTGGTCTGGTATGATATACATTGGGGAAACAGGTCTGGTGTGATATACATTGGGGAAACAGGTCTGGTATGATATACATTGGGGAGACTGGTCTACTATGATATACATTGGGGAGACTGGTCTGGTATGATATACATTGGGGAAACAGGTATTGGTATGATATACATTGGGGAGACTGGTCTGGTATGATATACATTTGGGATACTGGTCTGGTATTATATTCAGTGGGGAGACTGGTATGGTATGATATACATTTGGGATACTGGTCTGGTATTATATACATTGGGGAGACTGGTCTGGTATGATATACATTTGGGATACTGGTCTGGTTTTATATACATTGGGGAAACAGGTCTAGTTTGATATACATTTGGGAATCAGGTCTGGTATGATATACATTGGGGAGACTGGTCTGGTATGATATACATTGGGGATAATGGTCTGGTATTATATACATTGGGGAGACTGGTCTGGTATGATATACATTTGGGATACTGGTCTGGTATGATATACATTGGGGAGACCGGTCTGGTATGATATACCCTGGGGAAACAGGTCTGGTGTGATATACATTGGGGAGACTGGTCTGGTATGATATACATTGGGGAGACTGGTCGTCTGGTATGATATACATTTGGGATACTGGTCTGGTATTATATACATTGGGGAAACAGGTCTGGTGTGATAAACATTTGGGAATCAGGTCTGGTATGATATACATTGGGGAGACTGGTCTGGTATGATTTACATTGGGGAGACTGGTCTGGTATGATATACATTGGGGAGACTGTTCTGATATGATATACATTGGGGAGATTGGTCTTGTATGATATACATTGGGGAGACTGGTCTGGTATGATATACATTGGGGATACTGTTCTGGTATGATATACATTGGGGAGACCGGTCTGGTATGATATACATTGGGGAAACAGGTCTGGTGTGATATACATTGGGGAGACTGGTCTGGTATGATATACATTGGGGAGACTGGTCGTCTGGTATGATATACATTTGGGATACTGGTCTGGTATTATATACATTGGGGAAACAGGTCTGGTGTTATATACATTTGGGAATCAGGTCTGGTATGATATACATTGGGGAGACTGGTCTGGTATGATTTACATTGGGGATACTGGTCTGGTATGATATACATTGGGGAGACTGTTCTGATATGATATACATTGGGGAGATTGGTCTTGTATGATATACATTGGGGAGACTGGTCTGGTATGATATACATTGGGGAAACAGGTATGGTATGATATACATTGGGGAGACTGGTCTGGTGTGATAAACATTGGGGAGACTGGTCTGGTATGATATACATTGGGGAGACTGGTCTGGTATGATATACATTGGGGATACTGGTCTGGTGTGATATACATTGGGGAGACTGGTCTGGTATGATATGCATTGGGGAAACAGGTATTGGTATGATATACATTGGGGAGACTGGTCTGGTATGATATACATTTGGGATACTGGTCTGGTATTATATTCAGTGGGGAGACTGGTCTGGTATGATATACATTTGGGATACTGGTCTGGTATTATATACATTGGGGAGACTGGTCTGGTATGATATACATTTGGGATACTGGTCTGGTTTTATATACATTGGGGAAACAGGTCTAGTTTGATATACATTTGGGAATCAGGTCTGGTATGATATACATTGGGGAGACTGGTCTGGTATGATATACATTGGGGATAATGGTCTGGTATTATATACATTGGGGAGACTGGTCTGGTATGATATACATTTGGGATACTGGTCTGGTATGATATACATTGAGGAGACCGGTCTGGTATGATATACATTGGGGAAACAGGTCTGGTGTGATATACATTGGGGAGACTGGTCTGGTATGATATACATTGGGGAGACTGGTCGTCTGGTATGATATACATTTGGGATACTGGTCTGGTATTATATACATTGGGGAAACAGGTCTGGTGTGATAAACATTTGGGAATCAGGTCTGGTATGATATACATTGGGGAGACTGGTCTGGTATGATTTACATTGGGGATACTGGTCTGGTATGATATACATTGGGGAGACTGTTCTGATATGATATACATTGGGGAGATAGGTCTTGTATGATATACATTGGGGAGACTGGTCTGGTATGATATACATTGGGGATACTGGTCTGGTATGATATACATTGGGGAGACCGGTCTGGTATGATATACATTGGGGAAACAGGTCTGGTGTGATATACATTGGGGAGACTGGTCTGGTATGATATACATTGGGGAGACTGGTCGTCTGGTATGATATACATTTGGGATACTGGTCTGGTATTATATACATTGGGGAAACAGGTCTGGTGTGATAAACATTTGGGAATCAGGTCTGGTATGATATACATTGGGGAGACTGGTCTGGTACGATTTACATTGGGGATACTGGTCTGGTATGATATACATTGGGGAGACTGTTCTGATATGATATACATTGGGGAGATAGGTCTTGTATGATATACATTGGGGAGACTGGTCTGGTATGATATACATTGGGGATACTGGTCTGGTATGATATACATTGGGGAGACCGGTCTGGTATGATATACATTGGGGAAACAGGTCTGGTGTGATATACATTGGGGAGACTGGTCTGGTATGATATACATTGGGGAGACTGGTCGTCTGGTATGATATACATTTGGGATACTGGTCTGGTATTATATACATTGGGGAAACAGGTCTGGTGTTATATACATTTGGGAATCAGGTCTGGTATGATATACATTGGGGAGACTGGTCTGGTATGATTTACATTGGGGATACTGGTCTGGTATGATATACATTGGGGAGACTGTTCTGATATGATATACATTGGGGAGATTGGTCTTGTATGATATACATTGGGGAGACTGGTCTGGTATGATATACATTGGGGAGACTGGTCTGGTATGATATACATTGGGGAGACTGGTCTGGTATGATATACATTGGGGATACTGGTCTGGTGTGATATACATTGGGGAGACTGGTCTGGTATGATATGCATTTGGGAGAATAGTCTGGTATGATATACATTGGGGAGACTGGTCTGGAACTGCGTGAACGTTTCTGACAACATCTCAATGATAACCACAAGCGCACAGGTTGCCCAATTGCCAGTCAATACCCCAATGGTCGTTGGCACCGGGGTAAGGCTGATGTAAGGTCACAGGCCTAGTTTCTTGCTTCTCTGACGATCGTCGTTATTTCCAGCATGGGCTGCCTGCAACCACATGACATCAATATCTTCCATACCTTTTCGTAATGTCTCATTCTGGCCCCGATCTATTTGCCCCCCCCACCCCGTCTTATATCACACCCCCCCCCCCCCCCACCCCTTACTTAGTTAACTTTTTTTGTCTTTTCAGCATTTTGCCGCTACTGGCTTATCCGGCTTTTTATCATTTCTCACGCACTCCTGGCCACTTTATCCGACCGTCGTCCGTTATTTGGATTCGAGCCGCCAACCTGATTTGTCGCGATGTGAGACGTAATATCAGATATGTGCACTATTGTTTACTTATATGTTGACATCCCCCATACATGTATTCATCCCTTCTTCTTTGATTTGCTAGTTTAACATTGTTGTTTGTTGTCCCTGATAAAGGCCTATTGATCGTAACGTAGGTTTCATCTTTTTGCCTCTGTCCGGTATCTCAGCATACCCATTTCCAATTTCAATTTTAATTTAACTAAATTTTAAGAACATTTTTTTACATTTATTTTTTCTCACTGTATTCTCTCTATTCCAACTATTTCCTGATTGATTCCAAAGTCATTTATCTTTTTTCTGTTTTAGAACATATTTTTCTTTCTCCGTATATTGACTACAACTTGAACAAAGGATGCAGAAAAAGTTACAGTTGATATACTAATGTATGTATACTGCTCTAGCAATTTGTATACTTCATGACGTGACATTTAACACGTGGTGTTTGTCATTTAGATCGGACTTCTTGAAAATATTCCATTTATTGGAAGCTACTTACGCTCAACACAACGACAGCCTTTCTGTAGTGCTCGAATATAGCCCTCAACACTGGAAGGTCCTTTCAGCTGGTCTTCTAACAAATACCTGGAAAAACAGGTTACTGTATTTGATTACCTTCAATCTTTACATAATCTCTTCCTCCCTCTCTCTTCCTCTCCGTAAACAAAATAATAAATATGCTGAAGGACATAACTGTTAATGTATTCATTGCATTCAATAACTGTTACCAGTAACACAAGATGAAGTTAGTTCTATAGCAGACACTGCCATCAGGGATAAAGTGTGAGACGCTTTTGTCTACGTGGTCTCAGATGTTAATGTGAGATCACCAGTTCTCAACCTTGCCACTTTGCCGTCCCTAGCTGTTTATCATGTTTTTTTTTTTTCTTCCTCGTTCATCTTCAGACCTCTAACGAAGGCAGCAGTTGGCTTGATGTTTCTTGCACTTTCGTACAACTTCTTGTGAAGGACACTGGGTGTTGCCAAATGCTACTTCTCTTGTCAGTATACAGTGAGCGAGGCTGCAAAATGTGTCTGCCGTCATGGGGGCTATGCCGCAGACACAAAGGTCCGTAGCGCCCTTCTTGAACTTATTGCACAGATGACGGAATGGTTTTATAAATGTGAAACAGCATGTTATCCCAGTCACATAAATATGGACCATGAAATTACTGTAGCAACGGGATCAAGACGCTGAGCAGCGCATGAGCTGCAGTGGTCAGCGACCCATAGCTGACTGCTAGCGTCAGGGCCTGCGAACCAGAGCTGCCAAGACCCTTCTACACCTCCACGCGGTGATCCTGGATAACAGGCTGCAGCAGGGCAGACTGGTTAAGGAGAAGGGATCGAAGACGGAATGCTAATCCGGTACTCAAAAAATGCTTGCTGAAATCGGATGTGTTGGACCGAAAGGTGCAAGTATCATAGTCAAGCTGTAAACTACGACACAACGAACTCCGTTCTCTGGACTACATTCTGCTAATTAAGCCCTTTCAGGGTTTGGTAGCGGGAGATTGAGAACGAACGAAGAAGAAGAAAAAGACTGTAGCAACACACGCGTTTAATATATACCATAGATCACCCTTTCCACATACATGCTGTACACCAGATTACGCTAAACAACCAAAGCCCATCGTTCTTCTTGATGCATGGACCATTGACAAAGTCTTGCCAGTAGTCATGATACAGGGCTACTCTTTCTGCCTCTGTCAAAGTGTAACCATTTAATCGTAACATCCTCTCGTATTCTCTTCTCCGTGTATTTTTAGGTCTACCACCGTAGATTTCACGTGAGAGCCTGCTTAGCTATTTTGGAAGGCGCCTTCCTCATCATATGCTCTACCCAACTCCACCTTTTTAAATCTTAATTTGTTGTTCCAGTAACTATTGTTAGATTCTTTCACACAAGTCTTCATTCCTCATAATGTCCTGCCACTTGATGTCCATTATCCCTGGTAGGCATCTGTTAATGAAGTACTAAGTCTTTGTTGTATTGCCTTCGTCGTTCTCCATGTTTCTGCTCCACATAACAGCACTGACATTGAATATTCTATCTTTGGTATGAATCTACATTTTCTTTGGATGCCCATATGTCAGGAATGCCACTCTTACCTTTTCAATTCTGGTATTCATATTTGTACCCCTTGACGTGTCAATTGTGCTGTCTAAATAAGTCAAAGCACCCACCTCTTCCAACAGTTCTACTTCCAGCATGATTGATTCTTTCTTGATATGATTCATTTGAAGGATTCAGATTTTCTTCATGTTTATATTCAGTCCCAATTTGGCTGTTTGCATTTTTACCAGTCCAATTTCTATCGCATTTGGCTATGAGTGTGACAAAAATACCTAATTGTCTGAGTAATCCAGTTCTCTGTCCACCGCATTACGCTTCCCTTTCTTGAGTTTCGATATGGTTATTTGAATGTATGTCTTCCTTGGTTCATTGCATTCTAAATCCAGGTCCCCTCTGCTGGTAGAATGTTTGATGTTTCTTGCGGCACAGGTTTGTTTGGGCTCTCTTTGAAATCTTCAACCCTTCGTTTCTGTCAATATCTTGCCATCTCAATCGTTGATTGGTTTGTCTGTCTGGATACATCAATTTCCTATTTTCTTTGTAAATGAGTAGAGCTCTCACATATTTCTCCTCTCTTTTTGCCTCCTGTGTCAGTGTGTCAATATATTGCTTTTTCTTTTTCTTTATGCATGCCTTATCCTATTTGTAGTTAGGTATATTTGCTTTGGTCACTCGAGTTTGACAATTGTTCAGTACAGCTTTCTTCTTTTTCCTTTCTTCTATTTTATGTAATGCCTCTTTTGTAATACATTCCTTGTGCTGAGTTTTCTTGAATCCTATAGATTCCTCACATGTCTCATTTCACATCTCCTTAGTACGTTCCCACTTGTTATTACTGTCCATCTCCTTGTCCTTATATAACTCTTGTATATAACTTGGTATTTGTGTCTCTCGATGTCTGTGAATATGTAAAAGTAAAGTGGGCCCCATGGCAACAATTGCAGTCGGGGATGAATATAACTCTTCATGGACTAAGCTGCAGCCTATGTGAAGTGGGGTACCAATTTACAGTTGGGTCGACTGGTGGAGTGGTTGTACCAGGAACGAGCCACGCCCTGATTTTGTTCTGTCCGTCCGTGATTTCGAACCATGGCGCGGTGTAATCTCAGTCTTAGCAACCCAGCTGACTATCGACTAGGCTCGACGCTCTACGTAAATCGAGATTCAAAATGAGAGGCAGCAAGATGGAACACACAAAGTATAGGAGTATACTTACGTATTGTGTGAGCTTGCGATGAAATAATGACTGAGCGGGTGTGACATGTCCTGACACACTGACAGGTGTTCTGGGTCAAACAGGTCACATTCTTCTGACAAGAGGTAAGCTGTGAAACCTGTGATCAAATAAGCCGAAAGAAGGTTTTACGCCATGAAAAATGTATACAACGGAGACGGGTATACAGATGGAGATGGTTATACGTTGTGGAAAAGATATACAGATGGAGATGGCTATACGTCGTGGGAAAGGTATACAGATGGATATGGTTATACGTCGTGGGAAAGGTATACAGATGGAGACGGTTATACGTCGAGCGAAAGGTATACAGATGGAGATGGTTATACGTCGTGGGAAAGATATACAGATGGAGATGGTTATACGTCGAACCAAAGGTATACAGATGGAGATGGTTATACGTCGTGGGAAAGGTATACAGATGGAGATGGTTATACGTCTAGCGAAAGGTATACATATGGAGATGGTTATACGTCGTGGGAAAGATATACAGATGGAGATGGTTATACGTCGAGCGAAAGGTATACAGATGGAGATGGTTATACGTCGTGGGAAAGATATACAGATGGAGATGGTTATACGTCGAGTGAAAGGTATACAGATGGAGATGGTTATACGTCGTGGGAAAGGTATACGGATGGAGATGGTTATACGTCGTGGGAAAGATATACAGATGGAGATGGTTATACGTCGTGGGAAAGGTATACGGATGGAGAAGGGTGAATGAAACAACTAATAAATGTCCAATGGAAAGGTTATGAGAATATGAAGACATTAGTCAGCAAGAAGTCGATGGTAGAATGTTGCCGTACTGGCAACTTCGTAATTCTGGTATTCAAACATGCAGAATATGCTTGCTGTCAGGAAGTCCAAGCTGTCCGTAGTGTGTTCTTTTTGCGACTTTTTTTGTACTTCCAGCGGCTTACTAGACCTCTCTGAAGTTCGTTACCTTGAAATGGTGAGGGAGCTTGCATGACTCAATTGCCCAGTAGCTAAGCCAGCAGAAGCGAAAGCTTCCAGAAGATTTACTCTAATGCTAAAGCGGAAACAGACAACCAGGGCTACGAGCAGATTATGGGAAAAGAAGGTATAGGACAGATGAACGAAAATGGAACATGTGTGCAGAGCTATGTGAGCTAAACAAAATGATAATTGACGGAAGCATGTTTCCACACGTGAAGGTACACAAGGCCACATGGAGATCATAAGACCAGGTAATGGAAAACCACATTGAACACATATGTGTTAGACAAGCGAGGTGCAGACGCTGCATCAGATTACCACATGATGCTGGGGATCTTGCAAATCCAACGCAAGGAATGGATCACAAAAGAGACACTATATAAATAAGAAAAAAAAAAGAAAGATATATATTCACAAATTGTAGAACTCGAATCACCAAAGCTGAAGAGCAGAGAAACTATACTACTGACTATGCAGTAAACAGGCCCATTTAAACGTTTATATACCAACAATAAGAAACACATTCAAATGTTTATATAACAACAGAAGCAGACTTATTCAAATGTTTATAAAACAGTAACAGATGGATGTATCCTCTCACCTTATCTATACAATATTTCTGCGGAATGTACAATGAGAAATGTTAGAGAAGACGAGAATATTGAAAGTTTTGATACATTTACGATTGGCGGGAACGAGATTCCAGAGTTACGATACTCAGACGACACAGTGATACTATCAAGAAGTGCAGAAGGGCTAGAGCAGATTATTTCAGCCGTAAATGGACAAAGTAAAGATCAAAGCCTGTTTATAAATATAAACAAAACAAAGATAATGACCATCGACAAAACACGATAACATAATGGATTTACAGTAGATGGTGAGGAAATAGATCAGGTCACGCATTTTAAATATCTGGGCTCAATAAATGACAAAAATGGTGACGGCTCGACATAAATCAGAAGAAGACTGGCCATACCAATGCAGAGATTGAACAGCCTGAAGAAATTATGGCAGAGCACCAACAAAACGACAAAAGTAAAAGTCTTGAGAGAGTGTGTTTTTCATATGGCAGCATATGGCTGCCAATCATGGACGATTACCAAATCTTCTAAACAAAGAATTGAATCTTTCGAGTCAAAATGTTACAGAAAGATCCTCAGAATACCCCGGACAGAGAAAAAGACAAATATAGACATTCGACAAGAGTTAAACATAGAGGAAAACTGGTTTATCAATTCCATTTTGGTCAGAAAGAGACACGCCGGTCTTGAGAGAACAGTGATGGAAGGTATGGTGCCAGGCAAAAGAGGCAGGGGTAGACCAAGAAGACGATAGCAACAAGATGCCTGGGTATGACTGGAAGAGGCTGGAGTTCTGGCAAGGACAAGAATTTCTGTCAGACAGACTGTGATGGGAGCGATGTTCTATAAAGGATATGCTACGATGATGATGATGAACAGACACATTCACATGTTTATATACCAACAGTAACAGACACATTCAAACGTTTATATACCAACTGTAAGACACGTTCAAACGTTTATGTACCCACAGTAAGACACATTCGAACGTTTATATACCAACAGTAACCGACACATTCAACGTTTATATACCAACAGTAACAGACACATTCAAACGTGTATATACCAACAGTAACAGACACATTCAAACGTTTATATACCAACTGTAAGACACATTCAACGTTTATATACCAACAGTAACAGACACATTCAAAGGTGTATATACCAACAGTAAGACACATTCACACGTTTATATACCAACAGTAAGACAATTTCAAACGTTTATATACAAACTGTAAATATAAACACGCGAGAATACGACTACTCTAAGGCAGATGTTAAGAAGATGAAAGAGGCAGTGAGTCACATAATCTGGAAAGATATTGTCGGAGGAACAGATGTTGAACAAGAGTGGACGAGCTTCAAAACAGTTCTAGAAAAGTTAAAAGAGGAATGTGTTCCATGTAGGGAGGTAAACCCCAAGCGTAAAAAGTGGATAACTAGATTTGTAGTTAAATGCAGAAGAGCTAAAAATAAAGCATTGACGAAATATATAGAGGCAGGTAAATCAAAAGAAATATTTAAAATATTTCGACAAGCAAAACATAGCTCAGAAAGTGAATAAAGCAGCAAAAATAGACTTTAAAAAAAACCTTGCTGATAGGATCAGAACTGATAGTAAAAGCTTCTTTTCTTATGTTAGAAATAAACAATGACTGAAAGACAAAGTAGGCCCTCTCAAAGGTAACACAGGAAAAATAATGACAATAGAGAGGCAGCTAATCTACTAATTCTGTACTTTTGCACAGTATACACAATTGAAGACTGCTCCAAGATCCCAGAACACACACACACATACATATATATATATATATATATATATATATATATATATATATATATATATATATATATATATATATATATATATATTACAAAGAGACATGAATACAGAGGCAATAAGATCAATCTAAATTACAGATGAAATGGTTTTTAAAAAATTGGAGGGGTTGAAAGTAGATAAATGTCCAGGGCAAGATAGTATTCCTTCAAAAATTACTGTTTGAATTAGAGCCCAACTAGCACATCATTGGCTACATTATGTTCTCAGTCATTTGCAAAAAAAATTGTTCCAAGGGATTGGAAAGAGTGATTCCCTTATTCAAAAAGGGCAAACAATCAGATCCAGCAAATTATAGACTGGTGAGTTTAACTAGCCTAGTCTGTAAATTGTTAGAGTCAATAATCAAAGAAAACACTGTAATACATTTAGGCAAGTTTAATCTAATCAGAAATAGTCAGCATGGGTTTATTAGAGGGAGATCATGCTTAACAAATCTATTAGAATTCACGGAGGAGGTTACTAAAATGATAGATAAAGGGTAGCAAGTGGATGTTGTTAATCTAGATTTTGCAAAGGCCTTTGGAAGAGTACCTCATCAAAGATTATTTAGAAAATTAAAATCACATGGAATAGGCGGGGAAGTTGCCATATGGATTGAAATTTTGTTAACGAAGAAGGCAGAGGGTGTGCATAAATAAGGAGTACTCTGAGTGGTGAAAAGTGGAGTGCCACAGGGCGCAGTTTTGGGACCAATTTTGTTCTTGATATGTAAATGATTTGAACATTGATGTCGGATCCATGATTGCAAAATTCGCTAATGATTCAAAATTATGCAGTAGTGTCTCATATAAAGCAGAAATGGATATATTGAGGTCGGATAAAGATAAAATTCAAGACTAGCCTGTGAGCTGGCAAACTGAGTTTAATGTAGATAAATGTACAGTCATCCACATGGAATGTAATTACATAATGGGCGTGAGAACAATATTAGAATGATAGAAAAGGAAAGGGACGTAGGGGTTATAATAGATCAAACAGGTAAAGTGAGTGAGCATGTCCATGTAGCAGTGAAAAAAAGCAAAAGCAATGTTAGGTATGATAAAAAGAAATATTAAAATATAGGAGCAAGAAAGTTATAGTCAAACTGTATAAAGCATTATACCTAGATTGAAGTACTGTGTACAGGCGTGGAGTCCTTATCATAGAAGGGATATACATATTCTGGAAAGAATACAAAAAAGAGCGACAAAGTTGACAGTGGGATTCCAGAATTTCAGTTATGAAGAAAGACTCAGAAAATAAATTGGCATACAGCGTCTAGAAAAGAGAAGAATTCGAGGTGACAATACAGTTTTATACGATAATCAAAGGAATGGATAAATTAGACTATAACACGTTTTTTCAAAATCCAACAACCTACAAAAAACGAGAGGGCATAGCTACAAATTAACTAAAGATAGGTCCAGAATAGATATTAGGAAATATTTGTCTAGTCAGAGAGTAGTGAATGCTTGGAATGCATTGCCACAGGAAGTAGTGGAGACAAAGACAATTAATGCATTTAAAAATAGATTGGATGCACATAACTTTTAGAGAAAGGAGATGAAAAAGAAACTGGTTGTTTACAGACTCTTCAGAGTCCTCTAAACCAGTATAAAAACCTCAAGTTGTAACCGACACATTCAAACGTTGTTATACCAACAGTAACACACTTATTTAAATTTATTAAAAGAAGAGTAGCAGATTTATGCACATGTTTATATGTCAGCAGTAACACAGTTATTAAAATGTTTATATACCAAAAGTAACGGAAACATTCAAACGTTTATTTACCAAAAGTAACGGACGCATTCAAACGTTTATATACCAACATTAACGGACGCATTCAAAAGTTTAAACGTATAAAGCTCTTTATCTAGAACTTACAACAAAAGACAAGAAACAAATATCCCCGACTTGGTCGTGACTGGCAAAACTTGAAAAAAAAATGAACATAAAGAATGCCAAGAGCTGTAGAGAGGGTGTGTATTCTTCAATATCTCTGAAACTCGATTGTCGTTTTCTTCCACTTGAACTACTAACTCCATCTTTTGAAAAGCCCCACCTCTCACTCAATCCTGGAGACAAAAGTAAATGGATAACAAATCCTCTAATCCTCTAATCCTCTAATCCTCCATCCTCTCGAGCTCTTGTCTTGTCAATGACTTACTTGACACGCCCTATCTCCCAAACGCCCCCCTGCAAGCCGTAACACCATTAAGTGCGGCTAAATGCGTCGTCACTTTTCTAGCCACTGCTCTAAGAAGCGCAAAACCTTGTTAAGCTGAGTGCTAAGCTCTGATGGAAATGAATGCAACCCACCAGCCAGCCAGACTTGCAAACTCAGACTCGAAATCCTTATTTTTTTTAAAACTCCGTCTCTCTCCCCTTCACAAAGTCAAAGATCCATCCAAGTTGGCATCTCCAGTAAGGACGTCACGAGCAGACTTTAGAAACGGATAGTATTCCAAATTTGGCTTGACAAAGGTTCGTCTGTGTCTCAGCTTATACTGTTTGTTAATTGTTTTAACTATGTGTTACTCCAAGCAGTACCCGGGGTTAGAATAATGTGACAACTGTAAGCTGTCAAGCTTAAGGCAACTTAAGGAGATTGCGTATGGGACTGGCAATTCATTGCTAGCGGAAGGCGTGGTAATGTGGTTGGAGGCACGTCCTACAAACCAGGGACAGCGAGACAAAATGGTTGGAGGCACGTCATACAAACCAGGGACAGCGAGACAGTGTTGCGAAGTGGTTGGAGGCACGTCCTACAAACCAGGGACAGCGAGACAGTGTTGCGAAGTGGTTGGAGGCACGTCCAACAAACTAGGGACAGCGAGACAGTGTTGCGAAGTGGTTGGAGGCACGTCCTACAAACCAGGGACAGCGAGACAGTGTTGCGAAGTGGTTGGAGGCACGTCCTACAAACCAGGGACAGCGAGACAGTGTTGCGAAGTGGTTGGAGGCACGTCCTACAAACCAGGGACATCGAGACAGTGTTGCGAAGTGGTTGGAGGCACGTCCTACAAACCAGGGACAGCGAGACAGTGTTGCGAAGTGGTTGGAGGCACGTCCTACAAACCAGGGACAGCAAGACAGTGTTGCGAAGTGGTTGGAGGCACGTCCTACAAACCAGGGACAGCGAGACAGTGTTGCGAAGTGGTTGGAGGCACGTCCTACAAACCAGGGACAGCGAGACAGTGTTGCGAAGTGGTTGGAGGCACGTCCTACAAACCAGGGACATCGAGACAGTGTTGCGAAGTGGTTGGAGGCACGTCCTACAAACCAGGGACAGCAAGACAGTGTTGCGAAGTGGTTGGAGGCACGTCCTACAAACCAGGGACAGCGAGACAGTGTTGCGAAGTGGTTGGAGGCACGTCCTACAAACCAGGGACAGCGAGACAGTGTTGCGAAGTGGTTGGAGGCACGTCCTACAAACCAGGGACAGCGAGACAGTGTTGCGAAGTGGTTGGAGGCACGTCCTACAAACCAGGGACAGCGAGACAGTGTTGCGAAGTGGTTGGAGGCACGTCCTACAAACCAGGGACAGCGAGACAGTGTTGCGAAGTGGTTGGTGGCACGGCCACCAAACCATGTATGGTGTGACGAAGTTTTTGGTGGCATGGATCACAAACCAGGCACAGCGGGAAAACGTGAGAAGTGGTTGTGGGCACGGCAAACAAAAAAACAGGGACAGCGTGGCGAAGTGGTTGGTGGCATAGGTCACAAACCAGGGACTGTTTGACGAAATGGTTGGTGGCACGGCTCACAAATCAGGGATGGTGTGACGAAGTGGTTGGTGGCACAGCTCACAAACCAGAGATGGTGATGTGAGGAAGTGGTTGGTGGCACAGCTCACAAACCAGGGACGGTGTGACAAAATGGTTGGTGGCACAGCTCACAAACCAGGGACGGTGTGACGAAGTGGTTGGTGGCACGGCTCACAAACTAGGGACGGTGTGACAAAATGGTTGGTGGCACAGCTCACAAACCAGGGACGGTGTGACGAAGTGGTTGGTGGCACGGCTCACAAACTAGGGACGGTGTGACAAAATGGTTGGTGGCTCATAATACAAACGTGCAGTTTTCGGATTCATGAAAAAGAAAAGTCGTAATTCTACGGGAAGTAAGCCCACACAAATGTGTGCTGAAGTCGGTTTCAATGGGTCGTAATGCACAAAACATTGCACAGTGCAATCCACCATAGGAAACAGGGGAAACCACCATAACCGTTCAAACCCCCCCCCCCCCCCCCCACACACACACACACACTCCAATATAAAAAAAAATGCTAAAACAATTCCCCACTGCTGCAAGCGACAAGAAACAGGCTTACTGGAAAAGAGAAATATGTACAGAAAGAGAGAGGGGAAAAAGGGGTTGGAGGGGGGAAGGGGTGTTAAGATAGCAGAGTGTAGACGATGCAATATGCTTCACACAGAGAGGACAGACAGGCAAAATAAAATGAACGTTAATACGCTTGAGTTTTGACCAGGACAAGAGATTTGACAAATCTATATGTTCAAGCCTGCGCCTTGGGCCAGAAACTGTTCTTAGTTTGTACACAGCACAAGAAATCTTGCCAGATAGCATGTGTTTTTTGGCTGATACTGTGAAGTTATGTGTTATATGCTTTTTGTATGTATGTGTGATTGTGTGTATTTATGTATGTGAAATACCTGCATACACACATTCACACACACATACATACATAACTGGCTCTTGGGATTGAAGTATTTGGTCTATACTGAATACATGCGCATAAATAAAGCGCCCGGAGAATGACTGATTTAGCTAAACAGCATTCCAAACCATTTGAGGCAGGGAATAATAAATCTGGCAGTTAAACGCTTGTTTGACAATCCAGAATCGTTTTTAGCAATCTGACTAATACCTTTCAGGTGGATTTGCCGGTTTATCAAGCTAATGCATTATTCGCATTTTGTTTAGATCTATATATAAAGCCCAAGCAAAATCAGTCTCCCAGACCATGAAAGGAATATTGTGAAACAAAACCTTGTCACTAAAACTGAGAAAAAGAATCCTTGGATACTCCGTGGAACCAATGCTGACAATATAACAGTGAATCATGAACAATCAACAAGCAAGCGTAAAGATGTTTGGTACCAACTGAGGTGTGGTTTTACAGAAGAATGCAGCGAATTTCATGGACTGCAAAAAGAAGGCTAATGATACAGTACTCGAAGAGGTACAAGCAAAGAAGGCTAATGATACAGTACTCGAAGAGGTACAAGCAAAGAAGGCTAATGATACAGTACTGGAAGAGGTACAAGCAAAGAAGGCTAATGATACAGTACTGGAAGAGGTACAAGCAAAGAAGGCTAATGATACAGTACTGGAAGAGGTACAAGCAAAGAAGGCTAATGATACAGTACTGGAAGAGGTACAAACAAAGAAGGCTAATGATACAGTACTGGAAGAGGTACAAGCAAAGAAGGCTAATGATACAGTACTGGAAGAGGTACAAGCAAAGAAGGCTAATGATACAGTACTCGAAGAGGTACAAGCAAAGAAGGCTAATGATACAGTACTGGAAGAGGTACAAGCAAAGAAGGCTAATGATACAGTACTGGAAGAGGTACAATCAAAGAAGGCTAATGATACAGTACTGGAAGAGGTACAAGCAAAGAAGGCTAATGATACAGTACTGGAAGAGGTACAAGCAAAGAAGGCTAATGATACAGTACTCGAAGAGGTACAAGCAAAGAAGGCTAATGATACAGTACTGGAAGAGGTACAAGCAAAGAAGGCTAATGATACAGTACTGGAAGAGGTACAAGCAAAGAAGGCTAATGATACAGTACTGGAAGAGGTACAAGCAAAGAAGGCTAATGATACAGTACTGGAAGAGGTACAAACAAAGAAGGCTAATGATACAGTACTGGAAGAGGTACAAGCAAAGAAGGCTAATGATACAGTACTCGAAGAGGTACAAGCAAAGAAGGCTAATGATACAGTACTGGATGAGGTACAAGCAAAGAAGGCTAATGATACAGTACTGGAAGAGGTACAAGCAAAGAAGGCTAATGATACAGTACTCGAAGAGGTACAAGCAAAGAAGGCTAATGATACAGTACTCGAAGAGGTACAAGCAAAGAAGGCTAATGATACAGTACTGGAAGAGGTACAAGCAAAGAAGGCTAATGATACAGTACTGGAAGAGGTACAAGCAAAGAAGGCTAATGATACAGTACTGGAAGAGGTACAAACAAAGAAGGCTAATGATACAGTACTGGAAGAGGTACAAGCAAAGAAGGCTAATGATACAGTACTGGAAGAGGTACAAACAAAGAAGGCTAATGATACAGTACTGGAAGAGGTACAAGCAAAGAAGGCTAATGATACAGTACTGGAAGAGGTACAAGCAAAGAAGGCTAATGATACAGTACTGGAAGAGGTACAAACAAAGAAGGCTAATGATACAGTACTGGAAGAGGTACAAGCAAAGAAGGCTAATGATACAGTACTGGAAGAGGTACAAGCAAAGAAGGCTAATGATACAGTACTCGAAGAGGTACAAGCAAAGAAGGCTAATGATACAGTACTGGAAGAGGTACAAGCAAAGAAGGCTAATGATACAGTACTGGAAGAGGTACAATCAAAGAAGGCTAATGATACAGTACTGGAAGAGGTACAAGCAAAGAAGGCTAATGATACAGTACTGGAAGAGGTACAAGCAAAGAAGGCTAATGATACAGTACTCGAAGAGGTACAAGCAAAGAAGGCTAATGATACAGTACTGGAAGAGGTACAAGCAAAGAAGGCTAATGATACAGTACTGGAAGAGGTACAAGCAAAGAAGGCTAATGATACAGTACTCGAAGAGGTACAAGCAAAGAAGGCTAATGATACAGTACTGGAAGAGGTACAAGCAAAGAAGGCTAATGATACAGTACTGGAAGAGGTACAAGCAAAGAAGGCTAATGATACAGTACTGGAAGAGGTACAAGCAAAGAAGGCTAATGATACAGTACTGGAAGAGGTACAAACAAAGAAGGCTAATGATACAGTACTGGAAGAGGTACAAGCAAAGAAGGCTAATGATACAGTACTCGAAGAGGTACAAGCAAAGAAGGCTAATGATACAGTACTCGAAGAGGTACAAGCAAAGAAGGCTAATGATACAGTACTCGAAGAGGTACAAGCAAAGAAGGCTAATGATACAGTACTGGAAGAGGTACAAACAAAGAAGGCTAATGATACAGTACTGGAAGAGGTACAAACACAAAGATAACGTATTGCAAGGATCAGAACAAGTCGGTCATCCTTTTTCGGACATGTTATGAGAAGAGGCGGCTTGGAGCACGTCGTGACAACGGGAAAGATAGCAGGAAAAAGAGACAGAGGAAGGCCAAGAGAGAAGACTTTGGGCAGCCTGAGATAATAGCACATGCGACAATCAACAACAGAGTTGGTAAATGACACACGTGATAGAAGTGGATGGTGGTCTATGATCATCAACTCCAACAGGCAGGGTACCTGGTGATGATATATAATTGTATGTGTGTGTGTTTTTTTTTTCAGGCACACAAACACAATATCACTCTCCCATTTATCCATTCATAGTAGAGTGTAGATGCATGTTCTTCTTCTTTTGTTCACGTGGAGTGTGTCTACATCTGCAGAGTTGTCTCTTGTATGAACCTCACTGTCTCCTGCAGTTCTCACATAGGTCCATATAGTTAGATGCATGTATATTCTACATTCATGCAGAGTTCATCTAACGGCGATGATGTATAACACAGAGTCAGACTAATGTCAATGTTTCTGAAACCTCCAAAAGAACATGCCATGGCTTACTTTGTGAGTGCTCGTTTAAACATTGCCTCTGAAATATCTAATCAATGTGTTGTTGATAATTTGTGTATGCATTCTGGGTGTTACCATTTTGATATTGTTAGTCCTCTCATACCTGGCTCATTTCCACCCGTGTTCAATAATAATCTCATTAATACAGAACCATTACAAAAAAAAGAAGATGCCCTGAGAATCTCCAGCAGTTACTGTCTTTCGGTAGGTCCTGAAATCGATAGGTCGACATACCTTTACCATAAATTTGCTTCTTGTTCCGCAGTTCATTTTGCATATTCTTATCTGCCTCTCACTTTCATTAAATCCATTCTGAGCAGTTATTCTCAATGCGTGACCAAATATTAAGTGACCTACCAGACACAAAGTTTCCACGGATTCCAGCCAACATAACTGATTGTACTAACTGCATTATTAGGAGTTCTGAATAACATCTTTCATACCGAGGTGAAACCGTCGCGTGCTCGCCTAAGGGAGATAATTAATGGTCTCTGAAAGAGTATTTCAGCTTCTGAAAGAATCTTCTGAAGTAGACAGAAAAGAGCCTGTGTCTAAAGACATCCAAAGCGTTAATAAAAAAGCCCCCAAAATACTGTCCAGTAATTATAGCGTGAGTGCCTGCTCGTGCGTGATTGGCAACGCGGCGAGGGAAGCGTGCAATAAATTACAACATGATAGAGCAAGGTAGGAAGAAAACTAGCGAGGTATTTAATTTTCTCATTGAGAACTTAACTAGCATTAGGGCTATATGTATCCTCAATTCAGATGGCTAATAATGCTGTGACCAATGTACACGGTACATATCAAAGGCGTATGAGATTTAAAACCACTAGCCTTACCTGAATTGAAATGCAAAAGGAACGCCCTTCATATCAAAGGTTGAGATGTTATTGGAAATGATGAAAACAGACGGAACTACTTCCTATGACGAATGGTCAACAAGAGAGAAAATAGATGGTTCAGTACTGTCCTGACAAGTGAACTAATGTTTGCGCTCAGGAATAGGAAATTTGGTTACATGATAATTAGAAGATCACAACATACACGGGGTTGTTGTTGTGGATTATTAAAAGACCATAACATACGAGGGATTGATGTTGTTGTAATCAATAATTAGTAGAGCGCAACATACAGAGAACTGTTGTTATTGTTGTTGTTGTGGATAGTTAGAATACCACAACATAAAGGGGATTGTTGTTATTGTAGATAATTAGATCCAACACCATGCAGGGAGGGAACTTTTGTTATTGTTGATAATTAGAAGACCACAACATACAGGGGATTGATGTTTAGACCACAACATACAGGGGATTGATTTTATTGTCATGGCTGGAAACTACTCGTATTGAGTTCATTTAACTTTGACGATGTTTCTTTGGCGGAGGGTCCCAGAAGCACTCCTTACACCCTAATGCGTACTTGAAAACGTGAACTGTTGTCTTCATGGCTGTAGTGCAATACGAGACTCCTCAGTAAGCTCCTAACTAGGGGGATTAAAGAGTCGATCACCACCTCTTTGGCCAAACCGCTGTCACATTTCTTGTTTGCAGCATACCTACGAAGAAGTGAGGTGGGATCTTCATCAGTATGTTTCATCTGATGCTACCGATACTGTTGGTTCCCACATACACGTGAAAGGGAATGTAACCCCACACGCTCATAACAAACAACGCTGCACGTGGTCATGGTCGGTTTTGTGTTCCTCAAGCATTCACCATGACTCTGGTATTATTTATATGTATCTTCATTCTATTGTGGTCCACCTCATTTTATTGATCGAGTAAAGCCTCCTCCGACTAATGCTGGACTGCCAACTTTACAACTTCCAAGTTTTGGTCTTTGAATATAGACTTGGTTAAACCAGGAAACGTCGGCTACCCACAACTAATATCAACATTTTCGGCATGCAACTTTCACAGTTAAACACCTAGTTATTATATGTATTGGTTCAGGGGACGGCGTGGGCTAGTGGTTAAGTGACATGGCTCACACCCCAAAGGTGCTGGGTTCGATCCCCTATCACAGCACTGGCCGTTACCCCGGGGAAGCAAACCCTTTGAAAATGCAGGAGGAAACAGACCGTTACATAAAATTAATGACGAAGTCGGATGCACTGGGCCGATAGGCGCAAAATAAAAATAGCGCAACGCACACCGCTTTGGAGAATAACGAAATAAGGCGAACACATAAAAAAAATATGTATGTATTGATTGATTCTCTTTCAACAACAAATATACTTGGCTGAACAGATTACCTATGGGAATCACGTGGATGGAGGTCTACATAACTATTGCATCTATTGCAAGTCCAAATCCAAATGACAGTATCAATCAATTCATAAGGAAGGATCAGAGCACATACCGCTTAACAAGCACATGTGCAGAATTAAACCACAGGGACATTCCAAAGTACCAGCTGTGTACACACACATACGAAACCGTTGATCATTTTCTCTTTGTGTACACACACATACGAAACCGTTGATCATTTTCTCTTTGTGTACACACACATACGAAACCGTTGATCATTTTCTCTTTGTGTACACACACATACGAAACCGTTGATCATTTTCTCTTTGAGTGCTCAGAGCTCAATGATGTTAGGAAAATGCTTTTTCCCTCCGAGGTCTGATAAATTGAACACTTTGTATGACACTTAACAGCAACTGTCAAACTCGTGCAAAGGCCAGTACATTGCATTGGACCGAAAGGCGAGAACCTGGAAGCTGCTGGATCCGTAATAATAATAATAATAGCAACAACAACAACAACAACACAAGCAACGGTTCTTTCAGAGTTAAGGAATGATTAATAATGTTTGCTAACCACTGTAAGAGTTACATAAGTATTATTACTCATTTTCTATGTCAAGGCTGGAGAAATAATTATTTAGTGCCATTTTAAAATACATTTTTTTTCTCACAAATATGTTATATATTATCTTCCTATAGAACTACACAATCTACTGTGAAATATTTGTTGTTTTTCCAGTTTTTTCTGGTTTTAAATCATTTACAGTAGAGGATCAAGATGCTGAACAGCGGATGAGCTGCAGTGGTCAGCGACCGATAGCTGACTGCTAGCGTCAGGGCCAGCGAACCAGAGCTGCCAAGACCCTTCTACACCTCCACGCGGTGATCCTGGATAACAGGCTGCAGCAGGGCAGACTGGCTAAGGAGAAGGGATCGAAGAGGGAATGCTAACCCGGTACTCAAAAAATGCTTGCTGAAGTAGGATGTGTTGGACCGACAGGTGCAAATATCGCAGCCAAGCTGTAAACTACAACACAACGCATTCCGTTCTCTGGACTACATTCTGTAACTTATTCTTTCAGGGTTTGGTAGTGGGAGATTGAGAAGGAACGAAGAAAAACAAGAATATTTACCGTAAGTCTCTGCTCATATGACGGGTTAGTCTGAAAACCCTGCCAACAAGCAACAATCGATAAAGAGTGGAACATAGCCTTATTTCATTGTCTAATAATACGCTTACATTTTAATATATTATGTAAACAATTGAGTTACGTTGAGCGCACACATACTCCACACAGACCGAATCACAGACATGAAACTGGCGGGCGACGGCCATCTCGTACAGGCGCATCACGCCAACAATCGATAAAAGAGCCGGACAAGCGATGAATATAAAGAATATGAATCATTAAAAAAAACGCGGTGTCAGCGGCGTGCCCCCCAAAAAAAAGCCGAAATGTGGGGCCCTACACTATTTTCATCTGCCGGGGAACATACAAACTAACGTACTAGAGTAGATTCTCTTCTTCCAGAGACAGCACCACTGGTTTTTCATTGCAAACATATTATCTTTCTCTCACAGAAACATCATTTCTGAAGCTATCATCACGTTTCTGTAGTTTGACACAAAGGAACATACACACGCAACGGTCACTTGATGTCTATGATAGACCGTTTTATTCCTCTTGTTCTTCGATCATCTGATGCTGCGGTCCTATCCAAGTGAGGTTTACGAAAGACACTGCGTTTCAGGTCTACGCGGGTCTCCAACAACATTTCGAGCATTCTCACTCCTGGGCCAGACTATTTCGTCTGTATAAGTGGTGCAGTCTTATTGAAATCCGTACTTGATACACCAAAAGTTGCATTAGTGTCCCCTGTTATTCGCCAGGTGTCCATGTCTGATTATATTGTTAGTTCGGGGGACGATGTAACACGGCTCACAATCGTAATCTCCGCTTGTACTGCTTGCCATTGCCACACGTCTGTGCTCGATGTCACTCAGATCTCTGTTGACGAAGGTCTGCAGTTTGAATGCGATACTCATATCATTTACATACCATGTTTCTAAACGAACTATATTTGGACTTGTATTATTATTCTTGATATTTCTGTAAAAGTGTTACTAAGTTTCGTCCTGGACCACATACTTTCTGAATTGTGACGTTAAAGTGGCGCTGTCGTCTGTCATATTTAACGGTTTTTTTTTACTGGCTATTTGGTTCGGTACTTTTAAATCATCAATCAGAACAATAGAACACGCATACCTTTTATTTTGTCTATAAACATTCATCTTTAAGAATGCACATCAACCCCGCCCCTCCCCCTCCTCGCCCCCCTCGATCCATTTAGGCAACGCTTCACGCGACAAACACTTCAAACCGTAGACGCATTTACTTATAATAATAATGTTTGCCTAGACAGAAAAGACCCGTTGCGTCGGTCGAACGCCACCATGACCAGTCGAAACGACGCTCTACCTGACCTCGTTTATGGCCAGGAGGGGGGAGGGTGTGGGGGGGGGGGGGAGTTTCTATCTGTTGAAGCCACGTGTTTCGGGGATGGCCTTTCCTGCTCTTCCAGCCGGCTGGTTGGATACCATTAGCACTTTGAACTGTCTTGAGAAGGATCTGGTGAGCTGGGACTTCCTGATCCAGTCGGACAGCATGTCCAAACAGGGAAAGGAGACGACTTGTGATACAGTTGGGAGGTTAGTCATAGTAGAAACCTCGACATTACGTAATAGATCGTACCAACGGACTCCAAGAATACGCCGCTGATTGCGTATGTGAAAGGACTCGAGTGTTGAGATGTCCTTTTTTAACAGAATCCAGGCTTCAGATGATATTGTGCTTCCGAGATAAGAAAGTTCATTTAACCTCTCCGCTGTGTGACCATAAACTGCTATGTTCTGGGACCTTGTATCAGAGCCAAGATACTGAACTTTGGTCTCCGCCCATGAGATTGATAGTCCCATATTTGGAGCTGTATTATCCAGATACTCAAGAGACTGTTGTAGCACTGTACTATCCAGATACTCAAGATACTGTTGCAGCACTGCACTATCCAGATACTCAAGAGACTGTTGTAGCGCTGGGCTATCCAGATACTCAAGAGACGGTTGTAGCGCTGGGCTATCCAGATACTCAAGAGACTGTTGCAGCATGATATTATTCAGATACTCAAGAGACTGTTGTAGCGCTGGGCTATCCAGATACTCAAGAGACGGTTGTAGCGCTGGGCTATCCAGATACTCAAGAGACTGTTGCAGCACTGTGCTATCTAGGCTTAGCAGGACTATTTAATCCGTGTAGACGAGGTCAGTGATGCACGTTTAGTTATTACTTATGGATATCCTTTGCCCGCAACAACAAAATAAACAAAGGCCACACGACAGTACCCTGTTATTTGATTGTACACTCTGTGAGAACGGACGACAATTGTGTGTCTGAGATGCGTACGTGCATGCGATACCTATCGCCTGATTATCTAAAGTACATACAAAACTGGATGTTGCTGTCACACAATGACATTTTAAGAAACTACCAACCGCATTTTGAGCTATCCTTTATCAGTTTGTGACCTCGTCTAGTTTACGATTGTCTGTGCGTCTGTGTATACCAATAACATATATATATATATATTTTATTTTTATCTTTTTTTTTGCATTCACCTTATTTCTTTAATCCCCAAGGTGGTGTGCATTGCACTTTGGTTTTTATTTGCGCCTGTCGGCCCAGTGCATCCGACTTCAGCATGCATTTATGAAAGGGTCTGCTTCCTCCTGCATTTTCTAAGGGTTTGCTTCCACGGGGTAACGGCCGGTGCTGTAATGGGCATCGAACCCAGCACCTTCTGGTTGTGAGCCGTGCCACTTAACCACCAGCCCACGCCGTTCCCATACATGTGTGTGTATATATATATATATATATATATATATATATATATATATATATATATATATTATACATTACACACTATACACACATATACTTTTGAAAGGGAAACCAACAAAAACGTGATGTCCTAAGTGAGCTGGATATAGAACAGTATTTACCTAGTAAACAGCATTATGTCTAGTAAGCTAACATACACTGGCCACATCAAACGCCATTGATGGTTCATAAATAAAATATTGGAGGATTAATAACTGGAAAAGTAGGCGGAGAAAAACCGAAGAGACGATGGACACAAGACGTCAAAGATGTTCTGAAGATGACAGTAACGGATGAGGAAGAACTTACTAATGATGAGGAGACTTACAAAGCGGCCATTATAAGATCAAACTTTCTCCAGGGTGGGTGGAAACGGGGAGGGGGGCACACACACACATATATATATATATTAAATAAAAAAAAAATATATATATAAATATATATATGTAAATATATATACATACGAAGCGTGTTCAAATGAAACCGGACATAACTGCATGAAGTGAATATACGTACGAAGCGCATTATGACGTGACTTCTGATGGAAACAGGACATATCAACCGTCAAGTTTGCTAAATTTCATTATCCTTCCACTCATAGTTACCTCAGCAGACCGTTGGAAACATGGCGGGTGTGATACGGAATTCGTCCAGAGTTGATCAGCGAGCGGTGATTCGGTTTCTAAGAGCTGAAGGATGTCGACCAGTTGACATTCATCGCAGAATGCAGGCAGTGTATGGTTGTGACAAAAGTGTGGCGAACGTAAGCTCCGGCGACGGTCCACCTAAATTGCTGCATCAATTTTGGCGAAGTCATCTTCTTACGCAACATGGTCTCGGAGATGAAGATCTTTCGTTAACTCACGTCCTTCTTTAAACATCGTTGTCCAGTTCTTCACTGTTGTCTTCGACACACTTTTGGCACCCTACACTGCCTGTATTTTGCGATGAATGTCAACTGGTCGACATCCTTCAGCTCTTAGAAACCGAATCACCGCTCGCTGATCAACTCTGGACGAATTCCGTATCACACCTGCCATGTTTTCAACGGTCTGCTGAGGTAACTATGAGTCGGAGCATAATGGGGGCGGAGCTGTGTGTGTGTGTATGTATGTATGTATATATGTATACATGTATGTATGTGTGTATATATATATATATGTATGTATGTATATGTGTATGCGTGTAAACATGATGTGTGTTTGCATAAGATCTTTCTGGCTTCAGCCAGCCTTTTAGAATATATGTATTGTTATTTAAATTGTAACTGATTCACGAAAAAGCTATCTCCAACAAAATAATTGTGTCAAATAATGATGTTACATTTACATGTTTTAGGGCTAAACTGGTTATACAGCTCTTACAAGCGAACATTTGTCACACTAACTTGTAGAAAAGACGTATAGACTCATAACAAACATTTGATTTACAAGTTTTACAATATATTCAAATAGAGTTCAGAGAAAAGTAAATATATTCACGTTTAATGTATTCATGTTTTATTCTGTGCTCCAAAACAAAGAAATTTTAAAAAAGAAAGAGCGAATGGCTGCCTGTAATTGTCTAGTACAAAGAAAGTAAATATATGTCTGTAGGTGACTTTACTCAATACCTTTAACACACAGTATTTGAGACAAGGGTGACTATATTATGACTTTTTTTTACCACATAATATTACAATATAGAAACAATGAGAACAAGTTAATAGAAGATACCAGTCCCCAAGTCTTCCATTACCTAAGACATTAATTACCCAACTCACCCATTACCCAAGTCAAACATTCCCCAAGTCATCTTTTACTCAAGCTATCCATTACCCAAGTCACCCATTGCCCACGTCACCCATGACCCAAATCACCCATTACTCAAGTCATCCATTACCCAAGTCACCAATTATCCAAGTCATTCATTACCCAAGTCATCCATTACCCTAATCACCCATACCCAAGTCATATAATTTCCAAGTTATCTATTACCCAAGTCATTAATTACCCAAGTCACCCATTACCAAAGTCACCCATTGCCCACGTCATCTATTACTCAAGTCACCCATTATCCAAGTCATTAAATACCCAAGTCACCCATTACCCAAAGTCACCCATTAGACAAGCCATCTATTACCCAAGTCACCCATTACCCATTTCATCCCTTACATATATCACAAATTACCCACGGCATCAATTACCTAAACCATCCCTTACCTAAGGCACCTATTACCCAAGTCACCAATTACCTATGTCATCCCTTACCTAAGTCACCCATTACCCAAGTCACCAATTACCTATGTCACCCATTACCCAAGTCACCCATTATCCAAGTCATCCCTTACCTAAGTCACACATTACCCAAGTCACCCATTACATATGCCATCCCTTACCTAAGTCACCCATTACCAAAGTCACCCCTCACCCTAGTCACCCATTACCCAACTCACCCATTACCTATGCCACTCATTACCAAAGTCATCCCTTACCTAAGTCACCCTTTACCCAAGTCACCCATTACCTATATCACCCTTTACCCAAGTCACCCATTACCCAAGTCACCCATTACCTATGTCACCAATTACTCAAGTCACCCATAACCTATGACACCCATTACCCAAGTCACCCATTACCCACGGTATCCCTTACCCAAGTGACCAGACACATGTAGGTCTGAACTTTGTTTTGTCGATAATGTCAACAAGCATTGAGTACGGTCCGCGAGGGCATAAACAAAAACATCCAGCAATGAATTCCTCTAAACAACATTGATGCAAGGGATAGAGTTTGCTTTCCTAACGCTGTCCATATTGGGATGATTAATGAGAGGGACACATGGGAGGAATAGTTTTCTCCCCCCCCCTCTACTGCCACTTATAGTTGGTATCACGCGCCCTAAATCAACTCAGCCCATGGATACCATTGTAACATACCTTTGAGTGAAAACAACAGTTCAGCTTACCATCAATTCCCAGGTGACCTTTCCGACGGCCCTCTTTGGATGGCTCGAACTTATCGATGGTCTCCAAACACTTGTCTTTTGTTACTCTTTGCATCTGTGAACGTTTGAAAAAAGCGGGTAACAATTGGTTTATAACTGACTTCTTTCTCTGCTCTCGAGTAGAAGATGGTAAGAAAGGAATTCTCTGGGGGAGTCGCTAAGTTTAACAAAAATTAAGACATTTCCTAGAACTATCAAAGTAATGGTACATTATGTCCTAAGTATGACAGTAACTGGACATGCAAGGAGGTTAAACCACTTCCACACAGGTTGCCTGAGGCGAATATTCCACATCCGATGGCAAGATCGTGTCACTGACATCGAGGTTCTCTTGAGGGCTAACATGCCCAGCATCAATGCACTGCTAGAAAAAGCACGACTAGGATGGGCCGGACATCTCGTCCGTATGTCAGACGAGCGGCTCCCAAAGAAGCTTCTCTACGGCGAGCTGAGAGAGGGATGGCGCGAGAGAGGGCGCCCAAAGAAACGTTTTAAAGACGGTCTGAAGGACTCACTAAAAAGTTGCCAGATAAACATCGACACCTGGGAATGTCTTGCGCAAAACAGATCTGACTGGAGAAGCGCAGTCAAATCGGGTGTAGCTGCCGATGAAGACGACCGTGTTGTGAAAGCCCAGAGCAGACGCGAGACGCGGAAATCCCGAGCAGCGGGAACACCATCCCCTTCTACAAACCTCGTGTGCCCGATATGTAGCAGATGTTTTCGTGCTCGCATTGGCCTGTTCAGCCACATGCGCTCCCACACCCAACAGGGAAATCTGTGACAAGGATGATGTCGGCGGTCCTCATCGACAACGATGAACAGCTATTATGACAGTAACCAAACTCAAAGACAATATATATATATATATATATATATATATATATATATATACATGTGTGATACATCTGATACAAACATAATAATTTTTTTTTTAAACTGACGTTTTTTCCATATATTTGATGTAATTATATGTGAGGAGGAGTAGCTACAACATAACAACAACATCAATATGACATATTTTGTCAATAATAAATCTATTTATTCACTTAGTCGATCCACGTTTACCATTGGGCGTAGTTTGCATTTTCTGGTAACTGAAAGTGTCTACATAATGGGAGTAGCGGTTTTCGTGCCTAATCCTCCTCTGTCACACCTTACGACATGCCTAGTGGGTTACAGTGTTATTATTCTTTGTTCCCCTTTCGTACCTCAGTCACACGTAGGTTATTTTATTGTATATGTATATAAAACTTTAACATTTACTGGTAATGTTGAATAGTGAAGATACTAACAATAACGGACCAAGCAGTTCGAATATATACGTGTGCGTGCATGTTCGTGCATGCGTGTAATATATATACGTGTGCGTGCATGTTCGTGCATGCGTGTAATATATATACGTGTGCGTGCATGTTCGTGCATGCGTGTAATATTATTTTTCCACAACATGGAGCGAAATGTTTTAACGTCGACTTTTATTTAATGAAATCATAATTTTAACGTGACCCCGACATAAATTTGTCGTTGAACACAGCTAGAGAAACACTGCTGGATACAGACTACTGAGAAAGACGACTGAGCACTGCCGGAGAAACAGTGCCGAAGAAATAGCGATGGAGAAACACTGCTGAGCAACACTGCTGAGAAACAGTGGTCGAGAAACACTGCTGAAAAACACTGCTGAGAAACACTACTGGAGAAACAGTGCCGAGAAACACTACTGGAGAAACAGTGTCGAGAAACACTGCCGGAGAAACAGTGCTGATAAACAGTGCTGGAGAAATACTGCTGGAGAAACACTGCTGAGAAACACTTCTGAGAAACACTAATGAGAAACACTGCTGAAAAACGGTGCTTAAGAAACAATACTGAGACACAGTGCTCGAGAAACAATACTGAGACACAGTGTTCGAGAAACAATACTGAGAAACAGTGCTCGAGAAACACAGCTGAGAAATACTATTGAGAAACAGTGCTAAGGAAAAATAGCTCGAGAAACACTGCTGGAGAAACGCTGGAGAAACACTGTTGGAGAAACAGTGCTTGATAAACACTGCTGAAAAACAGTGCTGAGAAACAGTGCTGGAGAAACAGTACTGGAGAAACACTGCTGGAGAAACACTGCTGAGAAACAGTGCTGAGAAATACTGCTGAGAAATACTGCTGAGAAACAGGGCTGAGAAATACTGCTGAGAAATCCTGCTGAAAATACTGCTGAGAAATACTGCTGAGAAACAGTGCTGAGAAACAGGGCTGAGAAATACTGCTGAAAATACTGCTGAGAAATACTGCTGAGAAACAGTGCTGAGAAACAGTGCTGAGAAACAGGGCTGGAGAAACTGTGCTGGAGAAACTCTGCTGGAGAAACAGTGCTGGAGAAACAGTGCTAGAAGAAACAGTGCTGGAGGAAACAGTGCTGGAGAAACAGTGCTAGAGGAAACAGTGCTGGAGAAACAGTGCTAGAGGAAACAGTGCTGGAGAAACAGTGCTAGAGGAAACAGTACTGGAAAAACAGTGCTGAGAAAGTTCTGAGAAAGACTGCTGAGAAAGACTGCTGGAGAAACACTGCTGAGAAACAGTGCTGGAAAAACACTGCTGAGAAACAGTGCTGGAAAAACACTGCTGAGAAACAGTGCTGGAAAAACACTGCTGAGAAACAGTGCTGGAAAAATACTGCTGAGAAACAGTGCTGAGAAATACCGCTGAGAAATACTTATGCAGAAACATGATGGATAAACAATGTTGGAGAAACACAGCTTAGAATCATAATTGATGTGTTGATTCGAGTCACACAGATGACAGCTTGAAGTCAACATTGTGACGTGCGTGTTCTTTTACTTGACTATTAATCTCTCGCATGTCCAATTAAAAAGTGTAAGCCATTAACTAAACACAAATACACGTGAAGGGTGGTCGAAGCACTTGGGCGTTTATCTGGATGTCTGTCTTAAAAGTGGCCGACTGATATGCACATTTTCACAAGCGCTTATATATTTAGGTGTTACTAAACCAGTACCTCTCTCTCTCACTCTCTCTCTCTCTCTGTCACTCTTTCTATCTCTGTCTCTTCCTCTCTCTGAAAAATGACTGAAAATTTCAATTGGTCGACATAATGAGGGTGCATGTTGCAGATCGAGAGTCTCAAGATTACAGCCAGTAGGCCACGATGCCGTTCTATACGGCCCGCAAAGTGGTTGCCGTTTTCAGGCCAGGTCAGGTCAGGTCATTCCGTAACCAGTTAGGTCGTTGGGGCACACATGAAGACATCCTAACAACCCGATGCCACCTTTCTCTGCCAGCAGCCGCTGCCTTGCCTCTTCTGGTCGGAGATTGGTCCATTCTTTTATGTTGTCCTTCCATCTCTTTTTGGGCCGGCCTCTTCGTCGTCTGCCTTGCACCTTTCCATGGAGGATCGTATTTGCAAGACCATTTGGTCACGATATCTGACCATACCAAGTGAGTTTTCTTCTTTTGACAGTTGCCAAGAGGTCTTCAAAAGGCCCTATTGCAGTTGTAATTCTATATCCTTTTTCCTCATTTGTAACTCGATCGTTGTACGCGACGTTTAAAAGTCTTCGGAAACATCTCCTCTCTAAGGTCTGTATCCTTCGATCAAGGTCAGCTGTAACTGTCCATGTCTCACAAGTATAGAGGAAAATTGACATGACCAATTGCCGTTTTAGTGTTAAATAAATGATAATAAAAACTAGATAATAATATTACGTATTATTTACCTTAGAACAAACGGAGGAAGACTAACGTCTGGTCAGGCTAAACATACTGATCAGACATGTTAGTCATGGTCAGGCTAAACGTACTGATCAAACATGTTAGTCAGGGTCAGGCTAAACATACTGATCAGACATGTTAGTCATGGTCAGGCTAAACATACTGATCAGACATGTTAGTCAGGGTCAGGCTAAACGTACTGATCAAACATGTTAGTCAGGGTCAAGCAAATTAAATTGGCCAAGACCCTCACCTCGGCTTCCCCGCAGTCCTCCCTGGAAACGGACAGTTTTCATGGCAGCCTGGGTAATGAGGTAGGGGATCAACGTGATCCCCGTAGTAGTGAGCGAGACACAGATGAAGCCAAGCATAGCACAACCGCCGGGAGGATCTCAGCCCACCTTCATCAACACTCTTGAGGTGTGAGGAAAGCGACGATAACCCGTCACTTAACGTCATTTTCAGGGTGCACAAAAGTAATCCTACATATTGTGGACATTCAACAACAACAACAACAACAACAACAACAACCCTAGAACAGAAGTGTGATCTATCCGAAGAGAAAACATAGATTAAATGTCAAATTATGGTACAAAGCGGATACATTCAAGCAAAGTGTTTTGTTCTGTTGACATCAACGTAGTTGTTCTCCGGGAAGTGTTCAGTCCTTCTCAGTAAATGGCTAACGAAGAGTGCTGATATCTATGATTCCTGTAGCTCGCTGGTTGTACACATTTCTGATCCATCCTATTAGGCATCCCTTTCTGCTGAGCCCGTGCTTGATTTCAAAACTGTGCAATCTGTGCATTGCTGATTATCAATGGTAATGTCTCCCTGCATGAGGCAATCATTGATTAACCTGATGTAATCTATATCCATCGTGCATGAGGCAATCATTGATTAACTTGATGTAATCTATATCCATCGTGCATGAGGCAATCATTGATTAACTTGATGTAATCTATATCCATCGTGCATGAGGCAATCATTGATTAACTTGATGTAATCTATATCCATCCTGCATGAGGCAATCATTGATTAACTTGATGTAATCTATATCCATCGTGCATGAGGCAAACATTGATTAACTTGATGTAATCTATATCCATCGTGCATGAGGCAAACATTGATTAACTTGATGTAATCTATATCCATTGTGCATGAGGCAATCACTGATTAACTTGATGTAATCTATATCCATTGTGCATGAGGCAATGATTGATTAACTTGATGTAATCTATATCCATTGTGCATGAGGCAATCATTGATTAACTTGATGTAATCTATATCCATTGTGCATGAGACAATCACTGATTAACTTAATGTAATCTATATCCATCGTGCATGAGGCAATCGTTGATTAACTAAATGTAATCTATATCCATTGTGCATGAGGCAATCACTGATTAACTTAATGTAATCTATATCTATTGTCAATGGATGTCACCGAGGTTGGGTTCATTCCGTCATACATCGCATGGCCAGGCGATTTACACAGCATCCAGAAAGTTCGCTATTCACTTATGCCATAGCCAACAGAGTACTTGTAAGAGGAGGGGAGAAGGGGGAGCCTGGGGTTACCCCGGACATGTACCTAGGCTTGAATGTCCATGATCCCAAACGGAGCACAATTGTTCTTCTCATTAGAGCAACTGCTATCCAGCTAACCAACCATGGATTGATTCCGCATTCCCTCAAACAGTACGCCACTGTGCCATAGTCCACACAGCTTTAGGCACCCTCTAAATCAAGTCACAGTTCCTTGCTTCAGCTAAAAAAAACCACAAGCGTCAGACACAAATGCCCCAGAATTGCACTGAACCTCCTTCAATGACCTGTAACTGCTCAAATTGTCAGGCTGGATGTGCTTATTGTCTAGTTGGGAGATGACTTTTCTGGTCACTATTTTCTTGAGTACTATGGGATAGACATTACCTAAGGTGATAATGATAATTCTATAACTACATACCATCGTGGGGTTGGGGTTAAGAAATAATATTAGAAACCGCAATTTGACTTGTGCTGACTTTAATAAACAAAAGTATTCCCAATGGAGCACATGCCTTCATCAAATACAGGCCAAGACTTTATGACTTGAGCCATTCGTTCTAGTGTGTGTGTTTTTTTTGTTTGTGTGTGTGAGTGCCCCGCTACTTCACTAGACCTGGAGATTCCAGAAGAGATACTGCCTTGTAACTCTATCTGCTGGTTTCAGTAACCCAACGTCATCCCCAAACCTTATATTGCCCTATTAGTTGTCTGTCCAACAGATCCACATTAGTGATCGTTTTATACCCTCTCAATCTGCTTACTCTGTGCAGGCAACCATTTGTGAAAGACAGTTTCCAAATTTACATTCATCCTGTACCATGTCCTTTGCAGAACGTCGTTCTCACAAATGCCGATCTGTAAGACTATCGATCTCTAGCCAGAACATAGTTCTTACAACAGCCGATCTGTAAGACTATCGATCTCTAGCCAGAACGTCGTTCTCACAACAGCCGATCTGTAAGACTATCGATCTCTAGCCAGAACGTCGCTCTCACAACAGCCGATCTGTAAGACTATCGATCTCTAGCCAGAACGTTGCTCTCACAACAGCCGATCTGTAAGACTATCGATCTCTAGCCAGAACGTCGCTCTCACAACAGCCGATCTGTAAGACTATCGATCTCTAGCCAGAACGTCGCTCTTACAACAGCCGATCTGTAAGACTATCGATCTCTAGCCAGAACGTCGCTCTTACAACAGCCGATCTGTAAGACTATCGATCTCTAGTCAGAACGTCGGTCTCACAACAGCCGATCTGTAAGACTATCGATCTCTAGTCAGAACGTCGCTCTCACAACAGCCGATCTGTAAGACTATCGATCTCTAGCCAGAACGTCGCTCTCACAACAGCCGATCTGTAAGACTATCGATCTCTAGCCAGAACGTCGCTCTCACAACAGCCGATCTGTAAGACTATCGATCTCTAGCCAGAACGTCGCTCTCACAACAGCCGATCTGTAAGACTATCGATCTCTAGCCAGAACGTCGCTCTCACAACAGCCGATCTGTAAGACTATCGATCTCTAGCCAGAACTCCAGCCTCTGTCTCTGCCAGCTTCCGGACCCCCGTGATGTCTTGTGTCCATCTTCTCCTTAGTCTGTCTCTGCCAGCTTCCGGACCCCCGTGATGTCTTGTGTCCATCTTCTCCTTAGTCTGTCTTTGCCAGCTTTCGGACCCCCGTGATGTCTTGTGTCCATCTTCTCCTTAGTCTGTCTCTGCCAGCTTCCGGACCCCCGTGATGTCTTGTGTCCATCTTCTCCTTAGTCTGTCTCTGCCCCACTTTCCAGGCACCATACTCTCCTGTATAGTTCTCTCCAGACCATTATGGCGCGTCATGTTGCCAACATAAGTATTTTAGCTTTCTAGACAATATATTGTTTACTTACCAATATACAGTTCTTTCAGGATATCTGCATTCCTCCTTACCGCTATCCATGGTATTTTGAGCACCCTTCTGTGACATTTTAGTTCAAAAGATTAAATTAATTTCTTAAGTGTTTGTGTGGTGGTCTACGTTTTACATCCGTACGTTGCCACCGGGACGATGCAAGTTCGCAAGATTTTTATGTTTGCCATTTTATTACAGTTCTGCCACAAGTTTCTAATTTTATTCAACCATCACAATCTTTTACGGGAGATTGGAAATGAATTTACATTGGAGTTGAATATTTATATTTTGGAGCTGGTTTAATTTCTTTTGTTTTTCATAAATTTCCCAACGCATTATAAGCTACTCTCGGTTTTTGTATTTAAAAAAGAAATCTGTATTAGTATTTCCTACTTTGTTTATATTGCAATCGCGTTATATGAGTGATTCGGGAACAAGACGCTGAACAGCGCATGAGCTGCAGCGGTCAGCAACCCATAGCTGACTGCTAGCGTCAGGGCCAGCGAACCAGAGCTGCCAAGACCCTTCTACACCTCCACGAGGTGATCCTGGATAACAAGCTGCAGCAGAGCAGACTGGCTAAGGACAAGGGATCGAAGAGGGAATGCTAACCCGGTACTCAAAAAAAGCTTGCTGAAGTCGGATGTGTTGGACCGAAATGTGCAAATATCGCAGTCAAGCTGTAAACTACGACATATCGCATTCCGTTCTCTGGACTACATTCTGCTACATAAGCCCTTTTATGATATGGTCGCGGGAGATTGAGAACGAACGAAGCCACGCCAAGCCATACGAATGATTCTACATTTTGTAAGTGGTCTTCCCAGCTCAATCTGAATGTTGTTAGATGTAATTATGTATACATTTTTTCTATGTGTTTATTCTAAATCAGTTTTTGAGACTTCGCATTATGTATATTTCTGTTATTTTATATCTTTATGGGAGAGAAGAGTCAGATCATGAGCAAAGGTCAGCAAAACTGTTGTCTTCTTGTAAACATTGTCGTATCTTTTAGTCGTTATTGCAGTAAATATCTCAAGATCTGACAAAGTGTAATGTACATTATTATCATTGGAATAACAGTTGTTTTTTTTTTTTTTTTTTTTTCGTGCGTGTAAACATTTATGCCGACTTGAATGGCTTTTTCTGTTTGGTTGTGTTTTGTCTTTAAATTGGTTTTTATGGCGGTCTTTGGCTTCATCTTGTCCTTTATTTTTTTTTTCTGCAAATTGTGGCTTTTACTTGGCTTCTTTTTACGATGTCTTTGATTTTTTTTCTTGGGATTTTTTTTCTCAGCTTTGTTTAGCTATTTTGTGCACAATTTTAATCTAGCAGCCCTGGTTTCACGCTTACAGCGCAAGATAATCTTATAAAGATCAATAATGAACATCTTGATAATCTATATTTGTAACGGCACGATCACAAAAGCATGTAGATCTCTCCATGAAAGAAGGTTTTCCAATCCATGGATTTTCACACTTAACAGAGACGTGGAAGCTTTCCGCAGTTAAGATAAATCAAAAGAGGAACCCCCCACCCCAAAAAAACAAAAACAAAAAACAAAACAACAAAACAAAACAAACCAACAGACATATAAAAGAATTAATGATTAGTTTTCAACGTGGATATAAGGTAGAAATATAGTATTAAAGACATAGTAAAAATCAATATTTTGTAAAGATATTACGACCCTATCGTATGGTTACATCAATTGAAGATGTTGATGAAGTAACAAAAGGTGAGTGTATGGTGAATGTGATAAAAGTATGGACATCGAGTCAACATATAACGGTCGATCAGAACTTGTTTCTCCATGAACTCCTAGAAATCCAGATAAATGCTGTTTGATGTCAGATAAATATGAGATAGTTTGAGCACTTTCGCTAAGAGGAAAGCAAATTTGCCGTGTCTGGCGCACTTTGTTGAGGGAGATGCTAAAGGTTAACAGTAGGTCGACAACCTTATTGGTAGAAACTCAGTAGTACTACATCATTAAATCCCGTCATTAGTTGTGTAATAGTTAAAGTAGGTTCTAACAGTTCTGTTAGGGAAGGAAGACTAACGTCTGGTAAGGCAAGATATACTGATCAGACATGTTTGTCAGGGTCAGTCAAAACATACTGGACAAGACCCTCACTTCGGTTTCCTCGTAATCCTTCCTGGAAACGGGCTGTTTTTACGGCAGCCTGGCTAACAAGGTGATGGATCGACGTGATCCCCGCAGTAGTGAGCGACACGCAGATGAAGCCAAGCATAGCAAAATCGCCTAGAAGACCCCGGTCCACCTTCATCAGCAGGCTCGGGATGTGAGGAAAGCTACGACAACCCGCCACTTAACGTCCTTTTTAGGGCGCACAAAAGAGTAATCTACTCATTGTGGGCATTCAACATCCAGCTCTGCTACCGACTGATCTGGACTTGTTATTGAGTTATAATTATAGTTATCTCCATAGCGAATCTCGACTCCATCGTATCTCCTACGTCGTCTGTTTCCTGGGTTGATGGCACAATCTGCCAAGCTTTTCCATGTCCATCTTTGTATGTTATCCTCCCATTTGGGGAACTGAGACGCTAGTCCGATCAGGTACAACATTCTGACCAGGACGTCGCGTCGGGTTCAGGCAAAATATTCTAACCAAGACAACTATCTCTCTTCCATGTAGAGTTCTCTGGAAACAGGTTGTGTCCAAGACTGACGAGATGAGGACCGACGTGATCCTCGTTGTAGTGAGCGTCACGCAGATGAAGCCAAGCATAACACATCCGTCTGAAGGACCGCGGTCCACCTTCATCAGCACACTCGGGATGTGAGAAAAGGTACTACAACCCGATATTTAACACCGTTTTCAGTGCCCATAAAAAGAATTAACTTACTCACTGTGGGCATTCAACATCATCCTCCAAATTGTTAGAGTTGTTTAGCTCTAGCTATCTTTACAATATTGTTTTCAGCAATGTGGTATGTCTTGTTATGCCGGGGGTGACAGATTTGTTTAGGAATTAGGAACCAGGTTTTTAAAAATGGCAGAACCAGTCATGAGTGCTGGATGAAAAGGATATACCGTGACAAGGACAATTGTTATAGTAAATCCGACACTAGTCCTGAAGTATTAGGCCCTGCAGTACCATCTTTAAGCCCCATTTCACCTGGCCCATTGGGACTTATTGCGCCCTGTTTTATATAACCAAAATATCCTAACCGTAGGACTGTGATTTCGTTCATCAATTCTCATTGCACGCCTAATTTCTCTAAAACTTCCCGGTTCGTTTTTTCCCCCAGGAGAAGCGCCTTATTCTTCTATAAATCCACATCTCCTAGGGTTATATAATTCGCTTGGCCATACAGTGAAGATGAACATAGATAACAGCCGACCACTCTTATTGTTATATTGTGAGTTATTTGGGTGTCAATATGTCTCATGTTGCTGAAAACATGGCCATCCTTACTTTCTTCCTGATTTACATTTTGTATCTTCCATTTCCAGTTATGATATTTCCACGACAGGGTAAGCTGTAGACATTGCTCCTGTATTTGATCATCTATTTGTATCTGTATATTAGATTTCCAATCTGCTTTGCTGAATTATCCGTCTTTGTTTTCTCAGTGTTATGTTCAATCCATACACTTAACCTTTGTTCTTTATCCCAATCACCAATTCCCCTAGTTCTCACAGGCAAGTATTTCGTCCTATTTTACGTGCCTCTCATAATCTGTAAGGGTTTTTATTTAAAAGGTAGTTCTAAATAGTTTCAGTTTTACAAATTGTACGCACACAAACAGACATTTACACCATACACATTGCAAAGCGATACTTCACAACAGGAAGCAAAACAACTCATAGGTGGCGATGTACAGCACACCAGGCCACATGGCGACACTTGTACATAAATAAACAAGCTTCACTAGGATTTCCTACAGCAGTCCTACACGCACACTTCAAATCAATAGAATCGTCCCCTATCACGACGAAGAAAGTCAACACGTCCGCATATAACCAACCAACAAGACTGACTGTGTTTGAAAGTTTCATACCCCGACAAAACCCTACACAGCTGCCAAACAGCAGATTGACAGTATGTTTACACTTTAATTGTATTGAAGATTTGTTTATTAAATACAGGTTCATGCAAAAAAAAAAACAAAAAAAAAAAAAAAAAAAAAAAAAAGAATACAAAGAAAATAAAACGCATATGCTCAGGTCTGGTTCATTTCATGGAAATGATAGTAAAGTAAAGTAACGCATAGCATTACTGCCGTAGGGATGTGAGGTGTTAGCGATCTCACATTTCAAAGGCTCGGCTTTTACTTCTCGGACTGAACCAGTACCCATTTAAGGCTGGGTCGACCCGGGGGCCATTGCGGTCTGAAAAAAACACTACCGCCTTAACCGGGGAATGAACACCGGACCACTAGGATGCGAAGCCAGAGAACTAACCGCTGCGCTACGCGGTTTACAATGATAGACGCATATATTAATGTTTCGTTAAAACACAGAATCGTCATCAGTGCTTTCTGTGATAAGTTTTAGGTGCTTGTTCACTTTCTAAAAATGGTATAAGGTGTGCGTGTGTGTGCGTGTGTGTCTACTGATGGTGCTTGGTGTGTGTGTGTACTAGTGGTGTTTGGTGTGTGTGTGTACTGATGGTGTTTGGTGTGTGTGTGTGTACTGATGGTGTTTGGTGTGTGCGTACTGATGGTGTTTGGTGTGTGTGTATTGGTGGTGTGTGGTGTGTGTGTACTGATGGTGTTTGGTGTGTGTGTGTACTGATGGTGTGTTGATGTGTGTGTTGATGTGTTTGGTGTGTGTGTACTGATGGTGTTTGGTGTGTGTGTGTGTAAAGATGGTATTTGGTGTGTGTGTACTGATGGTGTTTGGTGTGTGTGTACTGATGGTGTTTGGTGTGTGTGTGTGTACTGATGGTGTTTGGTGTGTGTGTGTGTGTACTGATGGTGTTTGGTGTATGTGTGTACTGATGGTGTTTCGTGTGTGTGTGTGTGTACTGATGGTGTTTGGTGTGTGTGTACTGATGGTGTTTGGTGTGTGTGTGTGTACGTACTGATGGTGTTTGGTGTGTATGTGTACTGACGGTGTTTGGTGTGTGTACTGATGGTGTTTGGTGTATGTGTGTGTACTGATGGTGTTTGGTGTGTGTGTACTGATGGTGTTTGGTGTGTGTACTGATGGTGTTTGGTGTGTGTGTGTGTACTGATGGTGTTTGGTGTGTGTGTACTGATGGTGTTTGGTGTGTGTACTGATGGTGTTTGGTGTGTGTGTACTGATGGTATTTGATGTGTGTGTACTGATGGTGTTTGGTGTGTGTACTGATGGTGTTTGGTGTGCATGCTGGTGGCGTGTGATGTGTGTACTGATGATATTTGTGGTGTGTGTACTGACGGTGTTTGGTGTGCCTACTGATTGTGTTTGGTGTGCATGCTGATGGTGTTTGGTGTGCATGCTGATAGTGTTTCGCTTGCGTACTGATAATGTCCAGTCGATAATAAGAATCAAATCTACATTATGTGCCCATATAAACAATTCTCAAAGTTTTCCGCAGCACACCAACGTGCTGGGAAATTGTGTGGCTGTATCATGAACGAGGAATTAAGAGAAAATATCAAGTAAGTATCAAACATTGTCAACATTGTCATTTATGAATACAAGAGGAACATGCAGCATACAGGTAAAACAGACTGGCATTGCTAAAAGTAATGAGTTTATAATTGTTCTATATAATACAATGAGAAATATGAGTACTTTTGTACAAATATTCAATACGGGGTGGATTCGGTCGTAGACACGTACAACTGTGCTGCCTGATCAAGAAAAGTAAGCCCATCATATTTCTTATCGTTTATTGGTCGATTCAGAAAATGGCTGCTCACATAAGTATTCAATAACTATAATAGCGTACAGGGCATCTATTGATAGTACTGAGAACTTTTTTTATTCTTCCCAAATTCAAGAACTGAAGTTGTGTGGTTTTACTTAAACTTTAGCTGGAAGGTTCGATCAACCTGACGCTCTGCCAACCCTTTTGATACTTTTAACTATAGACGTTTTGTGTCTGCAGTAGTAAGGGAAAAGAGGTTGTCGACCCGATTGTATTTATTTACAGCGAGTGAAGGAACGTATTTCTGTACAGTATCTTCCACAGCCGAAAGATGTTACAACAAATCTAACAGAAAATAATCTCTGAATCAGTATGAGTTCAGAGAGGAAATATTTCAAGGTTATTGTTGTCAACTTGTGCCTTTCCTATTACAATTCTAGCCAAGAACCTAGCCAACTTGTCACTTGATGCCAAGAGGTTCTCCGCATTCCCTTGCAAACAGGCTGCAAACTCACATTAATTAGACCGTTTAAATGTAAAATATATAAATCATATACACAACATGTAGACTTGTTTGGTCTTCAAGAAGGTGGTAAACCAGGATTTGCCTATTGAAAAACATTTCTAATAACCAGTGCCTCTATTCATCAAATCTAGTGTACCTTGCCTTTAGAAAAATTGCGAATGTCTGTGTCAAGGACAAGTCTCTCATGACGAGCTTTCGCTTCCTGTCACATGTGTTTGAGAAGCCTAGTTTTAACGGCTCTAGTTTTAATCTAGTTAACCATGGCAACTTCTAAGCACACATCCCCGGTTATTCTTCTTCTTCTTCTTCTTCCTCGTTCATCTTCATACCTCTACTTCAATGACTCTAACGAAAGCAGCGGTCGACTCAAGGCTCTGTACGCTTCCGTACAGCTTCTCATGGAAGGACACTGGCTGTTACCAAATGCTACGTCTTTTGTCGGTATACAGCGGACAATACTGCAAAATATGTTCTGCCTTCATGGGGGCTATGCCGCAGGCACAAAGGTCTGTAGTACCAATATTGAACTTGTTGTACAGATGGCATCTACGTTTGTTGTGATCTGTGCGTAGCCGGAGAATTATCAGCTGGTCTCGCATGGAGAGTTTATGGTAGGCATCGTTTTCTATGTGGCCAGGGTGGTCTTCTTTCCATTTAGCACTGTACGTTGCACTGATGAATGCTTTTGTCTCATTGTATGTGATTTCTGTATCTCTCTGCTGCAGCATTCCTCCCTCTCTGGAGAGTCTGTCTGCCTCCTAGTTGTCTGGAATGTCGCAGTGGGCTGGTATCCACTGGACTGTGCTTTTTTTGAAGCACTGGGACAGGCGTTCGAGCGAGTCTGCCAGAGCACAGAGTTCATTTTTGTGCTGGTTCTTCAGCGCCATTAACACTGCGAGGGCGTCTATGAAAATGACCACTTGCTTTTCTGCGTGCTCCTTATGGTCTATAAGGGTTTCAGCTGCTTATCTTAGGGCACTGGCTTCGGCACTGAAGTTGCTGCAGTGTCTTCCAGTGGCAAATGCTGCTGAGTATACTTTGCTTTTTAGTTTAATAGTGATGCCTCCTCCCTAGTTTCCAATGGCATCTTTGGCTGAGCGATCCGAATAGGCGTGCGTCAAGGCTGTTGGTGGAAATTTTTGGTTGATGTAATTTTTAACTAACTGTTTTTTCTGTTCCTCTGCTTGTGTCTTTTTTGTCTTTGATGTTACACCCCGTTTTAAACTCCTGTGAATGATTGTGGTTCCTGTCTTCAAGCGTACAGCGTTTTTCTGAAATCGCGTGGCTCGTGTGGGGGACCCACTCATTCAATAGTGTGTGTTCTCTTTGGGATACACGAATGGTGTGAGTTAGCACAGCTTCTCGATGTTAGAACACAAAACTGTGCATGGATGCTACGTTAGGAAAATCTGGCTTGAATCCTGATATAAAACCTTTAATTCCACAAATGATTGCTGGCGCAGAATCAGTGCAGAAAGGAAATACAATTTCCCCCGAAATGGCTTGTTTTCTTCCAACGTGGCAAATCACATAATTGTATTTGTCTAATCCAGTTGATGTCACAGATAATTCCGTGCTTGATAAGAACTGTTCAACAAGAGAAATCTCCGCCAAAGAATCCCATGTAGCTCCTTAGTTGACAGTTTTGGCTTATGTCTGTCGACTCATCAAGTTGGACTGAGATCTGTGTTAGCTACCATATAATTTTTTGGCTACTTGTTTCTGGAAGTCACATGCCATTTCTATACGAGGACAAAGGAAAACGTGTGATTTCTCCCCATGGGCAGCCATTTCTAATATACATTTAATTATTTCTTTACACACAGATAAAAGCTAAGCTCTACTTGCGTGTTTTCTACAATTGTGATCTTGTTCCCGTTTGATTAACTTGCTTGTCATGAGAATGAAGCAAAAGGCTGAAATAGTTTATTGTCTTTACTAGTGAAACAACGGTGTTGAGAATCCGGCGTTCCAGTTTGCTTGAAACCATACATTCATTGCTCGGCTTTTCGTCGCATGCAACAAACTCAGGATTTGGATGAAAAAGTATGTTACAACAATTTACATCTGTTATATGAAAGACTGGCAAGGGGCAGATATTAAATGTGCGGCGGTCCACTATCAGCCTCGCTATAACAGTGTGTATACTGTTGGTCATATTATAGAAACATGTCCAGCAAGGCTAAGATCGAAACTAATATCCTCATAGTGATGTATACTAGGAGGCCTAGAAATGCACTACAGCCAGGAGACCTAATCCCACTTTCTTTAGTAGACATCGGGGTATACGAAGTGCCACTTTGATCTGACTACCAAAGAAACATCGCCAGAAGTGACAAACTCAGCAGGAGTAGCTTCAAACCATAACACAATAACAGCACCAGCTCCAGATGTTAAAACGCGTCCCATTTTCTCCAGACCGTAGTCTTTTTAAGCTATTTCAGGACGTATTAACCAGTGTATATGGATACCTGTTTGTATCTGTTTGTAATATGGTATGTGTGTTACACTATGGAAGTTTAGCAGATTTTGTGTGTACCTGGAGAAGTGATGACGCCGAGAGGAACCCCTCACATGTCCAGATTCTTTATGTACCTGGACAAGTAATTACACCGAGATAAATCCTCACATGTCAAGATTCTTTATGTACCTGGAGAAGCGATTACACCAAGAGCAATCTCTCACATGTCCAGATTCTTTATGTACCTGTAGAAGCGATTACACCGAGAGCAATCCCTCACATGTCCAGATTCTTTATGTACCTGGAGAAGCGATTACACCGAGAGCAATCCCTCACATGTCCCGTCTAACTAGAATACGAAGTGATTTTGAACGGGGCATGTTGGGAATGCAAACCATGCCAGCACTCCGTTTATACTGCTATATCATGTGCTCTTAGCCTGGGCACTGTTGAAGGGGGGGGGGGGGGGGGGGGTGTTTAATTACTGCTACTGTTTTCAATTAAATCAATTAAATTCTATTGATCAATTTAATACACGTACCGTCTTCACAACGAAGGATGGCTGCAATGAACCTCCAATATCCTCTGTCTCTTGATTTGACGGTGCACTCTGCCAGATTCGGATGTTGCTTTTCCACTTCTAGCATTGTCCGCCTCCATTCAACTTTCACCTCCAGCATTGTTTTCAATAAAATATCTTGTCTTTTTATATGACCAAAATATTTGGCTAATTTTGCTGTCTGTCAATAGTTTTCGCCCATGCCTATTCTCGTCTGAACATCGCCATTTGTTTCTTTTTCCACGAAATGCGACACATTCTCTGGTTTAACAACATTTCAAGTGCCTCTATTTTGTTTTCTTAAATGCCTCATTTCCATTCGAACAACAATATAGGAAATAGTTTCAGACAGAAGTTTCTGCGACCTGATTCATGATGATGTGACAGTATTTATGTAGAACAAACCTTCTTCACGATTTGTCACTGCTGGATTCGTCTGGAATAAATCCTTTGAATTGAATGCAAATCGGGATCAAGACGCTAAGCAGCGCATGAGCTGCAGTGGTCAGCGACCCATAGCTGACTGCTAGCGTCAGAGCCTGCGAACCAGAGCTGCCAAGACCCTTCTACACCTCCACGCGGTGATCCTGGATAACAGGCTGCAGCAGGGCAGACTGGCTAAGGAGAAGGGATCGAAGAGGGAATTCTAACCCGGTACTCACAAAATGCTTGTGGAAGTAGGATGTGTTGGACCGAAAGGTGCAAATATCGCAGTCAAGCTGTAAACTACGACACAACGCATTGCGTTCTCTGGACTACATTCTGCTACTTAAGCCCTTTCATGGTTTGGTAGCGGGAGATTGAGAACGAACGCAGAAGAAGAAGAAGCAGAAGAAGAAGAAGAAGCAGAATGCAAATCCGTTTCTGCTATATGCCAGATTTCCTAAATCTGTTAAAAAATCCCAGCTAGACAACATAATCTGACGGCAAGTGAATCAATGAATGTATTTTATGGGGATTATTTGAGGAATTATTTATATATATATATATATATATATATATATATATATAT
>JAVGWX010000017.1:15296342-15301342 GCA_036924085.1 Ariolimax columbianus | reverse complement strand
CGACGGCTGTCACCAGTTGTTTAGGGAGGCGCTGATCTGACCTGCTAACATTTCCTGTCCATCTGATCTGGGCTCTCTGTAGCAGCGAATGGATGCCAGAACTTAAGAGTTGGGCACTCTGTCCTGCCAACTGATCCTGAGTAGTCTGCGGAGACAATTTACATGGAAATGACTAAGTTTCCTGACATGCCTGCTATAGACTGTCCATGTTTAGCATGCGTGCATAAGGATGGTTAACACAACATCACGATACACACTAATCTTGGTGGCAACACTGATTCCCTGCGGCCCCAAACATTTTCTAGCAGTTTTCCGAAAGCAGCACTCGCCTTGGAAATCATTTTGTGAACCTCAGAGTGAATATTTCCTTCTCTGGTGAGGGTACTGCCAAGGTAGGTAAAGCTATCAACTGCTTTTAGACGATGTTGTACAGTGAGGGTACGACCAAGGTAGGTAAAGCTATCAACTGCTTTTAGACGATGTTGTACAGTGAGGGTACGACCAAGGTAGGTAAAGCTATCAACTGCTTTTAGACGATGTTGTACAGTGAGGGTACGACCAAGGTAGGTAAAGCTGTCAACTGCTTTTAGACGATGTTGTACAGTGACGTTTAGTTCGTGGTAGGGCTCCCCGGGCGCATTACTTCCGTTTTCTTGGTGTTTACAGTAAGACCAAAATTAGTGCACGCTGTTGAGAACTCATTCATGATTGCCTGCGTGTCCTGTTCTGAGCATGTGTTAATTGCGCAGTCGTCGGCAAAGAGGAGATCTCTGATAGTTGTGTCTTTGACCTCTGTGAGGGCCTTTAGGCGTCTCAGAGTGAGCAGCAACCCATCTGTCCGGTATCTGATCTGTATGCCAGTGTCACCGTTACGTGTTGCATCAGAAAACATGGCTGCAAATACCATTCTATAATATGTTGGGGCCAGGACTCCATTTAAGACAGGGAACGCTGCAGAGAGTTCACCATCATTCAGTACGCGGGCTGACATGCCATCATTCAGTACGCGGGCTGACATGCCATCATTCAGTACGCGGGCTGACATGCCATCATTCAGTACGCGGGCTGACATGCCATCATTCAGTACGCGGGCTGACATGCCATCATTCAGTACGCGGGCTGACATGCCATCATTCAGTACGCGGGCTGACATGCCATCATTCAGTACGCGGGCTGACATGCCATCATTCAGTACGCGGGCTGACATGTCATCATTCAGTACGCGGGCTGACATGCCATCATTCAGTACGCGGGCTGACATGCCATCATTCAGTACGTGGGCTGACATGCCATCATTCAGTACGCGGGCTGACATGCCATCATTCAGTACGCGGGCTGACATGCCATCATTCAGTACGCGGGCTGACATGCCATCATGAAACTGCCGAACGACTGTGATGATTTTTTCGGGACAGCCGAATTTCGCCATGACTTTCCATCCCTGTTGACGGTGTCACAAGGAATTTGTCAGGTCAACAAAAGTCGTGTGCAGATCACGATGCTGTTCCTAACATTTCTCTTGGATTTCGGAAAGCACATTGACTTCCTGGGAGTAGCTTGTGCTCGAGATGAAATGTTAAGCGGTTGAGCAAAACTCCAGCTAAAATTTATCCAGCGATTGACCGGTTGGAGATCCCTCTATGGTTATCACAAGATTGACGATGGCCCGTGTGCTTGTAAATGTGGAAAACGGTGGCATCTTTCAGTTCCTGCGGCAAATAACCTGTATCCCAAATTGAGCAAAAACGGTCTGTTAGCTTGTGTAGAAGTTCAGGGCCTCCTGTCTTCTAGTGATCAGCAGGAATAGCACCTGACCTGTGGGCTTTGCCACTGGACATTGAGCTGATTGCTTTCTCAACCTCATCTGTACTGGGCGGGATACCAAGCCTGTCATTGACTTCGACTTGAGGCATGCGTGTTATGGCTAATTCACTGATAGTGGAAGAAGAGTATAGGATAACACTGAAGTGCTCTGACCATCGCTCCAGAATGTCGACTGTGTCAGTCATCAATGCCGTGCCATCAGCATTAAAGACAGGAGATGAATGATAGGTCCTGGGACCATAGAACGTCTTCAGGGCATCGTAAAACCGATTTGAGCAAACCATTGTACGACAATGACAACAGTATCATATACACTAGGCAGTGTCATAGCAACCATTGTACGACAATGACAACAGTATCATATACACTAGGCAGTGTCATAGCAACCATTGTACGACAATGACAACAGTATCATATACACTAGGCAGTGTCATAGCAACCATTGGACGACAATGACAACAGTATCATAAACACTAGGCAGTTCCATAGCAACCATTGGACGATAATGACAACAGTATCATAAACACTAGGCAGTTCCATAGCAACCATTGGTGTTGCGGATGAAATGTTAGAGACTTCGTTGAAGACGCCTCATATTTGTTAACAATCAGTTAATGTGACACGTATACTTCCTCACCTCCTTTCCTTACATTAAAGTTAGTCAGGTACTCATTTAAAGCATGGTTACCGCGAGCGTGGAACCACATACACTTGTCAGGAGAAGCGAGAGCCCTACTACTATGCTACTCAGGAATTCATGAGTAATCATATAGGATTCACTATGTGACATTCTACCCGAATGTTGTTTCCGTCACGGCTGCTCTGAACTCCAGTCAATTCATGACAAGGTGATATGCTGACTCTAGGGAATACACGCAAACTCTCAGCAATGTCCTGGGTTCACAGTCGATGAGATTGACCCTGTTCTCTATTTCTTAGAACCCTATACGACATTATCGGTCTTTCTTCTTCCTCTTCTTCTTCGTTCGATCTCAATCTCCCACTACAAAACCCTGAAAGGGCTTAAGTAGCAGAATATAGTCCAGAGAACGGAATGCGCTGTGTCGTAGTTTCTAGCTTGGCTGCGATATTTGTACCTTTCGCTCCAACACATCCGACTTCTGCAAGCATTTTTTTAGTACCGGGTTAGCATTCTCTCTTCGATCCCTTCTCCTTAGCCAGTCTGCCCTGCTGCAGCCTGTTATCCAGGATCACCGCGTGGAGGTGTAGAAGGGTCTTAGCAGCTCTGGTTCGCTGGCCCTGATGCTAGCAGTCAGCTATGGGTCGCTGACCACTGCAGCTCATGCGCTGCTCAGCGTCTTGATCCTTATCGGTCTTTCAAATCTGTAATGTCTTTTAACATGACTGAAAAATCTACATTTTTTTCAAACCAACGACATTCAGTAGTTATTTGAACTCTAAATTGGTACAATATGTCTTGACGAGATCTTTTCCTGGTCCATGATATTTTCAACATTCGCCTATAACATGTCATTTCGAAGGACGTCATTTTTCGTGCTAGCGCTTTGCTGAGTGAGCAAGCCTCATATCAATATGTTGCCACCGAGAATATGTATGTCCTTCCCAGTTTGTAATTTTGTCTCGTTGTTGGTGCCCTGCCATAGGTTTTTCTTGTGAGTTAATTATTGATGAGAGGCGACGGCGAGTCGAAGTGTGATTTCTACAACGCCATTTCCGGAACTGTGGATGATGGAGCCAAGATAATTGAAGTCAGGAACTGTTTGGAAATCTTCGCATGCAATTTTGATTCTAGGTTTGATCAAGACTTGGTCCATTATAAATATTTTAGTTTTACTGACTGTTTAAGTACAGCTTTTGAGCCTCACTATACTTCATGCTGCAAAGAAGCTGCTCAGGATATTCGGGAGAAATCTAAAAGAGGGGCATGTCGTCAGCATATCTCATTTCAGGTATATGTGAGAGCACAAGATGTTGAGAATAGACTAGCCAGGTATATGTGAGAACACAAGGTGTAGAGAATAGATTAACCAGGTATATGTGAGAACACAAGGTGTAGAGAACAGACTAGAAAGGTATATGTGAGAACACATGGTGTAGAGAATAGCTTAGCTAAGTGTATGTAAGAACACACGATGTAGATAATAGACTAGCCAGGTATATGTGAGAACACAAGGTGTAGAGAATAGACTAGCCAGGTATATGTAGGAACACAAGATGTAGAGAATAGACTAGCCAGGTATATGTGATAACACAAAGTGTAGAGAACAGACTTGCTAGGTATATGTATTTGCTGCTGAAAACCAGGCCTCTATGGATTGAAGGTAAAAGTCAGCCCCACGGCAAAAATTGCCGCAGGAGATGAAGATAACTAAGCCGCAGCCTTATGTGAGGTGGGATAGCCAGTTTCCTTCCATTTTGTTTATACCTCCCCCAACTCATACCTAACGTATCCAATTACAGCTAGGTCGACTGGAGGAGCTGTCGTACCCTGCACGAACCACGGACCCGGATTTATTTATGTCTGTCCGTGATCTCGAATACTGCCATGCTGTAATTTCAGTCTAGCAAGCTAGCTTACTATTGAGTAGGATAATACAGTCAAAAATATAAAATAGCTCGTAGAACCGAATTCATTGCAAGTGGACGCCTCTATATGTGATCAGTGCTTTTCCTTGCCGATAGTGCTCACTACAGAATACGAGACGATTATTTTTTTCCCCAAAATTTTTCGTGCACCCAATTACAGCTGGATCAACTGGGAAAAGCGATCATATCATGTAAAAAAAACCACGACTTGCCCGATTTGTCAAACCAAGAGCTTCGTGATTTCGGCACGTTGGGTTTGTAAGCCAACATCACAACCGCTGAGCCACGCGCTCCCCTTAAAGATCATACATGTTTGAGAAGACAAGTTTTACATTATTACATATTAAATATAAATGTTTGAAAAGGAGAAATATGTTGATCAGTTCAGATAAAACTTGGATTGGTTTGGCTTGGCTTCGTTCGTTCTTAATCTCCCGCTACCAAACCATGAACGGGCTTAAGTTGCAGAATGTAGTCCAAAGCACAGAATGCGTTGTGTTGTAATTTACAGCTTGACTGGCACCTTTCGGTCCAACACATCCGACTTCAGCAAGCATTTTTTGAGTACCGGGTGGGCATTCCCTCTTCGATCCCTTCTCCTTAGCCAG
>JAVGWX010000017.1:15283842-15291342 GCA_036924085.1 Ariolimax columbianus | reverse complement strand
ACAGCTGTGGTCAAACAAACAGAAAACAAGCCAGACAGTATATATATATATATAGATTAGGCGACAGGGCGGATTTCATCAGGTAATGACTTGACACCTGTAGTGAAAAGAGAAGATTAAATTATACTCAAAGAAGAAAAGCTGGTGTTTCCAGAATGATGACGAATCAAAGATGGACTAGTGACTAGCCGTTACTCGATGGAAACTCAACGGTAACCAACACAAAATAACCTTAGTTTTACAACAAGACCTACTTTTGATTTTAATAATTTGATTTCTACACAATTGCCATAAAAAGCTGCTATTTCAACTTAAAACACATGGTATGATATCATATTCAGTTCCTGCAACAGTCAATCAAAATGAAAATCAAACTTCGATCTGCAACAAACAGTTTTAATTTTATTTAAACAAACAATTATTGACACTCATTTTTAAATATAAAAGCTATTTAAAATTAGTTCAACACTAACTTCAAAACTTCTTCTTCTTCTTCTTACGCTGTCAGACTAACTTCAAAACAATTTAAATTAAAAAAAACGATACAGACTGTAAATAAATTTACACTTAACTTTGAGAAACAAAAAAACTTAAAATTGTATTTATATTTATATGTTTTCTCCGCTCCCCCCCCCCCCCCCCCCCAAAATAAAAAGGAAAGAGAAAAGCATTTAAATAAATTGGGAAGTACAATATGTACACCCGCTGACTCTTGGTGAAAATATTCAGCTAAAAATTGTACATAAGTTTAGAGAATTTCTTTATATTGTATGTTTTCATTGAAAATTGAACTGAAAATGATGTAATAAAACCATGAAAGTATCAGCTTTTTGTAAACTCGAAAAAATGCGACATAAAGTTGGCCATGACTACAAACAGGTTCCTTAAGCATGAATTCAACACTTTCAATTGCCTGCCCTTGCGATTTATGCATGGTCACAGCAAGGCCAAACGTACTGGGAAATGACGTCGTCACAGGACAAAAGGAAGATTTGTATCTGAAAGGGCTAATTACATTTTTGGAATTAATGTCAAATTTCCTTGACATGCACCAGTTAGAATTTCAGCTAGAATGGAATATTTCTCCATTCTTCTGACAATAAATCTAGTGACAATACAAGGCAGATTAAAAAAATATATATATTTCTAAGCAAAAGAGTTATTGCACCACACTCGAGTTTTAGTATGTGTAGTGCTGCTCCCGATGGCGGTTAAGAAATTTAACACGGATTTATGTTTTCACTTCTCCAGATAACTTTCAGAATACTTTCATTTAATAGCACGCCTTTTTTTGGATACGGTAAGACAACATCGCTTAGGGATTCAAAGTCCGTGATAAAATACAAAATCTAATAACAGATTAAGATTTGCTACAATACACTTTGATGGTAGATTTAAAGTACTGCAATTAGTTGAAGTAGATATAATTACAACAGAAATACGGCCTTTTCAAGAAAACTTGGCAACTGTCAAAAGACGGAAATTCGCTTGGAACGGTCACATATCGAGATCAAATGTTCTTGCAAACACGATCCTCGCGGAAAGGTGCAAGGCAGACGACGAAGAGGCCGTCCCAAAAAAGAGGTGGGAGGACACCATAAAAGAATAGACCAATCTCCGACCAGAAGAGGCACAGGCAGCGGCCGCTGACAGAGAAGGATGGCGTGGTGTTGTGAGGATGTCTTCATGTGTGCCCCAACGACATCACCGGTTACGGGATGACCTGACCTCACCTGAGTTGTACAAGTACCATCTCCCAGTCTGATCAGCTGTTATGCAAATTAATTTCCATATCATCATATTTAATAGGAGGTTTTTAATCGTGACCACTGTCCTCACTTGTCTATGCTAATTTCAATGATGGCTTCTGGTTCTGCGAGAACAAGAACAACTTGAGAAGAATCACCACCTAGAACACTGATCGTTCCTCCAAACAGCATTTCATTGAATGGAAGTTGAACTACATCACCTAACAACTTATCATAGACTGGAAAAGCAAATTTAAGCGCCATTGGAGCTTCATTCCAAGTATTTACAGAAGCTTGTCTCAGTTCATTTTCTTTTTCACTAGTGGATGTGTCGTTGCGTGTAGAATATTCACTCAATGGAACAGGTCACGTGAAGAGAGAATGTGTTGTTTGATCACCAAACAACAATGTGGTTGTAATGCCAGTGATAGCATTTTTAACCATTTAAAACGTGAATCAAAGCATTGCATTCACATATTTTGCCAGTTCATCCAGGACCTTCAATACAACTACCATCTCTGAATAGTTTTATCATATGGTGATAAAGCTGCTGCAGTAATGGATTGATCAATTGATACATTTTGCTGATCATTACATTGATAATACATTTGCTGGCCCAATGCTAGCTCCTCTTCAATATTGAAAGCAGAGCTAGGATGTTCCACTGGTATTTCAGCAGGTGGCTGTAGAAGCTACATCTCTGCACATGATAGATCCCAATTGCTAAGTGTTATCAGTGACGGTATATCAGCTAAACAACAGTATACCAGTGATGGGATATCAGCTAAACAAAAGTATATCAGTGATGGGATATCAGCTAAACAAATATATATCAGTGATGGTATATCAGCTAAACAGCAGTGTACCAGTGATGGGATATCAGCTCAACAAAAGTATATCAGTGATGGTATATCAGCTAAACAGCAGTATACCAATAGAGGCCGTTTATAAAGGGGATGATATATGTACATTAATATACAAGAAAGGAAATTAACATAATTACACGCATGGAATAAGATGCAGTAAGCGGCAGAAAAATAAAGACAGCTGGTGTTACAAATATCACGATGAGATATAAAATGTACAGACACCATGAGGAGATGCAAGCTGTAAACACACAATGAAGAGATCTAAGCTGTACAGACACCCTGAGGAGACGCAAGCTGTACAAACACCATGAGGAGATGCAAGCTGTACAGACACCATGAGGAGATGCAAGCTGTACAGACATTATGAGGAGATGCAAGCTGTACAGACATTATGAGGAGATGCAAGCTGTACAAACACCATTAGGAGATGCAAACTGTACAGACACCATGAGGAGATGCAAGCTGTACAGACATGAGGAGATGCAAGCTGTACAGACACAATGAGGAGATGCAAGCTGTACAGACATTATGAGGAGATGCAAGCTGTACAGACATTATGAGGAGATGCAAGCTGTACAAACACCATTAGGAGATGCAAACTGTACAGACACCATGAGGAGATGCAAGCTGTACATACATTATGAGGAGATGCAAGCTGTACAGACATTATTAGGAGATGCAAGCTGTACAGACATTATGAGGAGATGCAAGCTGTACAGACATCATGAGGAGATGCAAGCTGAACAGATAACATGAGGAGATGCAAACTGTACAGACATTATGAGGAGATGCACGCTGTACAGACACAATGAGGAAATGCAAGCTGTACAGACATTATGAGGAGATGCAAGCTGTACAGACATTATGAGGAGATGCAAGCTGTACATACATTATGAGGAGATGCAAGCTGTACATACATTATGAGGAGATGCAAGCTATACAAACACCATAAGGAGATGGAAGCTGTACATACATTATGAGGAGATGAAAGATGTACAGACACCATGAGGAGATGCAAGCTGTACAGACATTATGAGGAGATGCAAGCTGTACAGACATTATGCGGAGATGCACGCTGCACATACATTTTGAGGAGATGCACGCTGTACAGACATTATGAAGAGATGCAAGCTATACAAACACCATGAGGAGATGCAAGCTGTACATACATTTTTAGGAGATGCAAGCTGTACAGAAACCATGAGGCGATGCAAGCTGTACAAACACAATGAGGAGATGCAAGCTGTACTGACACCATGAGGAGATGCAAGCTGTACAAATGCGACATCAAAAATGAGAAAATACTCGTAAAACGAGACGAGAAGAAGTAGAGAAAGGAAGAGACACAAGCATCTAATAGCTTCAGATCATTCGTTCCTCAATGAAAGAATGCAGAAAATTGGATTGGATTTAAGTATATATGTAACCAACTCCCCTCCCCGTCTGAGGCGAGACCCTTTCATTACATAATGAAATCTATTAAAGACAAGACTAACAACATGCTGTGTTAGAACCAGCCAGGAATGTACACGGTCTGCATGACTTAGCGAAGAGCGAGGCTGTGTATGTAATGTTGACAGAAGAGCAAATATCTCCCTTACAAAACGTTATTTATTATTTCAGTCAGTGGGCGGTGAAAGGGGCCGAGTTTGATTGGTTAATTTGTATCGTCTTGACTTCGTCGATCTGATGATACTGTTATGTGCCTAATAGTATTCTAGCTTTCAACGGCAACTTCGGGGAAGAAGACTAACGCCTGGTCAGGCAAAACATACTGATCAGACATGTTAGGGTCAGGCAAAATATACTGTTCAGACATGTTAGTCAGGTTCAGGCAAAATATACTGGTCAGACATGTTAGTCAGGTTCAGGTAAAATATACTGATCAGACATGATAGTCAGAGTCAGGCAAAATATACTGATCAGACATGTTAGTCAGGGTTAGGCAAAATATACTGATCAGACATGTTAGTGTCAGGCAAAATATACTGATCAGACATGTTAGTCAGTCACACAAAATATACTGATCAGACATTTTAGTCAGGGTCAGGTAAAATATACTGATCAGACATATTAGTCAGGGTCAGGCAAAATATACTGATCAGACATGTTAGTCAGGGTCAGGCAAAATATACTGATCAGACATGTTAGTCAGGGTCAGGCAAAATATACTGATCAGACATGTTAGTTAGGGTCAGGCAAAATATACTGATCAGACATGTTAGTCAGGGTCAGGCAAAATATACTGATCAGACATGTTAGTCGGAGTCAGACAAAATATACTGGCCAAGATCCTCGCCTCGGATTCCTAGTAGCCTTCCTTGAAAATTGGTTGTTTTCATGGCATCCTGGCTAACTAGATGATGGATCGAAGTGATCCCTGCAGTAGTGATCGATACACAGATATAGCAAAGCATAGCATAACTACCTGGAGGACCACGGTTCACCTTCAAGATGTGAGTAAAGCTACTGCAACCCTTCACTTAACGTCCCCTTTTCACGGCGCACAACAGAGTAACCTACTCACTGTGGGCATTCGCAAACAACAACGGCCCTATCAATGCTCTCTCATCTTCCCTATTAAATAATAAAGGAGTTGGAGGAGGAGGTACGACACATATACACATTATGAATGCGCTGATGACTTGTGAGACAGATAGAAAATGTCCACGACCGGAGACTCATCCTGCAAGCACACACAACAAAATATGTTCTATCCAAGACTTTACATGTTAGACCTGGTTACTGTCCTCCCATGACATTAATTAGCAGACACTAAATGCCGAGACTTGCTGACTTGTGAAATACTTCTAACAGGTTGTATATAGTAGTTACTTCAACAGAGTTAGACAAATGTTTATATATTTTAGCTATCTCAGTTAGACCATTGATCTAATGAGACAAATGTTTATATATTTTAGCTATCTCAGTTAGACCATTGATCTAATGAGACAAATGTTTATATATTTTAGCTATCTCAGTTAGACCATTGATCTAATGAGACAAATGTTTATATATTTTAGCTATCTCATAGAAGACCATTGATCATAATGAGACAAATGTTTACATATTTTAGCTATCTCATATAAGACCATTGATCTAATGAGACAAATGTTTATATATTTTAGCTATCTCAGTTAGACCATTGATCTAATGAGACAAATGTTTAGATATTTTAGCTATCTCATATAAGACCATTGATCTAATGAGACAAATGTTTATATATTTTAGCTATCTCAGATAAGACCATTGATCTAATGAGACAAATCTTTATATATTTTAGCTATCTCAGTTAGACCATTGATCTAATGAGACAAATGTTTATATATTATAGCTATCTCAGTTAGACCATTGATCTAATTAGACAAATGTTTATTTATTTTAGCTATCTCGTATAAGACCATTGATCTAATGAGACAAATGTTTATATATTTTAGCTATCTCAGTTAGACCCTTGATCTAATTAGACAAATGTTTATATATTTTTGCTATCTCATATAAGACCTTTGATCTGAGACAAATGTTTATATATTTTAGCTATCTCATATAAGACCATTGATCTAATGCCTACTGAAGTCGGATGTATTGGACTGAAAGGTGGAAATATCGCAGTCAACCTGTAAATGACACAACGTATTCTGTTCTCCAGACTACATCCTCGTACTTGCAAAGTCCTTTTCATAGCTTAGTAGCGGGGGTTTGAGAACGAACGACGAAGAAGAAGACAAAAGATTCACCTTATCAAAACATTATACCAGGAGCAAGAAGCAACAGTCAGAATAGCCGGTGAAACATCATACCCGTTTGAAGTGCAACAAGGAGTTAGACAAGCCTTAACTGTACACAATGACATAAACCCGCACACCACTACAGAACATCTTCCCGTTAGTCTAACCGTACACTATGATAGAAACCAACAGTTCGCACACAGCATCTGCCCGTTAGTCTAACCGTACACTATGGCAGAAACCAATAGAGTCGTACACAACATCTGCCAGTTAGTCTAACTGGACAATATGACAGAAACCAACAGTCGTACACAACATCTGCCCGTTAGTCTAACTGGACAATATGACAGAAACCACGAGTCGTACACAACATCTGCCCGTTAGTCTAACTGGACAATATGACAGAAACCAACAGTCGTACACAAGATCTACCCGTTAGTCTAACTGTAGGCAAATACTGCCCGTTAGTCTAACTGGACAATATGACAGGAACCAACAGTCGTACACAACATCTGCCCGTTAGTCTAATTGGACAATATGACAGAAACAAACATAGTCGTACACAACATCTGCCCGTTAGTCTAACTGGACAGTATGACAGAAACAACACCAGATTAATAATTAAACGAGTTGGCCCTTTCCGCCTTCCTGCCCTGCATCAAGCCACCATTGCACTATTTCCTCACCCTTAAACCCACCCATCTCTTCCAACCCCCTCAAACCATGGCATTAGCCCCTCAACGGGTCTGTCTCTTCCCCCTTCACACGACCCATCACACTGCCCATTGCATCTCCGCTCTAAACCCGTCCATGCCTTCAACCCGTCAATCACCCCAATCGCCATCTCTTCTCCCTCCTGTTCGCTTGTATCCTGTTTATGCCTTTCAGCATCACGTAATGAAGAGGTTTCTCGATCGGTCCTAGTATGTCCTTCATACACAGGGAGCTTGACTGCTTCTGTTTTTTTTGCTATCCATTGTTTGCATTGTTGGCCCTTGGCTTTGTGTCCATTGCATATGTATAGCATTGCTTTCTGAGATCAACCGGATTGTAATTTCTCATCCCATGTTGACTAATTATTGTTTCAGTTTCAGAACTGTTCTGTTAAATACTTTCCTCATTATCCCAAGAACATGTTTGAGTTGTAATGTCTCG